>OZ018391.1:35821826-36321088 GCA_963969525.1 Ontholestes murinus
GTCCGTTTGGGCTATCGACCATCGGTCTTTCTGCCCAAGATTTTTTATTTTTCCGTTTTTATAGTATTTTATATTCATTTTGTTGCTAGTGCGCATTAGTATTTTTTATTTTTTTTATTGGTTCATTATCTTTATTTTCTATTTGTTTTATTTTATTCTAATCGAATATAGTGTGCATTAGTGTTTTGTTTTAAAGAAGGTTATAGTAAATTTAGACAAACCTTTACGGTGACATCTATTGTCTAAAGCAAGGTACTAAGTTTCCCTAATTGAGTGGAAAACCGCTAAAAATTATATTAATTATTGTGAATAGCGATCATTTAAACAATAGCAATGTGAAATCATTGAATTATTATTTCCCCTGTCAATAACAGCCACTGACAGGTATCGTTATATTTTAGATCTCATCAGCGAAGGAAAACGGATTTTTTATCGTCTTTATCTCTTTGTACATTTCTTGTCTTCAACTGCGCTATGCTGATGAGATCCAAAATTAATCGAAACCGGTCGGTGACTGTGAAAACATATATAAGGTCTTCAGGAAGTAAGGATGAATTTGAATATGGCGCTATTTTGTCATATGACGTTTGGCAGTCGTGCTTCTTTTATGGTTGATTATTTGTTGTCCTTACTATTAGCAGACTGTTAGCTTTTGTGTGGTAAGCATTGTAGTTTGATGTTTATTTCGTCATGGAAGAGATGACAACTAAGCAACGTATCCAAGTGATAAAAAGTGATTACAAAAACAATGACGCAGTGTGTCACTCGGGCGTAACACTGCTTTAACTGAATCCTCAGTTCAGAATTTGATCCGGAAATTTGGGACAAAGGGTTCTTTTGCAAAAATGTTAAGAAAACAGGACGACCGCATTCTGTTCGAACACAAGAAAACATTGGTGCCGTTCGTGATAATGTAACCGTAAGGCCCTAAAAATCGATTTATTATCATTTTATTTGTCTTTTTTGCAGTGGGTTTCAGTTAGTTTTTTGTTTATCTTCCATTTTTTGTTTTGTTTTTCTTCTTACCTTTTTTAGTGTATCATTATAATTTTTTTTTATATAAGCCATTATCAATATATTGTCCTAGTGCAATAAAATCAGTCATTATTATAACTTTTACTCCTGACCTTCTTAAACAATAATACATGGAGACAGCGTACTCGACCTACCTCGAATCATTATAGATTGGCCTAAATGGGACAAAAATTGATCTAGCGTACTCTTGACCTATCCCAACAATTTATGGATTAGTCTAAATGAGACATTAATCATTAAGCGTACTACTGACCTATTTCAACAAGTTTTATCTAGTGCAGCGTATTTTAGGCCAAAAATTAATCCCATAATGAACAACGAATTCACGAAACAAAATTCAATTGATCTTTTAACTCTCGGCGTAATAAAAATCATCGTTTGATTATTTTCTACCAGTAAATTAATACATTTTCCCACCATTTTTCTTTGAAATGTATCTATTGCTTCACAGAAGTATTGCAATTTACATTCTAACTAATTCTAACTTGAACTAACCTATGTTTACCCTCCCAGGATTTAGGGACACTTATGGTAAAATAAAACAACTTGCTATTTTTAAACTTTATTCCTCGCTCATAATAATTACTCCCCTTAGTTTTATTCATTTTCCTTTTTGAGCAGCTGTAAACAGGTACTGGATCCACTGTTAACTTCTTGAGCTTGCCTGTTCTTCACATTTCCCTTTTCGCTCTTCTGTCTTCTTACTTGTGGTAATGGATACGCCACCAGTAGTTACTCAATCGACAACTATCCGTTCTCTTCTTCTTCTCCCTTCTTTCTTTTGGTACGCCCATTCATCAGTCCACCCCCAATTTTATGCGTGGTCAATTTGCTTCTTCTTCATTCTTCCATGTACATGTCACCTATAGCTACACAATTAACCACCGTTTTTTTGGCATATCGGTTTCCTCTTCCACTTTCTTCATTCCTCTCATATATTCATACTACAAAATAGTACTTAATCCACACCAAATGTTTTTTACATCTTCGGTTTATTATCACCTACTCGATCCTCAATCGGTTTACCTGGCATGTGTATTTCCTCATTTATTCTGCCGCTGCCTTAACATCTTTTTTTCGTCGCCGATTTTCATTTGAAGCGAGCTCGTATACACAGCAATCAATACAAGAGCACATAATTTAGCCCTGTTTGAGCTCTATTGATAATTTGAAAACTTTCTAAAATGCTTTTCGCCATTCTTCTGTTTTCGATCAGCAAATGTAAGCTGATTTCCATTACAGTTGAAAATTGCCAATACTACTTTCATATCTTGCCACCTAGTAAATTTTATTCCATCATTTGTAAATAAAAATTTAACTTCGCCTTTCTCTAATTTACCCTGACTTTCTGTTATGTTTTTCGCGTTACAAGTTCCTACTGCAGCATATAGTAATATTCTCATCAATATCACCGACGTAAAAAATCTGCCAAAACAGATCACAGCATCTGTATTCCTATTCGAGCTGGTAAGTTTTCTAACTACTCTTTCTCTTACTGTTCCATCTACTTCTCCATCCTCCTTTTTGCTGTACATATTGAGATTCATAAACATAACTGGTAAGATAGTCGCTTCTCACCCATAGCTTTATTCCACTTTTGATTGGCTTCAAAGAAAAATGCTGCTTCAAACTCGACCTCCCCTTGAATTTGGTCATACTTTCATCTATGGATTGATAAAGTGAATCCGTTCTAGCTTTTAGGTATATATGTTTAAAACATTCCAAGATCTCCTCGACCTAATAAATCTTGGAGCAATTAGCTGGTTTCTCAGGGTTATTGAAATATAATTTAGAAATCATCAACTTATAGCGGTCCCGTGACATTGCATTTATTATTATAGTGTTACCCATAGAAGCATACTTTGACCAATAACACTTTAGGCTTGGCAGCGTATTATAAACCATTACCATCATGATAGCCGTTATCATCATAATTTCAGAGGTTAGTTTAACTTTTTTTTTAGTTTTCCTTTTCAAAATGGTTAACCTTTCATTTGTATACTGTGATATATACATATAAAAGCTTTTCGGAATTAACTTTCGGAAAATATCAATTTCTGTTGATTGGCTATTTACAAAGTTAGAAAGAATTTCTGTATACCTTGTATTAGGTAGTTGAATTCTTGAAGTATAATCCTGCGGAACTGAATACCAGATTATATTGTCTGATGCAAATGAAGTAGGCGCTGTTTGAGAACTAGTCGATACATTTTGGACGTCGGAATCCTCTGGTATGTTATTGTAGGTATTATCGAGAACAACATTCCTACTTTCAGGCTCGACAGCACTCTCATCGAAATTCAAAGACTGAATATTACCTTCAGATTCAGACTCAGTCTGGGTGTTCGTCTTTGCTTCGTACAAATACACATTTTCAACGAGTTGCTCGAGCTCCTTTTCAGTAAATTAATTTTATTCTCTTTCTGGAAAGAAAAAAAATATGTCTGCTGGCATAAATAGTCCTAATAAAGTAGCCTGTTAGGACATAATGTTCCACAAAACAAGAACGTAACATATTTTACATCACTCAACGCGTTCATAGATTCTAAACATAGACGTGCTAATATATGAATACTTACATGTTTGCACACTATACACAGTTAATAATTTGTAAAAAAAACACTTTGAAACGCAAAGAGATGAACTGCATGCGCTCACGAGTTCGATAAATTTGAGGTTATTTCGATTTATTCGTACACAACACTTTTGTAGTTGAAAATACTGAAGTAGCGTTTATACACGTAAATATGGAACGATTGTGACCACTAGTAAAAATGAAATCTGCCTTGAGACGTATTGTCCCGTTAGACTCGAAAGGATTAATCAAGAGCTCAGATCTTTGAGTAAAAAAAAAAATAATCAGTTCAAAGTACTTTGAAAACAGATATTGCATTTGGTAACCTTTCAAAGGAATTGTTTTCTTAAGCTTCTATCAAACAATACAAATATCAATTCTAAAGTTATCATTAATTTTTTTTGTAATTTTTTTGGGGACAGGCGGAACCTTAATTGACATCACCCGGTGTCCCTTCTAAGCCTTTATTTACATATACATATAAGTACTACAATTACAGCAATTAAGTAAAAGGCTGTTACACTCCGTCGCCCGATTACCCCGTTTACTCTCACAGCCTCCATCTTTATCAACCGACGAATGATATCATCGCGTATTTTCCTTACTACTGCCCTCTCGCCATTTTTTTTTTATCCGGAACAGGTATTCCATAAAACGTGTCCACACAGGAGCTTCATTGGATTATAGTCTAGCTCCTCGTGCTTTATATCGATCTAAGGCTTTATGGCTGGCTTTAGCTGTCCACCACCCCTTGTTGCTGGTGGATCACCTCTCTTGCCAGTACCTCCCCAGCTGCTCCTTCGCCTTTCTTCTGGCCTCGCATTTGAGGACGCCCTTCCTCACGGCCCTCTATATAAAGGCCTTAGCTGCAACCAGCATTGCTCCGCGACTCCACATTTATCCTCGACTCCGCATTTCTCCTCGACTTGAGAGCGTATAGCAGTTTGGAATACCTTACACTAACGAGGAGTCTTCTGCTAGCATCCCTCGTCCTCCTGACCTTAAAAAGCAGCCTTCCTACTGCCCTCGTTTTACCACTGCTTTCTTAACATGTTGAGCACAGTGGGGCTTTGAGTTAATCGTCATAGGTATTTCATGCTGCTGCCTATCTCGATGGCCTGTCCCAGCAGCTCTATCATTTGGACTATGGATAGCGGGATTTCCCCTGTCAACATTATTGCCGTGATTTTGAACCCTTTCTTGTACTGATACGGCGACAGGTCACCATCACCGATACTCTTCTATTTCGATTAGGCAGGCTGGGCGTTACTCATCAGGTTCGCTTTTGTTTCTGCCGTGGCCGCTACGACTCCCTCTCGGAGGTCACGCCATGTCCTTGACTAGAATATCTCCTGGTTCTAACACCTTGCGCTAAGCAGTGCACGGACAGCAGCCAACACCTCTTCCTCGCCAAAGTACTCCTCCCCCGTGGGTGTGAACGTCCAGGACCCAGGAAGCTCCTCTATCGTCGCCCCCCTCTTCTTAGGGATAGCGATGCGCCCTCGGCCGTCTGCTCATCTCCAGCCGGTATACCAGACTAGCTCTACATATACTTGCAGAGCTTGGCTGAGTCCATCCTCCTGATGTTCTATCTCTTCTTCCTCCCACCCGGGGCCAAGCGACCTAGCCTCTATATAGCCAACTCTGAATTTTATATATCGGTGGTCGCTGAACGTCTTCTCCGTCCCCACTCCCCAATCAGTTCTGAGTAAGGACTCGTGCAACGCTAGAGTAAGGTCTATGACGGATGCGGAATTTACCCTGACCATCGTTTTTATTCTCCTTTATTAACCACCTCGAGGTCCAGCAATTGTTTCGTCTGTCAAACCTGCTCTCCTTCTACTGGTGAGCCTTCGCATTAAAGCCACTATTGTTTCCTCTCCCAACCCCTCTTGGAATGGCTCTAGCATCGAAATCTGGACAAATTGATGTAGTATATTACAAAGATAATAAAAGTTTTTTATTTCACCAAAAGTTTTTGCTCGATCTATCTAATTCTTTCAGATCTACGCAAAATTATTCAGACAGTAAAATATTTACTTCAAATGTTTGTTTAGCCTAATGCTCTACAAGTTACACCAAAAAAATTCAATTGTAATAAAAATCATCAATATTATTAACTATTACAATAATTTATCGTAATCCTAACCTATCTCAACTAACGATATATTGAGCCAGCGTTCTCTAGACCTTTCTCAATATATAATAAATTGACCTAGAGATCATAAAGTAACATAGATGAGCTAACTCAAAACACTTCTAAAGCAAGTCATAATAAAGATGAAATTTTAGTTTATTAACTCGTAAAACCTTTTACTACTGACCACACCCATGAGATTCTTCTAGATTCTCATTTGTTTTACTCTCTGCATAATTTTTTAGATAGTAAAATTTTAACTTTAAATGAGGAGGTTGTAAATCATGTGATTTATTTTTTGTTCGCTTATACTTAAATTTTATTTAGTTTTACTATAATACTGCCGGAAGATACTGACCAGAATTAATAAAATATATATACATATATTACAATAAAATGATTCTCTATTTAGCTGTAACCATAGTACTGGCTGTTTCTAAATAAATATTGGGGTTTTAACGCTTTGTAACATTTATTACCAAAAACTTAAAATCATAATTAGTTCATGAAATGAAAGAGCAACTCAAACAATTATACATACAAGCTTGCAAGTGTTCAATGGTTTTTCCTAAACTTTGTTTAGTGTTTGTGGTGTAATTGTTGCAACAGCTGTCTCAATCCTGTGTCTTAGATTTCCGTTTCCGTAAAACTTTCGAAACAGTCATCACCAAAATTGCTAATTCACGACTAATCAAACTGCGGGCTACGCGGAATAGACTCTCTCACTCGCTCTACACTCTCTTCAGAAACATTTGGTCGTTCCGTACTTTTCCCTTTGCAAAGGTAGTCGGTATTTTCTGATGATACCAGCAACGGGTATTATTATCACTTGGGGATCTCATCTGAACTGAATCCATAATCAATCTTTTAGTAGGATATTGTTGGACTCCTACCAACTAAAATCACTCTTCGGAGATAACTTTTTGGACTAGTCGGAAGCAATAAGTATTTTCTAGTCTGATCTTTTAAGGAATCATATATTATTAATAAAAAAACATCGGTGGCTGAAGGATTAATGAAGGCTAAAAACATTACGAGGACTCTGATGTTTGATATCAGTAGACACTTTACGGAAATTTTAGTCCGAAACGTAAATTTGCATTTATTTTGCGGTATAAATTCACAGCGGGCTCTTTAAAATTCATAACATTGGGAATTTTAGTGTCTTAAAGAATTAGCGGCTTACAATTTGTGATGATCTGCGGTAACTTTAAATTGATGCTTCCTAGGTTAGCTGATAATTGTGAATAATTTTGATAATAATTAGTCTTAATTGATAGATTAAATCTGATTTTGATCATTAACCTTAGACCAACCAACAAATCTTTGGCTTTATAGATTTGATATGCGATCGATTTTGATCTAAGAAACTGTTCGAAAATAATTTAATCTCGTCTTTAATAGGAATTAAATTTATTTAAGGATATCGAAATATAAATGTATCAGATCAATCCATAAGCGTATTTATGTAATTTGCTTATCTGTAGGTGTAGTGGAAAGTTATCATATTGTCACATTTATACATTCATCTCTAATTATGTTAACATGGCATAATGTATTTAATAATCAAGTTTTCATTGTGAAAAGAACTAAGCTGTATATGGCAAGTAAACTGATGAAAGATGCAGTGGACGAGAGTGGAAGATCATATGGACGCGAACTTGAGACTTATCATGTGAAGTCGACATTTTTGTAATAATTTTTTTAAAATTATTTGTAATATTTCTAAATACATTAAATTTTCATAATACTATAATTATAATTAACGATGAGATCGTTCTCTTTTCAGTTGCGTAATCCAATTCACAATGGCCACGCATTGTTGATGACAGATACCAAGCAACAGCTGGAACGCAGGGGATTTAAAAATCCTGTGCTTCTGCTTCACCCTCTAGGCGGTTGGACGAAGGATGATGACGTTCCTTTAAAGACAAGAATGGAACAACACCAGGCAGTAATGGACGACGGCCTTTTGGATACAAACAGTACGGTTTTGGCAATATTTCCTAGTCCAATGATGTATGCTGGACCAACAGAGGTAAATTTTTTTATATAGATACTTACATTGTAGCCAAATAAATAGTATACATTATAAAATAAACTATAAAACATAATACTACTCAAGTAAAATATATAATTAGACATTTATTTTTTATCCTTAAGTTCAAAACATACAGTTTTCTTTTAATAAAGACGATAACATTAAACCATTTTTAGTTAAAACATAAATCATTTGTTAAACCATTACTATGTGTTTAGGTACAGTGGCATGCCAAATCTAGAATGTGCGCTGGTGCAAACTTTTACATAGTCGGAAGAGATCCAGCGGGTGTTCCACATCCCTCTGGAAAAGAAGCAACGCCTGACGGCAATCTGTATGATGCCACTCATGGCGGCAGAGTCCTCAAAATGGCACCAGGACTGGGATCTCTGGAGATCATACCGTTCAGGGTGGCAGCTTACGACATGAAAAATCAAAAGATGAGCTTCTTCGATCCGTCCCGAAAAGACGAATTCGATTTCATTTCAGGAACCAGAATGAGAGGTAATTATTACACTTACATAAAACCTACTTAACTGAATAAATACAAACACAAAAAATTATTGAGTGGAGATTACTAAGGAAAAGCAAATAAAAACTAATTTCAATGTACTATGAAATAATCTTATCTCTCTTGAAAATTTTATCAGAATTTTTAATCTTAGATAGTTAAAATACTTTTTGAAATGGGTTGCGTTCATTAGAGTATCTCAATTCTAAATAAATTTAATAGGTTCATGTTTTATATGTTTTTAAATACTGGATTAATAAGGTTGTTACTTGTTGAATCTCCATACCACTGTGTCAATATATTATTACGTTCCATGTTTTATTTGCAATTTCCTGACATGGAACACAACAAGTGTATTATTCCAAACAAACCTATTAAATTTTTGTTCCATCAATAATGTAGCTTAAGAAATATTACATTTCTAAATCAATTAATTTCTGGGATGTTTAGCTACTGTGAAAAATTTTACTGTTCGTTTTCTATTTCAGGTTTAGCACGTTCCGGACAAACCCCACCATCTGGCTTCATGTCAACTAAAGCTTGGGACGTTCTCTCCAACTATTATCAAAATCTCAACATTAATTAACCAGTCACGATTTAACACTACTTTTTAATAATAAATAATACCACCTAGCTCCTACAGGATTTATGTGGTATTACTGACAGTCTTCTGACATCTATACCACAGGAGAAAGAAGACATAAAGTCATATTTAATGTACAATTATGAAAGGCACCCGTTTAGATTATAAGTATGAAATATCTAGTTTTGTAAATACTTTATTTTTATGTAAATAAAATATACTTTAAATTGAAAAATAAGTATTCAAATGAGAATGCAACCATTTTTATACACTGCAATAATTGTGTTATATTATTTTTTATTATGTTTTTATAAAAATATTTAGCTTTTAATTTTCAAAATTTTAGTAACATACTTTTTATAAATTTTTCTTTTGTAATGTATAAAAACTTCGATATTTTTATGCCTTGTAGAGGAGCTTTAAACAATTTTTTAACGAGACGACAAGTGTTAACATGTACCGATTGAATCCTTTATATGATACCGGGTGTTTCTAAATGAATATATGGGTTGTAGCGCATCAAGGAAGTACTAGTTACAGATGCTTCAGACCTATAAACTTTCCGCCGAGATATGACACCAAAAACATTCAATTCAACATTCTCTTTGCAATTGCACCATCTGAGCCCCAGATATTTTACTAGCCGTCATTTTTTGCTACTGGCGCCCACTAACGCATGCGCGTACCAACCAACAGAACAGTCAAAGCTGCGATATTCATTTAGAAACACGCGGTATTTTATTTATCGTGAATCTATAATAATAAATGCATGTTAGATAAAGATTAAATACAATACAATACAATAAGTCTTACTAAGCTACAAAACAAATTACTTGTTGAAACAACTACTTCTCTGTCTAATACCTCGACAGATTTTGAATGATTCAAAAGGTATTTCTCTCTTGTTGTAATGAAGATGGAGAAATCGGTCATTCCAATAGAACATGCTTAGTTCTCTATCGGTTCACGTCCTCTGCACGTAAGAATAAGGTATAACTCCAGTTTGTTCGGAAGCAATCTTAGATTTCAAGGACTTATTAGGAGCGCAAGCAATTTTTATATAAGTTTACTTTAGACAGTTGAATATAAGTGACTAATTTTACTATATATTCAACATCATTACAGCAACATACATAAAAAAATTTTAATACATTTTGTTCTATGTAATTGCGGTAAGTAAGTCACTGTCTGGGCTATCTGCCCTGTCAGAAAAAGATATTAAAATGTAAAAATTCAATGCTAGCTAAGGGAACTGCCCAGATGGTGCGATCTAATGAATTAGTGAATAGTGCTGAAGGGAAGATCATATTTTGGAGAAATATTGGGATTTAGATGCATACAGAATTTATTGATAAGGGATAGATTAAAGGGCCATGCAAACGACCCCAACCGCGGGAATGGAGGCAATCATTCGTCTTACACCGCTCCATCTAGTGGTACAAAAAGTGGGACTTGTGGCAGCCCTCCGACTACACCAGAGGAAGAAAACACTGCCGGGGGACTGGACAGGACACTTAGAAATACTGCAGCAAATCGACCCGGCCCTTCTGTCCAAACCGACGGACATTATTTCGAGGAAGCTCGAATTCGAATTACCGTTTAAGGTGTTGATCGAGGACCCCAAAACGGCTTTGATGAGAGTCAAGGAGTTTGGACGAGGGATATCAGCCTGGTACACGGATGGTGCCAAGAATATCAGAGGTACTGGAATAGGCATTTATGGCCCTAACCAAAACCACAGGAGCTTCATGGCTCTGGGCACGACGCCCACGATTTTGCAAGCGATTGCAATTGATATGTGCGCCAGAGAATGATTGGATAGGCACCTAAATGGCGGGCATATACACATCTGATCAGACGGCCAAGCCGCATTAAAGGCCGTTCGAGCCTATAGTCACGGCTCACGGACTGTCTGGGAATGGCCAAAATCCCTCTCGCAACTGGCGAAGAACAACTTGTTGACCCTCATTTGGGTCCCAGGGCACGGGGTTATTAAAGGCAACAAGGTGGCCGATGAACTCGCAAAAAGAGGTGCAAATGCCACTCCTATAGGACCAGAGCCGTTTTGTGGACTCCCCATGGCGCATAAAAGAGAGGTGGTGCAAAAATGGGAAGAGGACAGAAGACGTAAGCATTGGAACAATGTACCAGGTCTACGTCAATCAAAACGACTCCTGAAACTCGATCACAGCCACAAGGTGCTTGAACTCACAAGGAACGAGCTAAGAACTTTCACCGGACTCAAGACAGGGCATTGTGCCCTCCGATACCATTTGTGGAAAATGGGAAAAGAGGAAAGTGGAAACTGCAGATTGTGTGATTCGGCAGATGAAACTACCGAGCACATACTATGCACTTGTGTCGCGATTGCTCACAAGCGTCTTTCACACTTCGGCAGGGACCGATTATCCCCTGAAGAAGTGAGCATTAACACCCCCAAGATAGTTACCAGGTTCATGATGGACGTGCAGTCTCGCAGTTCACGAGAGGCTAACACACCTCACTAAGACCCTACTTAACCTATAACCTATATAAAGAATTTTGCTGCGATTTTTCGCCAATGGCTAGTGTATGTTGGTTAATGGAAGTTATCTGTGTGGATACGTATAGTAGTTCGTTGAATGGGTTATGAAGAGAATTATTTGGGTGTCTTATTTTGGTAAGAGTTCGGAGTGCTAATTTTACTATTTATCTAAAATTTGCTTCTTCACTCCCTGCAAAATCTGTACGATGCACATAGTGTGTCTGAATGCTTTCCCCGCCAGCCCATCTACAATCCTGTCACGTTATTGCTACGAGCCATTTCTTCGTAATATTTAAGAATTAAGGCGGCGCAATTTGACATCTATTAATGATTTATATAGCTACTTTACAGTCTGTATTTTGTTTATTTTATACTCAATACTGAATGAAAATAATGAAACCTTCTGGTGAATAAATATCACTCTTCATCCGCATCTCAATCTCGAAATTCCTGGAATACATAGAGATTTTGCTGTGTCTTCTTCTACTACTGTTTAAAGTAATACACCGCATGCCTAACGATGATGACACACTGAAAATGACACACCAGATGTCTGCGGTCTAGGTTGACGTCTGGGACCGTTCAAGGACGTCTGGCTTAAGTGGCCCCATACCTACTATTGTTGTTGATATGTACGTGCAGCAGGGTCACATTTGGTTCTGTTATTATTCCTTACTGTCACTCTATAGAGAGCATATCTTTGCAGGAGCATTGAGGTAATTCTTATGAGAGTTTTTTCTACAATATTACTGATGCATATGCTCGCATTATAAACAATATAATAGAACAATTTTATTAACAAAGAACTAACCTGAAATCCCCATGTTAGTTTTTTGTTAATGCCTAAAAACTCCTTCTATATGATTAGAAACGCTTTGTAGCTTATAATTCTCTAATTCCCAAGTGTTGAAGTGCAGATGTTATTTTTAATTATTAAATTTAAATAATTTATTTATTTATTTAGAAGAACACAATCCTCAAGGATTTAATGATACAGATGTCTTGGATACAAGCTTGGAAGTTTGTTTTAATGCGTTGATAAGTGTCAACAGTAATAGCTCCAATATTTTATCGATCAAAACGACATTTCTCCTCTTATTATGACTTCTTGCAAGGTACTTAAATAATAAACTTCTTCTTTTAAAGCAAGTAAATTGCCACAAGGGCTTGGAAATTTCTAACTCCACTGTGTTGAAGAGTAGCTTTTATTTTTGGGAAGTAAATCCAAATCTCCTATCCCCGCAAAGTCATAATATTTAATGCTTTTTCTTCAACTTTGTTCACTCCAGTTTATAGTTTATAGGACTGACTGATTATTCCTTTTAAGGCTTGAAAGTTTTGGTAGGGCATATTTTAGCCTTGATGTTTTTGAGGTTTTTTCTATTCCAATGCAGAAAATTTTCAAGGTCTCTCTTTTTTATCTATTTTATTCAGTTTTACAGTAAGGCGCTAGACTATTATAATAGTTACTCCACTCAGAGTCATTTTGCGTGTTCATAACTATTATACAATATTATCTCTTAGCCAGGTTTAGGTTTAGGCTTAGGCTTTTTGTTGTATTAAGTTCTTTTGAATGTTTATTATGTAATTTAGAATGGCATTTAACATATTTAAGATTAAGAATTTACGAAGGTCAATTGATTTCCTTTGTTTACTACATCTAAATTACAACTGCTTCCTCGGCTCCCTACCGACAATTGCTTTTTTATAATACTCTACCAGTTTTTTTTAAAAGGTATAAAAACGTTAGTGATACCACTTTTACTTCTTCTTTAAATCATATTTTTATCCGAATCATCGCTAGGTCTTATAAGATAAGTGTTAAGAACTATGATTTATATAGTTAAATTTGTTTGGGCAACATAAGATATCCTTGGAAAATTCACCTGTAGGTAATATATAACAGACTACTATGGTTTGTTTAATAAATTTAAACATATTTTGGTTTAAACTGATGTTTCAGATTACTAGGAAATACAGTAATCTCTACTAAAGTATCAGGCAATTATCCGTTTATGTATCTTTCATTATTTTTAAGGAGGTATAGTTAAACGTGTATGCTACTCTTCTCAACATGAGGTCATCTACAGTATTGTAAGCAAAATGCAGCACCATGCCGCATTAATTTGTCAATACTTTCTCTTTACTTCTTCCTTATTGTACAGAGCCCGGCAGAGAAGTATGACGTTTGTGAAAAAATCACAACTCCGAGAATTTTCAATTAAATCAGAATTGTATTTGTTTAATAGGTGGGTGTGGATTTGTCATTTCGTATTCATGTCAAAGGAAAGGTTAAAAAACATGTCATCTAAGTGATCTCCGTTCTTTTCCACACACTCCTCAAGTCGAGTTGAGAAGTTGTTCATGCATCCTTCTAACATGTTAGCCGGAATCGCTTGAATTTCTCGGATGATAGTATTGGACAGCTGATCAAGGGGTTGCGATTTCTTAACAAATACGCAGGCCATAAGATACCCCCACAGAAGAAAAATCTCAGGACGTAAGATCAGGCGATCATGTGGGCGGTGTCCTCACATAACAAAATGAGTCGTCCTAGAAATTGTTCCTTGAGGTGTGGTAAGTTGCCCCATTTTGCTGAAAAAATCTAATATCAACATTACGGCTTGGAAACTCTGAAAGGAAAAAATCACGCAGCATGGTGATTTGATTTCATAGCTTCCCTAACTCGAGCCACATTTTCAGAAGTTCCCACACCTCTTTCTCCACCTCAAGGTACTACAGGCGTTAAAGATACTCTGATACGGAGGTTCTGCACCCACTTCAGGATGCTGTTTTGCATAGGAACATGACCGTGCCTTTCAAACCACAGAAGGCCCAGTTTCGATGTAAGAGTTGTAAACAAATACGCATCGCTTTAGAGGCTATGGTTCTATAAACTATAAAAACAAAATGACAAGGTTTGGTAGTCACATATCAACCATTCCGAAAACGTTATGCTGTCCGTCCCTGCGCTGAGTTATACGCGTTCCAAAAACATCATACTTTTCTGCCCGACCATGTATTTTACGTCATCGCTGACAACTATCAAGAAGATCTTTTCACATCAATCTTTTAATAAGGTATTTACTATAACCTTTAGCCATTTAAGTAACGCCATATCATCAAATATAACTCAAATGATATCTTATGTCCCATTAACTCGGTTGAGCAGTGAGGTATATTTATCCAAGCTCTTTCCCACTATTTTCCCAAAGATCTAGCCTAGAGGATTGGTTTGTTCAATCAGAGCAACCCTAAGGTGATTACACGCTACCCTTTTGTAAATTTCTTCTGGGGCTTTCTATATTTCTTAAAAGTTCGTTTGATAAGATTTTTGACAAGTTACTACTTGGGTTCATTACTTTTCCTATATAGTATATATAGGGGAAGTATTGTTTTCGTGCATGAAAATGTCTGTGGGTGCTGTATCTCAAAAACTAATGATCCTATTGAGATAAAACTTTAAACTTAAGGTTTTATCCTTAAAAACTGGAACTGAAAAGCTTTTGGTGAACATTCATAAACCGAAAGTGGGTGTTTACTCAAGGTGATTTTTGGTTTTTTGTCGATATTTTTCTAAATTATAAAAATATTACAAAACCATTCAAACAATAGTTAAAGAAAATGAGTATCTAAACAAGTTTTATTAAAACATGTTTTTCCATAAAATTCTTAACCTACGAGAAAATTTAAAATTTTGATTCTTGAATTTTGGAGGCGTTTACTTCGTGGTACATTTTCAATTTTTAATAAAGAAAACACTTAACTTTTTTATACCACTTATAATATAATAAAACCCTGGATGTAATAAAAAATAAAGCATAATCAAAATTTACGTTTGAATATAAATGACCTTCTGTAGCTAATTTTATCAAAGCTTGATTTAAAGCCTTTTTAAGTATCATGTATATAATTTTTATTAATTTACACACTCCAAATTTTACTTTGTCAATTTCTTTTATTCAAATTTTGTAATTAAAGTTATTGCAAACCACGACGCAATCAGTAATTAAGATAATATTTATATATAGGGTGGAAAAGGAAATTTTAAGATTCGTAAAATATTCCACAATTGTTTAATGTCATCAGTAGCTTCTAGGATCTTTCTAAAAATATTGTTTTGAAGCATTTTTTTTAAATGTCTAAATTCTTTCAATTTCTCACACAAAATTGCAAAAATAATCTTTAAAAACATGTGTATGCGTTCTTGACTTATGTGAAGATTATATTAATAATAAACGCGGTTAAATTAAATTAAAACAGTGAAGAAAGGAATTGAACCGCGTTTATTTTTAAAAACATTGTTTAATTTTAACTGTAGTTTCTTAGAAATTGTCTTGGGTTCAAGCATTTTCAACAGTTTTATTTAACCAATCTTTAAAATTTTCCAGCAAATTTTCATCAGTTCAGGAATTTTCCGGATTTTATTTTTTATTTTTTAGAAACTTTATTTATTATTTCTTGTTTTAAATTACTCAAATTTGCTTGATTCTTTTAGAGAACTTCTAGAAACTTCCAAGTAATTTTACATCCTCATTTGTCAAGACTTTTAGAAATGTCAAGTAGTTTATATTTAGATTTTAATTTGACGAAAAAATGTAACCAATTCGCGAAGAATATTTTTTTTAAAGAATTTTGAAATAATTTTAATAATAAATAATAGTTTTCTACAAATTATTGGGGATTCAAGCATTTTTAACTGTTTTTCTTTCCAGTCTTTAAAATATTCGAGAAATTTTTCTTCTCACCCTAACTGTAGAATTATCTTCAAGAATTTAAGAATTCACTGTATTTTTTTTAATATTTGCTTGTTTTTTTAAAAAACTTCTAGAAAGTTTCAATTAATTTTGTGTCCCCGCTTCTACAAACTTTTCGAAATATAAAGCCTTTTTTTAGATTCGATGAAAAACTCCCCAAATGTTTACTTACAGGCCCTTAAAAATTTCCAGAATGTCTTCCTTTATAAATTTTGGAAAATCTTCCAAAAATAAATCCTGGAAAATTTCAAAGGTTTATAAGTAAAAATTCTGAATATTGGTAAAATTCTAAACAGGTTCCAGAATTTATGATTAAATCCCTTGAAAATTTGGCATAGGTTTTAGAATTTTCTGCAATTTTTTTCTTCTTTATTTACAAAATTTTTTCAAATTTTTTTTCCAGATTGCAAGAATTATTTTTAAGTGTTGGAACTTTTCAAAAATATTCTTTGAGACTTTAAAATTTTCAGCATTTCTTATCTCATCCTAATTTTTCAAGAGATATTATTTAATAATCGATAAATAAATAAAAAATAGTTACAAGTAATTTTAAAACCAAATTTTTTCTGGTAATTTCTCGTCCAGATACCTAATTTCAAACATTTTTTTGCTAGATTTCTAGAATTTTTTTTTCGTGTTGAAATTTTCGCTCCAATTGTAATCATTCATCAAGAGTTTTTTTGCTTTACTTGCTTTATTTTATTGAAATTCTCTAGGATTTAAATAAATGTAATGCTTTTTATGCTACATTCTTGATGGAACCGAATGTATAAGTTTGGTGAAGAAAAGCACTTGTTATGTTCGATATTTTTATTTACAGTTTCCTGACACGTGTCAGGAAACTGTAAACTGCTTTTCTTCTCCAAAAATCTCTAAGATTTTTACAAGGATACTTGGGATTTCAGTAATTTGAAGTTTCTAGTTTCCAAATTTATAGCAATTTGGTCGTGAGCTCTCCTTTTAGGAAAAACTGCTACAAAAAATCTTATCAGGATTGGCCACGATTTTCTTAAAGGGTTCTAGAATTTTAATGTAATTTAAAGTTGAGATTCCTAGAAAATTTGTCAAAATTTCTAGATTTTTCTTTATTTCTAGACTCTTATAACGTTTACAATTTTTATTTCAGGTTTTTCTTCCAAATTGTAATTTCTTATCGACCATTTATTACTTTAACTTTTTCAGATTTCCTACAAGGGTTCTAGAAATATCGACTAATTTTATGTCCAAGATACCAAGAAATTTTTTATATAAATTTCTAGATTATTTCAGTAATTTTTCTTTTTGAAATTTTCATTAGGTTTTGAAAGGTTTACAATTTTCAACAAAAATAGGTCCAGATTATTTAAAGTGGTTAAGGTTTTTTAGAAAAAAATTCCTTCGAATTGCATTGTTTCGAGATTTTCTTCCAGAAATATTTTCTTTCAGACTCTTAGAGAGGGAGTCATAATAATATCTTTATTCGAACATATAAATATACAATTTAAAAATATTTACAAATAATATATGTTGTGTTAGTCTACCGTTTGGGCTATCTACCATCGGTCTTTCTGCCTTTTCTTGACTCTAATTATGTGTAAATAAATAACTTTGCTTGCTAGCTTAATTGTCTGGATGATTCTAACTAATAAATTGATGTAGGGCTGAAGAGTGTTTAAATTTGGGTGGGATATTGGGATTTCGGAGAATGCAAAATTTGTTAAGAAGAAGTTACATTAGAAGGATTGTTAACGAATTTATAAACAAGGCTATGTATACGTTGGGAAATAGGAGTAACCTGCGTGTAAAAAAGAGCACATTTAGGGGTTTATTGTAAGGGTTAATTGGATGTCTATTGGTAAGGGTTCGTAGGGCTGATCTTTCGGCTACATTAAAGTGATTTGTATATCCTAACTGCTGTTTTAGTAGAAATATCTTGGTTTTTATAGGTTAGTGTTCTAAAATGTCGAGCTATAGTTCTGATCTTGACCTTTATAGCTTGTGCGTGGGCTTTGAAGAAGAGTTGGGGGTCGGACAGGATGCCTAGGTATTTAGTAGGTAGAGTAACAGACAGAGTTTTCTAGCTTTACTTGCTTTTTCCTATCCGAATTTTTAAATATTCTAAAATTTTCTAGTAAGTTTTAATCTACATTCCTAGAAATTTTATAGATAGTTTTAGAATTTACAAACATTTTTTTTCTAGATATCTAAAACTTTTCCGCAGTTTTATTTACAAATTTTTTACCAATGTGCAATCGTTTTCTTTGATAGTTGTAAAACTTTTCACAATTTTTTCTTTTAGACTTTTACTTTTTTCTAGGATATTGTTCATCTAATTGTATATAAAGTTTACTAGGATTATAGAATTTTCTAATAATTTTAATTCTAGATTCATCAAAATCTTTAATGTTCTAGAATTTTTATCCATTTTCCCTGTAATTTAAAGAAGTTCTGGATTTTCTTACAAATTTTTCTTATAAAATTGTAGAATTTTTAGCGTTCCTCGCTTTATCTTATCTGGAGCTCCTACTAGATTATTCAAGCGTTCCAGAATTTTTTCAAACTTTTTCTCGACGATTATAAAATCCTCTATCGCACAATACATCATCAGTAAAACATAAAAAATTATTTGTATGAATGCATCAAGTTTAAAATGCAACTTTTTGTGTTTGTTTACATTTTACAACTTCTAACTAAAATCCTCGCTTATGTTTTACTGATTGGAGGGTGGGATGGAGGACACCCACCCACCCTACATATACATGATAACGTTAATTGCTAATCGTTGATGATTTTGCTGCTATAAACAGTCAAACCCTTTTAGTAATAAAAAATAAAACAAAATCAAAATTTAAGTTTATAAATGATTTTCAATAACCCATCAAGTATCAAATTTTTACCAATTTATTCACTCAAAATATTACCTTTTGAATTTCTTTTTTATTCAAGTTTTGTAAGATATTTCATTGGATACAGCGAGACGATAAGGAATTAAATGTTATGTGTATATGTAGGGTGGGTGGGTGGCCTCTACCCCACCCTTCATCAAAAATTATAATGAACGATTTGTTTGAATTAATCTATAAAATTTTGCAATAATGTTATGATCATTTACGTTTTACAACTTTTAATTAAAACTGTGGCTTATGTGTTACTGATTGGAGGGTGAGTTAGGGTACTTCCCACTCACCCTACAATAAATATTTAATAATTTTGACATTTTTGTTCGTAATTGCTAATAAACTATAGGAGTTACCATGAATGAAATGTATATAATGAGTAATTGTAAAAAATGCAAAATTGAGAAAATTATTTTTGCGTAAACCTTATAGTTTTCGAGAAAAATATAGGGAAAGTATTATGATGGCCACATCACCATTTTATTAGTATTGTTTTGCATCTGGGTATTTCAGGTCCTTCGGTCTTGATGCTTCCAGGTAACACCAGCGTTAGTAGTTATGGGGTATACAAGAATATTCCTTAATGATTACTTAAGCTGGTCTCAACATACCAGTTATATAGCAGATAAACTTAGGAGGCTAGTACATGTTTTTGTAAAACTGAAATACATACTGACTATAAACCAAATGTGTGTTATATATTTTAGTATTGCTCAATCAATATTAAGCTATGGTGTAATTGCTTGAGGAAATTCACAAAAAAAATATATTTCTGTGGTGGAAATAGCACATATACTTAAAAATGATTTAAAAAAAAAATTATTTTTTATCTGATCATTTATGTAATGAATATTAAAAGACTTTATGTTCTCTCTGTAGATTTATTTTATTGTTCTTGCAAAAATATGAGTAATATGTAAATCTAGCTAATAGTCAATAATTCACAAGTTTTGCACATAATCATCTTTCTCATACCCACTTTACTAAAAAAATATTACATAACTGCTTACCTGTTCATTGAAATCCTCTAAATAATATTACAGTAGCAAAATCATATTTCATGAGTTCTGTAAAGAGATGGCTCATAAAATTTGATATGAAATTTATTTTTAAATAAGTAACTGTTCATTTACATAATTTAGGTATATTTATGTGTGTTCTTGTATGTAACGGGTGTCCAACAATTATTGCAGTCCCGGGTGGCGTTGGAATCAAAAACGTAGGTCGATTCTTACACGTTGCAAATAAATGAACTGACAGTTTTTAATGCACATTTAGGTTATGTTTGACAATTGACATGTCAGTTCATTTATTTGCAACATGTAAGAATCGACCTACGTTTTTGATTCCAACGCCACCCGGGACTGCAATAATTGTTGGACACCCGTTACATATGTAAAATTAATAAATAACAATTAATATGTTTTAGAAATTAAGTTTTTGCGTACAAGTTGCAATAGCAGTTTCTGCAGTCAAAAAATTATTACTATTAATTCTTAATTATTTTTAGATTTATGATTGTTTGTAATATTGTTTAGGTCAAATAAATAAATAAATAAATTCTAGGTAAACCTGAATTTCCAGTAGCCTTTCTATTTAAGAATAATCAATTTGGATTACATGTGATGGGATACAAAAACTAAAATATTTTGCATATATTTTACTAATCTAACAACTACACAACACTAATACAATACAATTGAAAAATCACATGTATACATAATTATGTTAATTGCATCTAATCAACGCTCCATTTGGGCTGGTAGTTGCTTATCTTCTTCGCCATTCGTCTGCAAAAAAAAAAATTCTTATTAGCTAAAGATTTTACACTATGCATCATTTATAAATGATATTAAGCATTAAGAGAAAGTTGTAAGTAATGATAAGTTTAGTAACGTATTCACTATAAATACCGCTATCTCATCCATTATCTCTTCCTTCAATAAGTAAAATATAATGTAGGGTTTTTTCTTAGAAGTTGTAAAATGTAAACAAACACAAAATAATTGCATTTTTTAATTAATGTATTCATACAAAGATTTCAAATAATTTTTGATGATGTTTTACTGACTGAAAGGTGAGATAGAGACCACCCACCCACCCTACATATACATATTAACTTTAATTACTGATCGCCTCGCGGTTTACAATAACTTTAATTACAAAATTTGAATAAATGAAAATTGACAAAGTAAAATTTTTGGAAAGGGTAAATTAATGAAAATTATATACATGATAAGTGGAAAGGCTTTACATCATGCTTAAATAAGATTAGCTATAGAAGGTCATTTATGTTTTAACTTAAATTTGGATTCTGCTTTATTTTTTATTACATACAAGGTTTTATGGTTTTGTGAGAAGCAAAATCATCAACAATTAGTATTTAAAGTTATCATATATATGTAGGGTGGGTGGGTGGCCTCTATCCCACCCTCCAATCAGTAAACCATAAGCGAGGGTTTTATTTAAAAGTTGTAAAATATAAATAAATACAAAATAATTACAATTTTTAGAGATTTATTCAGACAAATTTTTCAAACAATTTTTGATGATGTTTTACTGATTGAATGGTGGGAAGGGGCCACCCACCCACCCTATATATAATTTTCAATTACTGATCCCCTCACGGTTTGAAGTAAAATTAATAATAAAACTTTGTGAATGAATAAGAAATTCAAAAGGTAATATTTTTGAGTGAGGATATTAATAAAATTTTTATTAATGAGAGGTGGGCAGACTTAAAATCTAAATTAATTAAGATTAGCTATAGAAGGTCATTTATATTTAAACTAAAATTTTGATTATGCTTTATTTTTTATTGCATACAAGGTTTTATTGTTTTGTAAGTAGCAAAATCATCAACAATTAGTATTTAAAGTTCTCATGTATATGTAGGGTGGGTGGGTGGCCTCTATCCTACCCTCCAATCAGTAAAACATAAGCGAGGGTTTTATTTAAAAGTTGTAAAATATGAACACAAAATAATTGCAGTTTTTAAAGAATTATTCATTCAAATTTTTCAAATAATTTTTGATGATGTTTTACTGATTGGTGGGTAGAATAGAGACCACCCACCCACCCTACATATACATATAAATTTTAATTACTAATCGTCTCGCGGTTTGGAGCAAAATTAATTACTTTCTGAATAAAAAAGAAATTCCAAAGGTAAAATTTTTGAGTGAGGAACATAATAAAATTTTTATTAACGAGAGGTGGGCAGACTTAAAATCTAAATTAATTAAGATTAGCTATAGAAGGTCATTTATATTTAAACTTAAATTTGGATTATGCTTTATTTTTTATTACATACAAGGTTTTATTGTTTTGTAAGTAGCAAAATCATCAACAATTAGTATTTAAAGTTCTCATGTATATGTAGGGTGGGTGGGTGGCCTCTATCCTACCCTCCAATCAGTAAAACATAAGCGAGGGTTTTATTTAAAAGTTGTAAAATATAGATAAACACAAAATAATTGCAATTTTTAGAGATTTATTCATACAAATGTTTCAAATAACTTTTTATGATGTTTTACTGATTGTAGGGTGGGATAGAGGCCACCCACCCACCCTACATATACATATAAATTCCAATTACTAATCGTCTCGCGGTTTGCAGTAAAATTAATTATAAAACTTTTTGAAAAAAAGAAATTCCAAAGGTAAAATTTTTGAATGAGGAAATTAATAAAATTTTTATGAATGATAGGTGGACTTAAAATCTAAATTAATTAAGATTAGCTATAGAAGGTCATTTATATTTAAACTTAAATATGAATTATGCTTTATTTTTTCAACGATTAGTATTTACAGTTATTTTGGTGTAGGGTGGGTGGGTGGCCTCTGTCTTACCCTTCAATCAGTTAATCATAAGCGAGAGTTTTAATTAAATGTAGAATGTAAAGAAACATAAAAAAATGGTGATGTAAATAATTAATTTATCTGATTAATATATTTTTATTTTATAAATATTTATTTTTATTGTCAATATAATTAATCCAATAAAAACAATTAATACTACACAATACCTACCATTTTATTAAAAATATAACTTAAACCTAATGAATAAATTACATTTAAGTTAGTTTGACATAACGGAGTACCTCGACTACAGTTAATATTTTACATTAAATTATTTACAATAGCGTAAATTGTTTAGAACAGGACACACCATTTATTATTATTGCTTCATGACCTAAAATAATTTCAATATATTATTTTAACCTTCATCTACCTTAACTAAGTAATCTTGTACCGCAGGAATCTTCTCTGCCCTCGCCGTGATGCCTCTTGGCGGTGGCTCAAGATCATGCACCATTTTGTAGACCTCTGAATTCTGCAGGTGGTCCAAATTCTTTGGCGGCGGTTGATACTTCAGGAAGTTGATCCTGTTAACGTTAAAATAAAAATAAATTATGTGTATACACATTGAATCCATGAATCAACAACAATTTTGTCAATAATTGACTGTATTTTAACATATTCACTGCATTTCCCGCTTGATACTTTTCTAAAAAATATTATAGCAGCTAACATGTTAAAATAACTGGATTGAAAGTGTATAATTTACAAATATATAAAAAGTAATTAATATATTATACAAAATTATTTGTGATGTTCATAGATTCAAAAGATAATGGTAAAAAGCAAGGAATGATTACCTTCGTATTAACAGATGCTATGGCCGAGTAGTTATATGCTATGAAAATGTTTACATTTTGTTAGTGATATGTACTCACTTTTTCTTTTCAGTTACGACACTAGGCACCAGGAAACAATTGGATTCTCTGAAAATTCACCATGCATGCTGGGTTTGTGGAATTTTTATTCACGGAGGGATTTTTTTTTTTTTTTTTGGAAGCCTGTCCGCGGGTCGGGCGCCGATTTTGACTTGTGGGGCGCAAAGAGTAAGTCAAAATCGCCGCTTACCGCGCGTTGAATTCTACACTACCTATAAACGGGTTGGGTCACCCTAGTCCACGGCCAAATTTGGTTCCAGTGGTTGACCTGCAAAACAATACGCCGTAAACGAGCCTGTCCATTCAATTACCCTATCGTTTTTCCCGTAATGACTTCATAATATGAACTTATGGTCTCGTCAATTTTATCGTCGGACAATTTTGGTTGCCGCACTGAACGCACTGCGTCGTCCGGTTGGGCCCATTTTCTGCCGCCGGGCAAAATAATGGGTCGCTCTAAAGGAGTCAACGGTTGCTGCTGCATCTTCTCCTGGAAACAGAAAATGCACGACAATAAAGCCCCGGCAAATTGGAACACCGATGGTCCTCGTGTTTTGATCCACCGCCAAATTGGACCTCCACCAAATACCCTAATATTGGCAAAATTACACAAACAAAACAAAACATGACATATACGATTATAAACAGTTACCTTTTCTTTTTTAGCAATCCTCTCCTCTTCTAATCGCCTAGCTTCTGCCTCCTCCTCCTCTTTAGTCGTATCAATAACTTCCTCCTCCATTATTTCTCCTTCTAACGTGGAATCTCCGCGAATATTTTCGCTTTCCTCTTCGACAACACTTAAGGCTTCTTGGGATTCTATGTTTAAAATATACAGTTATATTTAAACCACTGTGATCAGATAACTTACACGGATAAAAATAGTCATATGATGATTCGATTTTACAAAATTAATATTAGATGGTGAAACTTACCTAGGACTAACAGCTCTGTAACTTCGTCCTCTGTTTCAGTGTTGTCTGCGTTGCTCAGCTCCTGAAAAACAAATGAAGGGCGATATGTATCGTTGAACTGGTGTAATTATCGTAGGTGTGCCAACTTTTTTGTATTTGATGAATGGATAGAGCTGGCAGCGATACAATTGCATTGTTATCGTGCATGTTATTAATTGCATTTTATTAGCAAACATTTCCTTGATTTATAAATGAACAATGAAAGACTGAAAAATATGCATGTAAATATATTACTTTTAATTATACAATTATTATATTTTCATGAATGTATAGCCTACAATTAAATTTTAAAAAATAATCTTTATTACCGTAATCGATTCTTTTAATTAAACACAATTTATAAATAATTTAAATATGATTACTTCAAATCAAAATGAAATGTTTATGAGGTTGCAAAATATGGTAGACTAAAGACAAATATAACTGACTAAAATTGTGTAACAAACCAAATGTAATTTAATTTAAACCTTCATCAGTAATAGTTTAAAATGTTTCACCAAGTGATAAATGAGAAATTCATTCAAGAAATATGACTATCTATATGATCTAGTATTAAGGAATCATCCTCTAATCCAAAAATTAATTTGGTCTCTTTGTTATCTTATTATATAATTTATATCTTCCAAAAAGGGAGAAATTAGTAAGTAAAGGTATTCTAAAAATATGTTCCAAAAGCTGAACTATAACGAAACAGCGAAGAAAACGATGTGGATTTAAGTAGAAGATCATC
This sequence comes from Ontholestes murinus, assembly GCA_963969525.1. Classification (NCBI taxonomy): domain Eukaryota; kingdom Metazoa; phylum Arthropoda; class Insecta; order Coleoptera; family Staphylinidae; genus Ontholestes; species Ontholestes murinus. The sequence continues at coordinate 35,847,309 of OZ018391.1, forward strand.
TTACAAGTATGATTGATTTTTGAAACTGTTATTTTGTGATAGATCTTGATTACGAAGTCCATTTTAGTACGGATTTGTCAATTTCTGTATGTCTCGTCAATCTGTTTCTAGTGACAATGAATGATGTAGTGGAAAGTTTTCATGTTGTGAGGTTTTGAGTATTGAGTTATAATTAGCAGAGTGGATTCTTCAAATAATTAATATTATCCTTCATTTTGCTGTATTGCTCAATAATCATGTTTAATAACATAATAAGATATACAAATAATTTTATGTATGATGACTTTTCACTATAATAAATTTAAGTTAATTAGATTGCTTTGAGAACAACAACGAATTATTTTTAGGTGTAAATAGTTTCAAGGTTAATGCATGTATTTATGGTAGCTGGCTCTTAACAGTATAAAAAAGAAAAAATATATATCATGTGAAATGTAAGGCGCCCAAATTAAAATATTTCACAATCAGTTTGCCAGGAGCTTGGAGCTGCATACACATTGTTATTATTACGATATGTTTAGATGGGTCAAGTGGATATATTGTGTCCACTTGTATAAAAATGTGCACTTGAAAAACTCTTTTAACGCACATTTTTTGCATATTTTTATAATCCATACAATTAAAGTTGGTTAGTAAAGTGGTTATGGTTTTAAATAAATAATGTTGATTGATGAGTTACGTGGAGATATAATAATATTAAATTAAATAACTTGTAATAACTTTCTCCAATAGTTTATTACGCTATAAAATATTAATATTATATAAATAAAAAATATGTGAAAAATGTGTAAAAACCAAAATAAAATATAAATATGCAATGAACATATTATTATTAATACATTTCAATAGTATTTTTAATTAAATTTTTTATAAAAATGGTTTAAATTCAAAACAAGTCTCAAATTATTATTGAATTTTACAAAAAATAAGATTTTAGAAAATTATTGAAACCTATGAAGAAACATAATTTTAAAAAAAATTGCTTAAAATAGTCGTGTTTTTAGAAGAAAAATATTATCAAGTTAAACTAATAAATTAAATTTATATAAATTTATTTTTTATATCTAATTATAATATCCAATAGAAAATAAAATATTACTTTTTACGGTTATCTGCTTTTCTAATTTAATGACTACGTTGATAAACCAGATAGGATATTTCCTGGATGGTAATGGTACACGTTTCCGAATCCGAAGATACAAAGAAAATGATTTGTGAAGTAAAGTGTAAAATGTTATTATTACAAGCTAAAACAGACGACAAATTAAATAGATTTGTTTAATAGAAATCTGGCTTGTGATGTAGTGATTGGAGGGTCGAATAGTGGCCACCCACCCACCCTACATATACATTGACACATAACCTAAAATACTGTTGCGTTTTCATGAAAATATCAACCCAACATTAGGGTCTATTTTGCTGGAAACTTAAACACTATCAGTAGCTGATGTATCAATGTATATGTAGGGTGGGTGGGTGGCCTCTATCCCACCCTCCAATCACTACATCACAAACTCAAAATATATGAATTTAACTCTGCAAAGTTCGTTTTACGGAGGTTATAAATTGTTGTACTACAATTAAGATTAAAGGAAACCACTAGATTTTAGAGAATTTTTTTTTTAATTTAAGTTATTTGATGCCTAAAAATTCTTCACCTCAGCAACTGACTAGTTATCTATGTTCGAATTAAAACAGAAAGCAAGTATGTTAAAATCACCACAAAGACTTGCAAGTTTGGAATGATGGAATATAAAAACATATAAAACATACATTAGCTCAAAAAAGCACAAAAATTGGCAGATAAGTTAACATCATAATTGAAGCTATTGCAACCTGAATGTACAGCAAAAAGTGTACCACCACCCGTACGCAACACAACAACAAAAAATCTTTAAAAGTAATTAAAACCTTGCTGAAAATTTTACAAAAAACAACATCAAACAAACAAGCAATTCTTGTTTCAAGTATATAAAATATGAAATGTATGATACCACCAAATACAAATTTAAAAGAAGATTATAAGATGCACTTAATGAAAGAGAAATACTTATTAGAAGAATAATAATAACAAAAAAATCTTGGAATATACGTATTTAATGTTGATGCAAATAAAGGTGAAACTTTTGACTTATAAGTATCAAACACTACAAAAACAGAATAATAGTTTTATCTAATCGATTGTGTTTTTATACTGGATCCGGCAGAGAAGTATGACGTTTTTGAAAAAATCATAACTCGGAGAATTTTTAATTAAATAAAATTTTTATTTGTTTAATAGGTAGGTGTGGATTTGGCATTTCATATTCATGTACGAAAAATAATGTCATTTAAGTGATGTCTGTTCTTTTCCGCACACTTCTGGAGTCGAGTTGAGAAGTTGTTCATGCATCCTTCCAACATGTTGGCCAGAATCACTTGAATTTGTAGGGTGATACCATTGGACAACGGATCAAGGATCCGGGGTTTCTCAATAAATACGAATTTTAGTACCCCCATAGAAAAAATCGCAAGTCGTAAGATCAGGCGATTGTTATGGCCATTCGAAGTCCTCTCGAAGCGAAATAAGTCTTCCTGGAAAATGTTCTCTTAAAAATGCTAGGGACTCACATGAGGTGTGACAAGTTGCTGGGGCAAGTAAGACGAATTCATCAATATGGGTATTGCTGAATTTGTCTTACTGACCTTATTCTTCTTTCTCTACCTCGATATACTTCAGTCTTCCACGATTCTCTAGTACGGAGGTTCTGCACCCATCTCAAGGTGGTGTTGCGCGTAAACCACGACCGTGCTTTCGAACATTGAATTGTGTTCGAAATCTGCGTTGAGTAGCAACCACAGAACGCCCAGTTTCGATGTAAGTATCGTAAACAAATACGCTTTGCTCTAGTGTCCACGGTTTTATAAGGACTAAACCCAACAAAATAGCAATGTCGAGTTGTCACATATAAATATTTCCGAAAACGTTACCTGAGTTTTGTTTTGTATTAATAAAAAACTTAAAAAAGTGGGAAGATGGACAAAAAATGGGTGCCTATAACTTTGTTATTATTTAAATTTCACGAATAAAAAACTAAGGAAGGGCAAAAATGTGCCTATAAATTTATTATTTTATATAAAAGCCAGGAGACACGATCCAAATACTTTTATTTGAGCAAAAATAAACCAGTAATGGCCAAAATATTATCTAAAATAGCTAAAATATACTGCTGGTGAGAGTACAACCATTCATTAATATGAGTCTAAGTGGAAGAAGAATAAGAACACTATGTGAATTCCTCTCGCATTTTGTTAAGTAGTTTGAAAATTTATATAAATTATTACAATATGTTTTTTAAGTGGACATAAGTAATAAATCAATAAATCAATCTTCCAGAAAACTTTCAGAAATCTCGGAATGAATTTCAAAAGTTGAAAAATTTAACAATCAAAGAAAATTGTAACGAAATGAAAAGGCAATTACTAGGAAAATGGAAAAATTCGGTAAAACAAAAGAAGAAATGTTGTAGACCATTAGAAATTTGAAAGAAAATTTTTTGAAAATGTTAAAATATTAACAAAAGTTTAAACAAAATTTCATAGGATTAAAGAATAAATAAGAATCGGCGAACAGTTTGAAAATTGAAAGAAAAATTTAAAAAAACGTATAGCTTTCGAACGAAATAAAAATAAATTCATAGTTCAAGTTAAACAGGTAAAATATTTACTAATGGTAATTTGGAGGAAACGTCGGATCAAACGAACACTACGATATTTAAACCCATTGTCGATGATAATAACGAGGGATGAGGAAAAACAATCAGCAAAACTATTGTTAACGCCAATAAAACCATACTATTGAGAAAGACCACAAAAGATAATAGAAAATAGCCAGATAAGTAGTTGTTTCAATAAGTAATTTGCTTTGTAGAGAAAGATAAAAATAGTGAAACAAAACTAAGTGTTTAATTAACCTTCTAATAAACTCTTTCAGTTTATTATTTTGTACCTGATATACTTGAAAAACGAGAAAACGAAAAGTAGAATCTTTTAGAAACAAAATAGAATACTAATCAGAATTAGCTGCATCTACTATTTTCTGAATTATTCATCTTTAAAGTGCATATTGGCGAATAAAAGTAGCTATGGAAAGCCGAAATAATATTTAGAATGAGAAGAGGATTGTGACTATTTATCTGACAAACTATTCAAGTACGGTCGCAACCATCATTAAGATTATTATTAAAGTATCCTTATTATTACCTATATGATATAATAGTAATAGGAATCTCGTTAAAGGGCCACATGAAGAACTTTCAGGTATTTCATCCTTTAAAATATCGGAACATTTACTAAAACTTAATTTAAAATGTGCCACTCTGAAACAAAAAAGAAATATCAGAAAGATTTCTAAAAATTTTAAAATGCACTTTCCAGTTACAAGGCAGAAAGTTTTAGCTGAATTTGGGATAGAAAAACTATTGTACATTTAAATAGTTGCTACCGTTACTAAGCGGTAACCACACACACAAAACTAAATCACTTACTATGTTTCTACCACTGAAAAAATATGTTTTTATATCACGTTTATATATTACATTTTTTTAGTTTAGTTTTCAAACTATTTGCACTTAGTGAAGTTGCTAGATCAACAATTGTATGGACTTCAGTCATTATAGGCCAAATTCTAAGTATTCTTTCTAATTTAAAGTCTGTCCACCAGAAGAAAAAGTTACATTTGAGTGATCCGATAATCTAATTTGAAAAATATATGACATTCAACAAACCTACTATCGAATAAATGATAATTATCAAATTGGAAATATTATACAGTTATATTCAACTTACAGTTACCTAAGTATTTATTTTCAAACTTGCAAACGTCATAAAATAAAGTATACTAAATTATAGAAAGAAATGAGAAAACACCCCTGAGACAAAGCAAAAGTTATTAATTTAATGGACCAATCTCTTGTGCTGCAAAAAAATAAATTGATTAATTAAATTAATTCGTACTTTACTAAAGCAGAACGGTAAGGATGCATTTAACGAGTTCATGATTTAGTACATCAATGGATAAAAGAGGCGACAAAGTAGAACTCTATTAATATTGGAAGTTGTTCTCAATACTTAATAAAATGCTGACACACTATATGGTTTCAAAATTTGTTTTTTATTATTCTACGACAATGTTTTCTCTGTGTGGTAGATTGTCGTAGAACAATAAAAACATTTTTTGAAACCATATACTGTGTTAGTATTCTATTAATTGGTATGAAGTTTCAACAAGTAACATCCTTATAAATCAAGTATTTGTTCTCAATACCTTATACTACCTAGTACACTGTTTACTAGAAGAAATTGATGCCGTCTTCAGAAAAAAGCAAGTTAGAAAAGTTACTCAGCCAAGATTCTGCTGAAAGAGATGCATCTTGGATTTATCAACTAAAAAGGTGCTCTAAAGAACCTATTGTTCAATATTTTAATATTTTGTTTGATTCCACTTACTAGGATCCCAAAATATGTCACTTTGTCGAGAAAGAAGTGGTAGTCGTATTAGGATAAATTATCTCAAGTAAAACCGTTGTTGCTTTATAATATGGCTAACCAGCTTTACAAAAAAAATAAGGTTTCAATGATTTGAGAAGGCATTCCAAAATGTTTAACAAGCAATTTTATTAGACTCACTTACTAAAACATTCTGAAATAACAGCTTTCTTCATTAATCTATTTCATTTTTTTCTGAAAATTGTTCTATAGCAAATGTTCAAAAATCTAGCACTGAATGAACTTGCCAGTAGCACAATAAAATTTCCTTAAAAAGCAGTCTAATAATAAACCACCATTTTTCGGAGAACTAAATATTTAATTGTCCATATAATTTATATATTTTATTTATTTTCCAATAAGTTTGTGTCGGTCATTATATATTTTGATAGTATCATTTTATTCAGAAAACATCTCCGTCCATGGAAATGTGGAGAGAAACCCAAGAAAATCGATTCCTTGCTGTGTTTCGAAATTTTTTCGTGTTTTTTCTATTTATTAGTGAATTATCTACAACGTAAAGGGCTTATATATTTTATTAAGATATTCTTGTTTCAAGTGAATAAAATAGGAAATGTACGATATCACCAAACACAAATTTAAAAGAAGAATTAAAGATGCACTGCAATTTGTTGACACTTACTCAGAAAATTAAATTATTATGCCAAAATACAAAAGAAGTCAAGGTAGTATTCATAAAATGGATATTACTAGTTAATAGAAGAATAATATAAAAGAAAATTGTTGGAATATATGACCTAAAGCACTAAATATGTAAAGAAACGTATTTAATGTTGATCAAAAATCATCAAACACTACAAAAACAGATTAGTAGTTACATTTAACCGATTGTGTTTTTATAGATAGATTTAGAAGTTCATGAATTGCAACACAAGACCTTGTTACTACGATTCAAAATATTACTTATAGTAGCTGCCTTAAAGATAAATTGATTGAGATACCTAAGACTTCCAGTGGTTTTCAACAATTTGATCTTGCAAAGTAATCGACACAAGGTCGTCTTTCAAAGAGAGAGTAATGGTAGAGTTGGAATAACTTGTTTACTAAGAATATCTGCTACAGAAAGAAATTATGACAATTTTGAAGAAACTTTGGGACAACACAAATTATTGAACGAATCAATGATTATAGTGGACGAGGAAAAGCAATAGCCAAAATTCTTGTTAACGCTGATATGACTGTACTAGATATAAACATGGATATTGAAAAATACCACTACAAATAATTGAATATAATAAGTTTCCCAAAAACAGAAAGATTAATAATCACTTTAGTTTAGTAGTAGTAACATATATTTATTGACAAATATTTGTACATATAGTCTGTTCGTTGGATCTTTGGTCGTACGTCACAAACTATCGCTTCAAAAAACGACGAAAGTTTTACAGTGCGTTCTTTTTCTAACGCATTTGGTTTACTTTATCAGACTGAATGTTTTTGCGTCGTTTCTCGAAGCGATAATTTGTGACGTACGACCAAAGATCCAACGAACAGACTATATTTACATTGGAATAATGAGTAATGAATGAGGTGTTAATGTATTAATTTGTCAAAAGGCTATCGATCAGAGGTCTTTCTGCCTTGTGCTGTCCAGTCATATGGCGTCAGTCGTTATTGCGTAAAAGGATGAAATGATGAAATGAAATCAAATATGGTTGAATTGGGATTTTTAAATTTAGGGTTTATACTAGGGTTTCTAGGAAGACAATATTGGGATAATATATGGAAGTTGAAAGGATTTTTGGAGAATTTTTCTGATAGGAGTCGAAGGCGTTCTAGGATAGGGATAACTAAAGTGGTATCATATAGGAGCTGATTAGATGGATTGTGTAGAGGATTAAGGGGATGTCGGAGTTTGGTTAGGGTGCGGAGGGATGCTCGCTCGCTAACTTCGATATTACGGGAAACCTCCAATCCAACCGGATTGCTGGGATTGGTATAGAGGGCACAACCATAGTCAAGTAGTGGGCGGCAAATCATTTTGTAAATTCTAACAGCTGTGCTAGTTAATTAATCCCATTGTTCTTGTAGGTTAAGCTTCTAAAGCATTTTGCCCTAGTAGTTATTTTATTTTTTAATGCAGCAGTATGTTTTTTGAAATTGATCTTTTGATCTATGGTTATGCCCAGGTATTTAACGGAAACTGAAGGAGGGATCATAGTTTGGGAAATAAAGACTTTATGGGGTGAATTATTGGTGCGATGATAAGGAATTAGGAGTTGTGATTTGTGGGGATTGATTTTAATGCGCCATTTTGCAAACCATTGTTGAAGGGAGTCAATAAGCTCTTGAAGGAATTGAAGGGCTTTTGGTAGTGTGGGAGCATGTGTGATCAAGGCCGTATCATCTGCAAATTGCAGAAGATATTTGGATGGGTTAAAGTAGGAAGGATCGGGGTTGTAGACATCCACGCAAAAAATGTTATATAACAAAGGTGAGAGAGGAGAGCCTTGAGGGAGTCCTTGTTCGGGGGTAAAGGAAGAAGAAAATGAGTTGTGAATTTTGACTTTTAGGGATCTATTGGAGAGGAATTGTTTGATAATGAAAATAATGTGGGGAGGGATCTTTAGGAGGTGGCACTTGTATAATAAGCCTTGATGCCAGACAGAGTCAAACACTTTCTGGACATCCCACTTTAGTTTATTATCTTAGTTCAGCCAAAAGTAATTGATTAAAGCAGTTGGTTATAACTTACTACATATTTGTCACATTCCATGATAATGAGATGTATAAAACCATCCAATAGGAAAGGCCACTATTACAGCACAGTAATTTGCCAATTCCAATTGATATATATTGTCTGAATATTTTATTTTCTTGATGCTTGACTTTAAAAACGGTCAAGTGAATCATCCAGAAAACTGAGAAATCAATTTCAAATAACGGAAGAAAATTGTTAGACAACTCTAGAAAATATTGTAAAATGAAAATATCGGTGAAATAAAAGAAGAAATGTTACCATTAGAAATCCAAAAGCTTTTTTGGGTATCCTAAAATATTCTTAAAATCTTGATTAAAATTAAATATAAAGAAATTGTAAAAAATTTGAAAATTGTAAAAGAAATAACTAAAATAACTAAAAAACCAATAACGTTTAAAAGACTTTTTGTTTAAATTCTAAATGTATTCATAAAAAAATTAAAATAGGGGAAAATGCACAAAAATGTGTGGCTATAAATTAATTATTATTCAAATTTCACGTACAAAAAGCGTGTATTCTCCGAATGTGTGCCTAGAAATGTATCATTTTAATCAGAAAAAGCAAGAAGTAGGTACGATCTAAATACATTTTTTTTATTTGAAATTGACTAATCTTCCGAAAATCTTCAGAAATCTCAAAGTGAATTCCAAAAAAATGAAGAAATGCTTGGAAATACTAAAAATCATGAAGATAAGCTGTTGAAACATTTTAGAAACTTTGAAGAAAATGATGCAATTACTAGAAAATTGAAAAATTTCGGCAAAATAAAATAAGAAATATTATGCCAGATTTACTTATTATAGAAGCAGTTGAAATGAAAAACTATGTGGATTCTATTTATACTGATTTTTCCAAGACCTTTGATCAGGTGAATCATGCTGTTCTTTGGAATAAACTAGAAAGTCTTGAGTTTGATGATTTAGTAATCAAATGGTTTTCCGGCTACTTAAGCAAAAGGAATCAATTCGTTAAAATAGACAATTTTATTTCTAGATCAATAACTGTCATGGGGTACCTCAGGGATCATATTGTGGACCTGTCATCAATCTTTATTAACAGACAAACGTAAAACAAATATATATATATATATATACAGGGTTATTCACGCTATACGGCACGGAATATTGTGGCCAAAATACGTGACTTTCAAAAAGTTTCACTTTGGGGATATATGGGGGTCTATTAGGGCTACTTTTTAAAATTACTTTCATAATATACAGGGTGTCCCAAAAACCCTAAAAGTATCAAAGTTGTGTTTTTTTTAATGAAACACCCTGTATTTTATTGCATTTTTGGATCCTTCGATCAAAATAAGTGTGTGTTTTAATAAGGTTTTTATTACTTAAACCTTAAGGTTTTTGAAATAATTTGAATTTTGTAAAAATTTAACCTAATTTTCATGTTTCAAATACTTAAAAAGTAATTAAGTTATGCATACCAAATTTACACTGAAATGTAACAATAGATCATATTTTATTTTCCAAGTATAATAAATTTGACATCTTATACCGGGTGTAAAAAAATTGGAATTAAACAAATGAGAACTTTAAATGGCTATAACTTCATTTATTTAAATGGAACGCTATATTTATTAATTTATCAGCAAATGCACGTTTTAATTACCTATCGAATGGTATTTATATCTTAAATGTTAAGTCTTCTCGTTTTCACAGAAAACGCCAAAATATTGTTTATTGCACCGTTTTAGTACTTTTTAAGTAAAAATTTTAATGTATCTAGTTTTCTATGGTATTTAAAAACGTCAGATAATTAATTTAGTATGCCACTTTAGTTTAAAAAGCCTGTCTTTTGTTATAGTTGTCTTATTTTGCATTTTTGTGTTAGATCGTTAGTAATCGTTATTGTTTGAACATCGCTGTTGTATTTTTTGGTAAAAAATGAAGATTTACTTAAAAGAAGGGGGTATTGGCATTATCTTTATGTTTGGAGAATGTCATCAAAATTGTTTATTGGCTTGTCGCGTTTATACTTAAAGGTTTCCCGAAAGAAATCACCCTAAGCCAGCCATTTTTGAGAGACTATTAAACCAATTTAAAGAAATTGGAAGTGTCAGTTATAAAAACCCCAGTATAAGAAAATCTGTGTAAATTTTCATTTTTTACTATTAAATACAACAACGATGTTCAAACAATAACGATTACTAACGATCTAACACAAAAATGCAAAATAACACAACTATAACAAAATACAGGCTTTTTAAACTAAAGTAACAGACTAAATTAATTATCTTACGTTTTTAAATTCCATAGAAAACTAGATACATTAAAATTTTTACTTAAAAAGTACTAAAACGGTGCAAAAAACAATATTTTGGCGTTTTCTGTAAAAACGAGAAGACTTAACATTTAAGATATAAATACCATTCGATAGGTAATTAAAACGTGCATTTGCTGATAAATTAATAAATATAGCGTTCCATTTAAATAAATGAAGTTATAGCCATTTAATGTTCTCATTTGTTTAATTCCAATTTTTTTACACCCGGTATAAGATGTCAAATTTATTATACTTGGAAAATAAAATATGATCTATTGTTACATTTCAGTGTAAATTTGGTATGCATAACTTAATTACTTTTTAAGTATTTGAAACATGAAAATTAGGTTAAATTTTTACAAAATTCAAATTATTTCAAAAACCTTAAGGTTTAAGTAATAAAAACCTTATTAAAACACACACTTATTTTGATCGAAGGATCCAAAAATGCAATAAAATACAGGATGTTTCATTAAAAAAAACACAACTTTGATACTTTTAGGGTTTATGGGACACCCTGTATATTATGAAAGTAATTTTAAAAAGTAGCCCTAATAGACCCCCATATATCCCCAAAATGAAACTTTTTGAAAGTCACGTATTTTGGGCACAATATTCCGTGCCGTATAGCGTGAATAACCCTGTATATATATATATATATATATATATATATATATATATATAATATCTGCCAACGGACGTTTACAACATGAAAGAGTGCGACCTCTAAGGGGTTAATGGCCTCTTTTTCTGATAAATATTGTAGAAACAGAAAGCAGAGGCTTCCTAGCGTCCTTTACGCCCTTAGCAACAGTCTCTCTCATAGTACTAACTTATCCCTTTCAATGGAAATTCTATTTACCTTTTGCTTTGTGATTAATGCTAGAAGCCTTATTAAATTTAGTTTATGTGTCAAGGGAAGTTAATGGAATTGATTACGTTGTTTGCTTATAATTATTAACTCAATTTTATACTGAATTAATTGTATATAAATTGACAGTATGTTCGTTCAATCGATAGCTATAGTTCTCAATAGACGATTATACAGGATATGAGACAGTATTAAAACTGTAAAATATAGGATAATATACTGTCTTATTGACATAATATACATAATGTTTGTTCTAAATGTAATCTTAAAGGAAATAATAAAAGCTATTGGCCTAGCAGCGAGTGTTACAGGCGGAATTAATATATGGTATTTATTTCATGCTCTCAATAGGCTGAAGTCAGTATTACAAAACATAAATGTCGTAACCTTAAGTACAAATTGAACCTTCTTTATTACCTTAGTAATTTTCATGGAAAAGAAGCGTAACTACGGAATTTTCTACTATTCTACTCTAAACTATTGCTAGTGTCGTGTATTATATTTTCACTATAAAAGATAATAGTATTGTTGAAACAAAACATATAAAATTAGTTTTCTTTGTATTAATAACTTTTTAATTTTGAAAAAAAAATTATGACTCCTTTAGGCAATTAAAAGTTTATAGTAATATTAGAAAAATTTTACACTATTGACATTATAGTGGAGTTGGTATTTTTACTAATGGGAGTAATTTCAGTTAAAGGTCTTTATGTTCATTTTAAGTTTCTCAATAAATTTAATTTCTCTACTTATTTCCCTGCATGGAGAATCTAGATTGCTGTTTGAAGCTGTAGTTTTCAGAAAGCATATAGTTTGCGTAGGTTGAGGTGAAAGGTTTGAAAGTTTCAGCTTCCATCTCTACTGGAAAGTATAAATTTTTGTAGATTTTATTTAGATTATTTAAAAAGGGTATTTAAAAATTAGTGCCCAAAAATATACAAACATCAGATAAAAAGAAAGTTTATGCTTGAAAACATAAAATTGCATATTGCGAATACATACAAAAACTCAACCCCTGGACTCGATGGCATTACTTCTGATATAATTTTCATTTATAATTTATCATTTATCTATTTGTAGCAGTTTAAATATTAAAACAAAATTAAAATAAAGACAACGATTCGAAAAGGTTATTTTACACGATGATGTCATTGTCGACCATTTTAATATCAAAACAACAAGGCATATTTCTCTTTTATTTTGAACTTCAACTTCGTACTTATAAATAAAGCCCTTACGTATATTAAGTTCTAAAATCGATCTACTAACTTTTTTGTGAACAAGTGGAATCTAACGTTTTCTTTAACAAATTGCTCTAACCTGAGACCTTTGTTTAGATTACTTATTCATTCAATGTTAAATTCTGCAACATCACCATCAATAACATTTTTACTTCTTTCTTCAAAGACGTTGACCAAATTTAAGGTACTTGCTGTGTAACACAGCAAAACAAAGACTGATCGAGGTATATAAATTTGATATGTAGATTTTCAGATGCCATAACATTATTAACAAACAAAGAGTACAATGCTTTAAGTATTATACCCTTAGACCCAAAAACATATGTAATGGCAAACAATTAACTGTTTTTACAGGTTAGTGCTACAATAGTTTAATATGACACTTAGTATCATATATCACATAACATATCTAATTTAAGTCCTCTCTTCAGAAGAAAATAAGCCAAACTTGGCAAGATAATAGTGGAATAACCTTCATCAAAGAGATCTTCGGTGGCAGTTGTATCATCGAGGCAACAGTAGGCAAGAGTGGATGATCATATTTTTATGAACTCAGGCCTTTGCGTGTGCAATCAAATGTTTTCTAAAATAGTGTTTTTATATATGTATTTTGAATTTTATTATGTAAGTACAATGGATAGATAAATACTAATAATAATACTTTATTAATGCCATCACCAAACGGTTCACATAAGTCACAAAAATGTTACAATGAGATAAATAATATTTTATGTAATAACACCATATTTAAGATGAAAATAAGTATACTTAGCACCTACCTATGAGCTAAATTAAAAATAAATAAATATATCTCTAAATTAATAAAATAGAAATACAAGGATAAAATAAAAAATGTATAAATAAAATCATGTCAATAGGGACAATATTATTAAATTGGGGTAAAATGACGACACATTTATATTAAAATATTAATTTAAAATAATCTAAATCGTTAAGAAACACTAAAGTTAAACATATAAAATTGCAAAGTGATCAAAGTATAAAAAAATTGAAGCACGTTATATTAAAATGTTAAAAAATAGTCTAATTATATAAGTAAAATAAACATATGTTAAATTATAAAAAAAAACAATAGAGTTATAATACAAAATTTAAATGTTTAGATATTTTCTGTAGGATACTATTAATTTTCAAGAGGTTTAAAATCATGATTTAAGAACTGATTTATAGAGTAAAATGCACATTTGCTGAAATACAATTTTAATTTCATTTTAAATTGTTTTAATGTTTAAGTTTTTTATATGCTGTGGGAGTAAATTAAATATAATAGGCCCATAATAATACCGTTTCTCGATTTGGTTAGACGGAGTTTTTGTGGACAGATTTTATTTTTGTTCCTAGTACCATGCGTATGTTTATCTGAATGAGTACAATATGATGTTACATTTTTTCGAATGTACACCAAACATACTAAAATGTATAGTGAAGGTAATGTCAGGATTCCCAGTTCAATAAATTTTGCTTTGCAGTCATCCTGGTATTTTAGACCTGATATTACTCGATTAGTGCGTCGTTGAAGTGCAAACAGACGATTCATTATAGGAGAGTGCCCCCACACTAAAATGCTGTATGTTAAAAGCGATTGGCATAATGCAAAATAAGCTGCACGTAATGCAGCTAATGGGAGCTTCAATTTTAATTGACGTAAAAGGTATATCGTACGACATATTTTACTAGCCACTACCTCTCCATGACTGTGCTATGTCAGTCTATAATCAAGATTGATACCAAGAAATTTTGTTGTGGTTTCACTAGAAGTGTCAGATCGGAGCGAGAACGTAAGGTTGACCGTTTTACTTGTGTTTAGTGACAGCCTGTTTGATTCAAACAGGTAAATACTAACTAACTAACTAAAGGGTGATAAGCTCTACGAATTTATATATTTACAAATTAAGAAATATCTATCATATGGAGAGCATGCATAAGAAACAGCAGATAATTATTTCATATATTCCAAAATTAGGATAAAATGCATTAGACGTATAACTATTGTCTGATTACCTTACTTTTACTCTTGGGCAATATTTTCTAAAGCAATTAAAAATAATTAAAATTATACTTCATATAGTCCTTCATGTCCGTCCTTATCAATTTGGTTTGGTAGAATAATTATTCACTTTGTTAATACTTTCAATCCTTACGTAAAATTGTTAGCACACCTCGAACGCTGAAAATCTACTATAGTTTATTTTTAGATGTACAGAAGGCTTTTGAGCCAATCTGATATTTGGATTTGGTTTTCAAATGTATTTCTTTAAATATCCCACTTCATCTTCTCAATTAATTTAATTAAAAGCCGAAAACCCGTGCTTTTGCCCCTCGGCAATCTATGATAATTACAACTAAGATGCAATTACCAATATCCTTTAATTTATCTGCACCTTTTCGAAGCTGATATTAACAGCAAATGAATTTACAGCTTACTACAACAATAGTTATAACATTTTATTAATAATAGGTGAATAATATTTTTGATTGCTTCAAAACAAGGCACAAACACTCAATAATGACTCCATTAAGCTCATTATATAGAGGTAATATCTACATCCATACATACTGAACATATTGACTCTATCATGTGAAGAGCATGCCCGAGGAGAAGAGTAATATTGTTACATATATTTCAAAATCAGGACAAAACGCATTGGATATTTCACACTATTGTCTATCCAAGAGTAAAAACAGAGTATTTTCGTTTGGCTAAATTCTCTAAACCAATTAAAAATAATAAAACTAAAGTTCCATATAGTTCTTCCTATCCGCCCTTGTTAATTTAGTTTCCTAGAACAATTATTCACTTCTTCCAAATCTTACCTTAAACTGTCAGCACACATCGAACGCCGAAAATCTACTATAGATTCCTTAGATATATAAAAAACTTTTATTCAGTTTGGAATTGGGGTTTCTTATTTAAATGTTTAAATGTTATCTCACTTCTTTTTCTCAATTAATTAACAACTTTCATTAGCCGAAATAGCGTTCTTTTGTACCTCAACAAGGTGTTCCTCATGGCTTGCATCTATAGCTAATCCTTTTTACTATAATCACAAATATGATGCAAGTACCTTAATCTTTTAGTTTATCTGCACCTGTACGTGATTACACTGTTTTAGTAGTACATGCCTTGGCGCTACACAAAACACTCACCACACTATCTATAGATACCATGTAATTATAAGGAATATAATTTAATTTTAAATCTATGAAATTAGTGTTCATTTTTTTAACTAATCAGTATAATAATAAATTTAAAAATACGAAAACATTTCGTGAATCTACAATAATAATAATTACTTTTAGTAATATTTAACATTTTAGCCCTTGTTAGCATAAATATAGTTTCATCAACTATACTTAAATTTTGAGTTAAAGAAGAAAAATCTTTAAATGTTTCAAAACCTTGAATGTATTTAGAATTATTAAAATCTGTAGATTTCTTACTATCTGTAAAACCTTTAGAATCTGTATAATATTTAAATTCTTAGTTATTATAAAATCTATACTATATTTAATCTATAAAACTATTATAATATGCAAATTATTAGAATTTTAATAAACACTAAACTAATGCACTTACCGTGTTTTTACCATTAAAAATAGTAATTGCGTTAGTTTAATGTTTATCATGAATTACCACGTAGTAACGGTCGCCATCATTCCTAAAAATTTTAATATTTTTTAGAATTAGTCTCTAGAATATACAAAATATTTAGAATTTTTAAATTTTGAACTATCTTTGAAGATATTACAATAATTATGAATGTTCTCCACAGTACTTACAGTTTAGACATGAAAATAAGAATTATACTATTTTTTTAATGTATAAAAAATTCTCTTTCAGTAAAAATATCTATTTTTAACAAATACACAAATGACTCACAGCGGAAGGACCACGTGGTGGATAGCCAAAACACTACTACTACTATTTATTTTTACTATCGTGTTTAATTTTTATATCGTCAAACTATTTTCCAAACATATTCAAACTATGTAAAATAGATTAGCGTTAGCGACAGTGTAGCAACGTAAGTTCGGGTCAGCAATTGGATGGGTTATCGGTACCATTCACCATTGGGATACAATTAATGGTGCTTTAGAGTGACAGGAAGCTCATTTACACAAACACAAATACACAAATGACAAATGGCAAAAAGACCACGTGGCCATAGCCAAAATACACAACTACTACTACTACTACTCTTTGAAATCCTAAGATCTTTGAAAATTACTGGAATTAGAGAGAATAACATCTTTATTCGAGCAACTGTCTTATATACAATTTGAAGAAATGTATACAAATAATTATCAATAAGGGTTAGTCTGTCCGTTCGGGCTATCGACCATCAGTCTTTCTGACTTGCATTGACTCTAAGTAAACTATAAAAAAATGAATTTTGTTGAACAGCAATTATTAAATGCCTTCTTTAGATTTCTGTTTTAAATTATCGGATAGAATTTTATAGTAACTTTTAAAATTCTTGACTTTGCTTATAACAGCTCATTGGCCTTTAAGATAAACAATGTTACTCTTACAATTTTAGAAATGTTTAATATTCTTATTAACAGATATATCTTTTTATTGTTATGCTGTAATTTTAAAATATTTAAAAACTTAACTAAAATATTTCAACAAGTAGAAATTATAGAATATTTAAAAGATTCATAATATAAAAATCATTTAAATATATAAGTGTTTGGAATCGTTAAAGATTTTCATTTTACATTTTCTAAAAGCTTTAAAATTTTTAAAGATTTTGGATTATCGCTAATTTGTAAATGTTTGAATATTAAAAATCTCTATAGGATATGTAGTATCAAACCTTCCAATTTTTTATATTTTACATAATAAGTAAAATATTTCAAATCTAGAATTTTTAGAATCTTCAGAGATTTTATATTATTTATTTTTTTTTAAATTCATTACAATCATTTAAATCTTTCGAAATTTTAGAATCTTTAAAATGTATAAAACCTTTAGAATCTAATCAATTATCATCTTTGATATCTTTAAAACATAACAAGAATATATAAGATTGTTGTAATCTTTAAAATGTACTATGTAGATTCTACAGAATATGAACTGTGAATGCTTAAAATCTTTGGATTTGTTTAATATCTTTAGAATATGTAGCATTTTTTAACTCGTTAATATATTAACATTTTATATTATAACATTATTTAAATTTACACACTACTTACATTTTAATCATTTAAATAGTAGTAGTAGTAGTCGTGTTTGGCTATCGACCACGTGGTCCTTCCACCATGAGTCATTTGTGGATTTGTGTGTTTGTAAATGAGCTTGTTACTTTAAAGCATCGCCCCGTCACTCTAAAGCACCATTAATTGTATCCCAATGGTGATTGGTACCGGTCACCCATCCAACTGCTGGCCCGAACCAACGTTACTGCATTATCGCTAACGCTAGTTCGGCCGCAACCGAATGCGCCACCACCGGCTTGCTTAAATATTAAATTGTCTTTTAGGTTTAGAAAATTTCAGAATAATGAATTGCAAACATTTTATTTTTATTCAAGTAACAATATAATATCCAGAATGTGTTGAAACTAAACACTATAAAAATATATATAGAATCGGTAAATTTAAACCTTCCTCGGATTTCTATACTCCATTGCGTCTTCCTTTGTGGCCTCCATGTCAAACTCAAACCGTTGATGGTACAAGGAAGTGGGTTCTTCTAAAACATGCTAATTTTGAATTGTTCTTTCTAAAATAGCATAATATCCAACGCCTTCTATCTGATTTTATTCACTCGCTACCTCTATTAATAATATCTAAATTGTTACCTATCTTCTCTGGTGGTAATGTCCGTTGATCTCCTGGAGAGTAGACAGAATCCTCTTGTCCTTTTTCGTTGAAACTTCTACTAGAACTGCCGCTAAGTTCCCTCTAGTGAAATTTGGAATAAATATATAATTAAAGTCTTTCCTGAGCATTAGAACCAAGGGCAGTTTTTGGAGAAAAGCAGTCTGTTTTATACACCAGACTCGAATTTTCCTTTCTAGGCCCCATACCTGTCCCTTATTAGTTTAATGTTCCTACAGCAATCCTATTTCAAATTTAGCATTTTTTAATCTGCAATAAAGAGCACTTGATGCAATTTTAAAGTAATGAAAATTCCATTGAATACAGCTATTCCCACCCTTACCATGGTTTATACATCACTACCGCCAGCCCCTAAACGTTATGTTTCAAGGCTTTTGGTCTTTAAGGTTTCCCTTCTATCCATCCCCATCAATAGTAGGGTTTTTTGAGCCTTTGTGTTTATTGATGACATATATTTAGAGTTTAGATTCACATACGTTCCACGTGTAATTAGGGAGGAAAGGTTTATTATAACAGAGTCTCGAATGAAATAATAATGCTATTGAAATTTGGGGTCGCCTAGTGCCCAGAGTCTACATAGATTAGATAAAGCTTCCTCTTAGTCATGCATTCACCGGCTTCTTGCTGTTCCACCTTGAATTAAGATATTTATTTTTTTGGAGTTTCCTTTCCATATAGTTTCGGGTGGTTAAACCAAGATCCTTTGGACTTTTTACTTGTAAGACCTGACCACTGGCAGCGATAATGGCAGTGAGGACAGCGATAAGTCCGATATGTCAAGATGGTTATTGAACCCAAACAGACCTGGCATCGTTAGCCCCCAGTACAGGTCCAAAGCCACGATACTACAGCCGGGCAGGGGTAGGTTAGGAACAGGTTTGTGCCCCCCTATCTCTTGAAACCTAAAAAAAGCGAGGGCCGAATAAAACCAAGACAGTTTGTCCAAGTGAGGACAACAGACCATAGACAATAGTGACTATTGAAGGGGAACCCCTACTGCAGACTGTAATGGGTCCCAGAATTTTATAGCAGTTTGTCATGACTATGCCCCAGAATGATCCCAAAATGATTTATACTCTATTGTGGTCATCCTAGTGATTCATCGGTGATAGGATACTGAGCACCCTCACACCTCAACAAGGTGCATTCCTTTGTAAGGGTAGGGCTGTTAATATCTAAAAAATGATAAGTAGTTCTCTTCTTGACTGCACTGCTAACCTGCGTTAGATTATTTAACGATTAGCTTCATATCCCCGCTGGATTAGACATCCACTTAATGCCATACACAATTTATTTAATACCCTTAATACAGGAAGAGATCAAGAAAAGTCCCACTAAATAATGTCTAATATTCCTTTAACAAAAATTTGACACTCACATAACCTTGATATCATAAGATGTGGGCATTAATATTCTCCACACCCTAAATACCGACTTCTCTTTCTGACACTCACTTTAAGGTTTTGAATGTGGATTTTAGAGATTAATTTGGTATCAAATATAATTCCATACTATTTGCTTGAAAGAGATGGTTTAATATAATATTAATACTACTTTGAACGGTAATATATGTAAGGGATGAAGGGGAATTAGCAGATAGGATTATTAGGGTTTATGGTTATTCTCTATGGCGCATTGTATAGTATATATCTGCCCTTAATTTATGTGAATGCATTGTATCGTCTAGTGGCATGCACTAGAAAAGCCGTGTTACCTGCGTACAAGAGCGAGTATATAGTAAGAAGAAGAAGAACTACGAGAATTTTTAATTAAATTAATATTTGATTTGTTTAATAGGTAGATGTGAATTTTCCATTTCGTATTTATATTAAAGAAAAGGTTAAACAAAACATGTCATCTAAGAAATGTCCGTTCTTTTTCACAAAATCCTCAAATTGAGTAACGTTCCTGGTGGGAATTGGACAGCGGATCAAGGGTCCATGATTTCTTAACAAATATGCGGGCCTTTAGACTCTTGTTAAGTCATCCTGGAAAATGCCATAGGCTCCCTTGAGGTGTGGCAAGTTGTCCCATCGTGCAGAAAAGACTCTTGTAATATCAACATTACGCCTTGTCAACTTTGGAAGGAAAAATAACGCAGCATGGTGACTTGCTTCTATAGATGCCCTAACTCTAGCCACATTTTTAAGGATTCTGACACATCTTTCTCTACCTCGAGGTACTCCATGCTTTAACGATCCTCTAGTACGGAGGATCTGCACCCTCTTCAGGATGCTGTTTCGCGTAGGAACATGACCGTGCCTTCCAAGATTGAAGTGTGTTTGAAACATGCGTTGTGCAGCAACCAAAGAATATTTGTCATTTAAATAGAAACCCCAGTGAAAAAAATACTGAATAGGGTACACTTTCGTAAAATATAATTCGACTTTGCTACAAATTTTTCTAACAAAAGTTTATTGAAATACAGAATTGCATATTCACAATCACTACTCCAACTTCCTGTAATTTCTAAAATACATTTGAACCACGTAAATTTTCAGAAAATCCTTTCTAAAATGCAAATTAAATTCAATTTACTTTGTTGTTCGGGATAGGATCCGTTTTTGCAAATCTTTTTTTTTTAACTTCTATTCATCTCCAAACAAAGAAAATATGTGCAGATTATAGTTACAAGTTCAGCACAATGTGTTTATTTATATAACAATCACAATAAATTAAAAATTCCATAAGCTCAAAAGCATGACAAAACGCGTCCCTTAAAAGACTTTTGAAAACTTAAATACTAAAATGTAATATAAAATAAACATTTAAAAACAAGAAGGCAACAAAAATAAATACACATACGAATTGTAATAATCATTCGCGACGCTAGTTATCACACTTAGATAATGGGTCTAAACACTTTACAAAATATTTTCCGGTAGATATTCTATCTTCAGGATCCGAAAATCCATTTAGGGGACTCTGAATTAAGAAATATCCATGAGTATAGAGGGCTTTTTAAAAAACGGATCCAATCCTAGACATTTGTAATTATAGATTATTTTATTTAGCTGTATATAAAACTGTAGACTTAAAATTGCATAATTAATTTGAGCGATACAGATAAATTTGCGTACAACTAATTTTTGCTTGTTTCTTTAAAGTCAAGTTCATACTAAAAGTTGTACTGATGAGATATTAAAGATATAATCACGTATCTGCAGATGTTTTTAAACTTATTTTTTTTTGCATTATTTAATGTTGGCATTTTCATTTGAATAAAATCACTGTATATTTTTTCCTCTTAAGTTAAAATCCTTAAGGTTTATTTGACAGAAATACATACATACAAACTAGTGTTAATATTGTAACTGATCAGCTATATTTGCCTAAATTAAAAATTGTTATCATTTAATTATTATGTAAACTCTCATGAATATTTCATAATGCATATGTATTTTCTAATACAACGTTGGAGTAAATAAGTAATTCATTTTTTTCAATATACAAAACTATGCACAAAACCTGCCCAGATAATAAAAAATAATTTAGCTTGGTATTTAAGTATATTTATTCATAGTTCAATGCCGACCTTAAGTGATTAATCCATTGACAATTGGTCGTGATTAATATTTATAAAGGCACTAAAACCAATTGGGTTGGACACAAATTGCCTACTGAAATTAATTTTTCATAATTCCTGTTTGATATGTCTAATTTGCATAAGGTAATAAACGTATATCATTAAATCAATCGGAATGAAAACACTGACACATTTAATTGGTGAAAGTTGTTTTTTGTGCATCATAAAGACAACAATGATTATAAGCAGATATTTGGATCACTATGTAATTATTATATATAATTCAATAAGATAATTTTTAACTTCATTCATTAAAACCCTCCAATAAAAAGTATTTATTTTTTTTACTTATTCTTACATTATGGTATGGGTGATTTCAGCAAGGATTTTTAAGCTAGAAAATTATTCCTAATTACAGGTTTTGTTAATTTTTTTTATTGAATGCCCTTGTTATCCTGACAATGATTGAATAATCAAAGTAAATTAAGTTTTTTATTACCAGTAATTATACCACATTTAGTTTTATTAAGAAAGTTACTGTTATGCCTTAAATGAATAACGCGGATATTTAAAGAATTTTTCTTTTCACCGTGGCTGCGTCAGATATATGACACTTTGATATTTATTTTCTATTTTCTAAATTTGACGATTTGAAAATTTAATCAATATACCTTTAGAATGCATTGCTATTAATCTACGTCTACTACATCTCTCTTCAAAGGTTGAAACTACTGTAAAAACTGCAGTAACTATAGCCGTTTTGTAAATAATCAATATATTAAATAAAATAACTTGTAATAACTTTCTCCAACAATAACATATCGTTTACGATGTAAACATTATCAATATCTGTACAAGATATATCTCCACGTAACTCATCAATCAACATTATAAATAATCAATATAGTTAATGTTTTTAATATTTGTTTCAGATAAAAACTACATATGGAGCTAATCTACGGATAGAAAATGTTCTAATCGGACTCTTATAAAGTAAGTAATTATTTCTATCTAATTTAAAAATAACTTGCATTCAAAGTTATAAATCAATTCAATTACGTCCAGTATCCCTCAATTATATTAATATAGCCAAAGTAATATACAGACGCATTCTAAGTTTCTGTCGGAAATTAGCTTCTTATCATTCGAAGAAATCACTTCAGGCCTGGTGGGACGCGTTGAACTTTTTACTATTTAAATTCTATTCGCGTGCCCGTGATACTGGTTCGGTAGATATTAAATAAACACGTTGTTTTTCTGGTAAAACAACAACACGATTTATTTACACTATTTACAAAATGTTGAACGAATTCTTGTTTCGAACTGCGTGTAATTTTCCGAACTGCGTGCTAAAACATGCAAATTTTTCGGACCGTCATTAAATTGGGGGTAACTGGCGTTTGATTGGTAGGTTCCAAATACACCACCAATCGGGTGCGTTTTCTATCTTCTTTGTCTCGGAAATTGCCCTAGCAACAGTCGCTTCCCTTTGTTATAAAAAAGGGTCCGTAGCCTTCAAGGACGGAAATATACTTTAACTATTTATAGCAATAAATTTAAACGAAAGAAACATATTTACAAAGGCGAACGATTTTTAAAAAGAGTCAAAAAAATATATACAAAATATGTCCATGAAATTAGACACGCTAACATGCCGCCCGCCTTAAACGAATGTAATTCCTTTAATTGTCATCTCCATCGGTTTGATTGGGCAATACACAAATTTTCGTAACAGCACGTTTGATAACACCACTCGCGGTTTTTAACGACACTACTCGCACTTGGCCGTCGTCACCTGGGTGTAACTCCTGGATTCTACCTAGTCTCCAGGTTGTTGGGGGCTCGTTGCTATCGATGAGCAGGACAAGTAAGCCCTCCTTCAGGGGATGCGGGTTTTCCTTCTGCCATTTGTTGCGGGCCTGAAGATGGTGAATATATTCACGCTTCCACTTCTTCCAGAATTGCTGGGTTAATTGTTGCATTCGTTGGAATACAGCAAGCCGGTTGATGGGTGCATCAGATAGATCCTCATCTGGCGCGAACGTGAGTGGTCTTCCAATTAGAAAGTGTGCAAGGGTAAGGGGGTTTAGGTCATGAGGGTCGCTACTTAGAGGATACAATGGACGAGAATTTAGCACAGCTTCAATTTGCGTAAGCACGGTTTGAAACTCTTCAAATGTTAATATAGAAGTTCCAACAACGCGTGTCAGGTGGCGCTTCATACATTTTATGTTTGCTTCCCAAATTCCACCCATATGTGGAGATCTGGCAGGTATAAATTCCCAAGTTATCTCATTGCCCTCATTTGACATTTCGCGATCGATTTTTGAAATCCAATTGGCAAATTCCCTTTTGAGATACCTTAACTCAGAATTTGCCCCAACAAAATTAGTTGCATTGTCCGATATGGTTTTCCACGATGCGATATAAATCTACGAAGTGCTGCTAGAA
Organism: Ontholestes murinus; assembly: GCA_963969525.1. Lineage (NCBI taxonomy): Eukaryota > Metazoa > Arthropoda > Insecta > Coleoptera > Staphylinidae > Ontholestes > Ontholestes murinus. Next base: position 35,871,791 of record OZ018391.1, read on the forward strand.
ATTCCTGCGCTGTTAGGTCTGAAACCACTTCTAAATGAACTGCCTTTGTGCACAAGCATATAAAGAGACAGACATAAGTTTTAAAGATTTTATACCCACGGGCTCGTCGATCGCGACCTTTGAATGGACCGGCAAAATCAACTCCTGTGGTAGTGAATGGCATAGCAGGTGTAATTCGTGATTTGGGTAAATTTCCCATAATTTGTTTGTATGGTTTCGGGTTTGATTTAAAACACGTTATGCAATTTCGTATGATTTGTTTTGTTAAATTGCGTCCTCCGATTGGCCAATATTTTTGTCTAAGTTCAAATAAAAGTTGTTGAGGACCACAATGACTGTTAATGTTATGATAAAATGTGGCTATCAATTTTGTTAAATGATTATTTGGAAGAATAATTTCCAGCGGCTTGGATGCGATTTAATCCACGATAGGGTCACCTTTGAATCAGACCAGAGGAATATTTTATCAAAATTTAATTTCAATATAGTGTGTACTCGATTTACTAATTCAGCTAATAGGACACTTGCCCACAGCTCTAACCGAGGGAGAGTAATTTGTTTTACTGGTGCAACACGAGATTTGGCGGTTAACAATTCAATTTTTATATTTCTGAACTCGTCGAGACTTTTGATATAAATACACGCACCATATGCCTTTTCAGATGCGTCTGCGAACCCATGTAGTTGAATTAATTTACTATTGTTGATAATTACGTTACGTGAAATTTTTATCGAATTAATTGAATTCATATGCGATAAATAATTTACCCATTTTTTGTAAATATGAGTGGGAATTAGATCATCCCAACCATATTTCAATTTCCACAATTCTTGGATTATAAGTTTTGGAATAACTGTTAGTGGACTTAATAGTCCTAGTGGGTCGAATAATTGTGCAGTTTGACTCAAAATCAATCGTTTTGAACAAATACCATTTAATAAATTTTTTATTAAACGTATAACTAAATTGGTGTGCTACTGGATTAAAGATTATCCCAAGTGTTTTTGTTTCATTGTTGAACATAGTTATTGCTTTAAACGTGTCATTATCCGTGTCAAAGCTAAAATGATTAATTAACTCAATACTATTTGATTTCCATTTTCTAAGATTAAAACAAGCAGTTTTCAATATTGTTGATACATCAGAACAACGAGTTATTAATGAATTTAAGTCATCACAACCAGTTATCAAGTCATCCACATACATATTTTCTTTTATTATTTTTGCGGCATCTGGGAAATGTGTTTCGTGATTATCGGCGAGTTCAAAAAGACAACGTACAGCAAGATATGGAGCAGATGCTGTTCCATAAGTGACCGTATTTAAATTATATGTTTCAAGAGGTTCATTGGGAGTATTTCTCCAGACGATTTTTTGCAAACATCTTTGTTTTGGGTTAATCAATATTTGCCTATATATTTTTTTCTACGTCAGCAGTGGCCACGTAACGGTATTGTCGAAAATTAATTAATATTGAAAAAATGTCTGACTGAATGGTTGGGCCCACATACTGAATGTCATTTAACAAAATGTTGTTTGACGTTTTTGCAGAGCCATCAAAAACAACTCGTAACTTTGTGGTAATACTGCCTTCGCGCATAACACTATGATGAGGAAGAAAATATTCAGGACTTTCAAGATTATCATCAATTTTTAACATATGGCCGAGATTAATGTATTCATTCATGAATTGTTGATACATTTCTTTTTGTTCGGGGTGTTTGCTTAAACGACTTTCAAGCAAGTAATATCTCTTAAGAGCTTGAGTTCGGGAATTGCCTAATTCAACTATATTATTTTTCAAGGGTATTGATACGACAAATCGACCTGACTGATCTCGGCATGTATTATTTTTGAAGTGTGTTTCACAAAATTTCTCATCTGGAGTTAAATAAAAAGGGTTATTTTCGAAATTCTCCACTTTCCAAAATTTTTAGAGTTGTGAATCGAGAGATAAATACGAAACTACTTTTGGTTTGTCGGCGCAAATTGGCATTGTACCAGACACAATCCAGCCTAATTCGGTGTTTTGTAATTTTATATTTGAATTATTAATTGTAATTTGACCATCAATAATTATGTTCCAAAATAGAGTGGAACCAATAAGCATATCAATTGGTTTTGATTGATAAAATTCTTCATCGGCAAGCGAAATATTTGCGGGAATGTTAACAGAAACATTATCGAACGAAATTTGTGGTAAATTATCTGTTATTTTGTCGAAAATTAAACAAGATAATTCGGTGGAAAACGATGAATTAAGTGATGTCATCGCGATCTTTGTACAATGATTTATCTGAGAGCTATTTTGACTAATTCCTGTTATGCTATGATTAATCGGATGTTTATTTAATTTCAATTTGTTAATGAGTGTAGTTGTTATAAAATTGGATTGTGATCCTGAGTCTAACAAAGCCCGAGCTAAATGTTTATTGCCGAACCTATCAACTACGTTTACTTTAGCAGTACACAATAAAGATAAATTTGTTTTTAGAGTGGAACAATTCACAACTGCTGATGAAGGTCCTGGCTTGTCATGATTGACTTGATTCGAATTCTCTTTTTCAAAATGAAGTAATGTGTTATGCGGCAAATTACACTTTCGACATAAGGATGATTTACAAGTTTTTAGATTATGCCCTTTTCTTAAACAATTTAAACATAACTTTAACGATTTTGCGATATTGTAACGCTCAGTTACTGAGAAAATCATTACATTGATTGATGTAATGACCTTTGTTGCATTTAGGACACAAATTCGAATTTACTACGGTCGTAGTGACTGCTTTTACTTGAGCCTTTTGGTTTTGCAATGGTTTATTTTTCTCAAAAATATACGATTTTTCTAGAAAATGTTTTATTAAATCTTGACAAGTAGGGACTTCATTTGATTTGAATCTATTGTTTACATGTATATCCCAATCGTTAGTAACCCGTTTATCCATTTTTGAAATAATATAAGGAATAAGAAATACTTCAAAATTCTTAGTCGATATGCCTAAAGATTCTAAACTTCGAATGTATTGTTCAAGCGAGTTTGCCACAGATTTTAATGAAGAATAATCGAAATTTAAAAATTTTGTGGAATGAGCGAACATTATTCTACGGCGTTGATCAAAACGTTCCTGTAGGAGCTCGTACGCGAATTTATAGTTTGATTCGATAGTATCTAATGACTCTATGGCATTTAGTGCATCACCCTGGAGGGCGGATCTTAAATAACACAATTTTTGAACATCCGGTATTGAATTATTTGTATGAATTAATACGTTAAATCTATCTTGAAATGGATGCCACTTGGTAAAATCTCCGTCAAATGAAGGTAAATCGATGGATGGCAATTGATAGTTTAGATTAGAGTTCGAATTGTTTACATTTACATTTTTCGGATCATTTACTGATTTTATGAGTGCCGATGTACTACCTAAGTAAAAGAGCTTCGATTGTAATGCGAATTTTTAATTCACTATCAAATTCATCCGACTGAAGTTCAATTGACGATTGAATAGATTCAAATTTGCCTGAGGCTTCTTGAATTCGTTTTACGCGTCGCGATAAATTTTCAACGTCAGCCTGACTTAACGTTCGTTGGGAAAGTTCATCAATGAGCTGTTCAAGAGAAGTAAGTTGCACTACAATTAAATTTCGTTTTTGGATTAATTGATCTTGATTTATTCGCGGCATTTTGAAGCTGTACTAATAAGAGGATTTGGAATAAAAGGATTGCACTTACGCAAAAAACGAACGACTTCGGTGTTGTCGACCGCAGTGGCTTCTTTGACGATTTGTGGACTGTATTGAGTGGTGTGTAAAGCTCGTTAGCGGCTTGTCGGTTATTTCTTCTATGATTGTTGATCGATTTCCTCGGCGACAAATCCGGTTCGAAGGACCAAATTAGTGGGACGCGTTGAACTTTTTACTATTTAAATTCTATTCGCGTGCCGGTGATACTGGTTCGGTAGATATTAAATAAACACGTTGTTTTTCTGGTAAAACAACAACACGATTTATTTACACTATTTACAAAATGTTACAAGTTTACAATAAAACATTGGAACTTTATGTTGCTATATTTGTGAGTCGAACGAATTCTTGTTTCGAACTGCGTGTAATTTTCAGAACTGCGTGCTACGACGTAAAACATGCAAATTTTTCGGACCGTCATTAAATTGGGGGTAACTGGCGTTTGATTGGTAGGTTCCAAATACACCACCAATCGGGTGCGTTTTCTATCTTCTTTGTCTCGGAAATTGCCCTAGCAACAGTCGCTTCCCTTTGTTATAAAAAAGGGTCCGTAGCCTTCAAGGACGGAAATATACTTTAACTATTTATAGCAATAAATTTAAACGAAAGAAACATATTTACAAAGGCGAACGATTTTTAAAAAGAGTCAAAAAAATATATACAAAATATGTCCATGAAATTAGACACGCTAACAAGGCCCTTTCAATCAATATAATTTCTAATCATGGGAATATATTGAACGCGTTTCGCACGTCCACCCGAAGGAAAGAAATATAGGTTTGATCTTCCTTGCCTAAAGCCATTTTGATTGCCTTGATATTGCCCTTCCTGTCTGTGCAATAAGGTTGTATCCCATAATTGATCCCTGTTAGACTATCCCCTCTTGGGCACTAAATTCGCCCTCTTAAATATATCAAGTACCGTTCTATGTATGAGGTCCTTGTTAAGCATCACGGTCAGATGCTTTGATGTAGCCTTCTGCGATATTGTTGGCCTCGTTAGGTTTGCCACCCGACATTGCTCTTCCTCCCAAGATATCGTTATCTGCCATCATGGCAGTACTCGCGTAGCCTGGGATTATTTTTTTCTCATCATAGCTTCGAAGCTTTCTGAAACCAGTGTCTCCACATTAGAAAGACCTACCTTCAGCTTCTTAACCAATACTAAGTAGAGCATCAATCACCTATAAGTCTCTATCTACTGGTGGAATTTCTACCATTAATTTGTATTGTTCTTGAGAATTGCCAGTTTGAATTGTATCTTCATCATTCCATCTGCCAACATCATCTCAACTCCATTACAAGTAGATGTGGTAATATCTCTCCGTGTCTCATTCGCCTATTCACTTATAGTTCTACCAATAAGTAGATGTGTTGGGTCTTGCTATAATTTACTTGACTGTGGCCATATTAAAGACACCTTCTCCTATAGTATCTGGATCTGGATCTGGATTGAGTTTGCCAAGGGTGATCAAATCATTGAAGAGCACTTAGGCCTCACTAGGCCCGTTGTGCCCCCCTGACTGGGACAGCCTTGCGTTGTTCTATCAGTCATTTAGCCACCCAAGGTGGCGAGCAAAGGATAGCACAATGCTTGGAGGGTTATCCCTTATGTTGGCCATGTTCGACCAGAGCTCCCCTAGCATGGACTCTCTAAGGTGGGCGAGAGCCGGGCAGGTGGTTAACACATGTTCCACTGTCTCGTCCTCTTCTTCACATGCTTTACATATGGGGGTTTCCACCAGTCCCATAGTAAACAAGTGTTTCCTTAGCTGACAGTGACCCGTAAGGATACCTGTGATAAGACGCAGATTCCCCCGGAATAGTTGCAAATAATATTCAGCTGTTTTCAGATTGGGTGTATTGCTTCCTTGGCCTGTCTGCAGCCTGAGGTGTCGTCCCAACGTTGTTTTAGCATCTTGAGAGTATTTTGTTTGAAAATGTCAGTGAGGTATTTCCGTGTTGGCGCGATCAGGGACCCATCCGTGGTATCACTGAGAACCGATCCATCTCGCGCCAACTCGTCTGCCTTGCTGTTGCCTTCTTTATTATTCTGTCCCTTGACCCAGCACAGCTCAATACTGTTTGATTGTGCTGCTTGTTTAAGGGTGTTGTGACATTCTTTTACTAGTCTTGAGGTGATCTAGTGACCACTCACTGCTAGTATTGCTGCCCTACTGTCTGTAAGGATTTGGATGTTCCTATCACGGATGTCTCGGTGTAGGATTTCTTTCGCCCCTTGGATGATGCCAACGATCTCTGCTTGCAGAGTAGTTGTGTGCTTCTCTAGGGGTATAGCTAATAAGAGGTCCATTTATTGCGAGTAAATTCCCACCCCGGATCCACTTTTGGTTTTAGAACCATCGGTGTAAATTTGGAGGGTTTCCCCACCCTCTACACTCCCGGTTTCTCTTTTTATCGATACATTATAGGGTCTATTGAAGACGTAACAGGATGGCGTAGCAGCATCCTCTAAAAGGTGACAGCTGCTTTGCTGAGGTTTTCTGTTTGGCTCTGGGCCACCAAACCAGTGCTCCATAGATTAGCATTGGTCTTACTACGGCTGTGTACAGCCAAAGTGCTATCTTGGGAGATAGCCCCCGTGTCTGCCCCACAGCCCTCCGGCATTGCCAGAGGGAGACGCATGCTTTTTTACATTTCATTTTGAGATGTGGTTCTCACGTCAGCTTGCCGTCGAGGATCACTCCCAGCTATTTGACTTCTGACGACAATGTCAACTGGGCGAACAGGACCATTTCAGTCTTTGACGGGTTTATGGTCAGAGACTGGTCGTTACACCAGTGTTCAATTATTTTGAGGGCTTCCTGCATCAAGCTGCATAGCACCGTCTCAAATCTGCCTGTTAGCAGGAAGCCATTGTCGTCGCCGCAGTAGGCTGTCAACAACCATGTTCCACAGGAGTGAGAGTTCTTACTATAGTAAGTGTTACATTAAAACTTCCTACTAGCACTTATTGGCCTCCTATAACCACTTGCCAAACTATTCTCGACCTGTTTAATGAGGCGTATCTTCAATCTTACTGCACATTTGCTGAGGCTTCGTAGATTTCGTAGGTACTTATTCAGGCATGCTCCTTAGCTGGATGACCGCATATCCTTCTATCATGTTATATATCAGCCCAATCAAATATCTTGATATCTTCCCCAGCAGGTATCCCGCTGCATGGCATCAGTTAAGGTTTAGTTGAAGCATCTTGAGGTGCTTACATCGCTTGGCACTCTTTCATGACTTACACCCCTTGTACATTTATTACCGTTAGTGTGGTTAATGGATTCTTGAAATCTTGAATATATTCAAAGGTTCACCGGTGGTCAGAGAAGGCCTGATGTTAGACTACCTTGCTAAAACAAGAGTTGTAATTAAATAGATATTTTTTATTATATTTACATCTCATTTATAAAAGCTGATTATTATCTTGTTTGAATAAATATTGAATTGTGATTGATGTGTGAGACCATTACTTTATGGTACATTTTTAATCAGGTAGATTTAAAAAATATACTTGGTGAATACAATATTTACCGGCCACTAATAAAAAATCACGTGTGTTAATAACTAAGAATATTTTTTAATATACCTGAAATATAGAATTGATTGTGCATACTTAACGTCTTCGTATATAATATAAATGCTATAAATAGTTCAAAATAAATACATTAACGTAATGTTAACTTTAAATATAATACCTTGAATTACAATTACATAATAATATGTATGAAGTTAAAATATAAACAAACGAAATTTGAAATTATGACGAGTGCGTAGTGTTGTGCGGTGATTATGCAAAACCGAACAGGATCCGAATTTGCATACGTTACCATTAATGACTAGTATAAATAATTTATCTGTAAACAAAATTATGCACGAACAGGATTATCATTTATTGCAGAATTAATTATTAAATCCAGGCTGTTTCAAACTTTCGCACTACATTCCTATATGGTAGAGATACGTAAAAGATATTATTCCATAATTATTGAATTAATGTAAATATAAGTGCTACTTTCAGTAATTTAAAATTGCAAATTCCCATAAATTTTCTTATTTAAATACTGATTCATTTTTAGGTAATGCTAATACTCGTTTATGAATTATAAATATAAAATAATTTCATATTATCTCTTATGCAGGCTCCTTTACAAATGTAATGCGAATATTCTGCGAAAAATATTTTAGTGGAAGGTGCAAAAGCTTAAATTCTGAAACTCGAAACTCGAAAGTCAAAAAACACACTTCATGCGGAGACAAGTCTTTCCACTCAGACTCCTCGGAACAAACTTTGGAAGGGCAGACCTTTCTCCACATTTTCCGACCCGTTTTGTCCCACTACGATGGATAGTCGCGTCACAATAATATCATGCGCATTACTTGCATAATAGACTCTGTATAAGAAAAAAAACTACAATTTATTGTATAAAAGGTGACATACTACTCTTTCTTATACATTGGGTTTTGTGCTTAAAACAAAAATTTGGTTTAAAGCCACATGAAATAAGGATTTCTGAAAGAAATTGCATTTTATTATTATTTTTTAAAACTTCCGATATAGAAAACTCAGAGCCTTTAATTAACCTTAATTTCTTCATTAAGGTGACAGTTAAAAGTTAATTTCGAGTCAAAATAGTTTAGTTACTGTCGAGCGATTAGGAATGAAACGTTGTTGTTTATTAAAGAGATGAGGTTTAATAGTAGTAGTAGTAGTGTTAGGCTATCGACCACGTGGTCCTTCCGCCATGTGTCATTTGTGTATTTGTGTGTGTGTAAATGAGCTTGTTACTTTAAAGGATCGCTCCCGTCACTCTAAAGCACCATTAATTGTATCCCAATGGTGAATGGTACCGGTCACCCATCCGACTACTGACCCGAATCAACGTTGCTGCACGTCAGTTCGGGGCCGTAACCGATGCGCCACCATTGGCGTGTGAGGTTTAATATTATTGTAAATTTGGTCATATAGCATACGTTCAAATACAATATGTGGTAAAATTGCTATAGGTGGATAGCTATTAATATTGTGAATATTGATATTCGATTTAGGTATTGGATAGACTGATGTTATTTTCAATTTATTAGGAAAAGTAGACGTTTTAATTGATAAGTTAAAAAGAATTGAAAGCTGATAGCAGAGAATAGGAGCACAATCTATCAAAAGAAATGCAGGTATATTGTCATCACAAGAAGAATATTTATTACGAAGTTTTTTAAGAATGTCATGAATAACTTTTTCCGTAAGAGGAGAAGAGGAAAAACTAGGTATATAGTTCAAATTAGATAAAAGACAATTATGAACATGAACAGATTCAAAAACATTACAATCTTTTCAGGGCTATCAAGCGTCTTCATCATCTTTATCAATTCATGTCAAATGAATGCTGGGTGTATTAGATCTCTTTGAGTTTATGTAGGTCTAAAATTGACTTAGGTGAGAAGTAACTTGGTTTTCAGTAGTTATTAGCAGATTTAGTTTTACGTTTAATTAATGCTCGAAGATATTTAAAATTATCCCTTATTAGAGTTGAGTTTGGTCTGATTTTTTTTCTAATAGAGTTGTTTTCTTTGAAGTCTTGCATCATTTCAATACTATACCAAGGCGGGAACTTTCCTTTTTATTAAATTTACAAGTTGGAATAAACTTGAGAATTGCAGAGTTCAAGATATTATAAAATTAACGCATAAATGTTCATATAATACTGGATAATTTCGTCGCTTGTAGTTTATATTAATAACATTTCTATTAACTGGAGACTAAGTCGGTGAGCATTGCAAAGTAAATTTAAGAGCATTGTGATAAGTCTTGCAAAACAAGGGGAAATATTTCTCTTTCAACTGACAGCTATTAAGAATATATTAAGTCTAAAATATTATTTAAAGAATTTCTCATTTTGTTATATTGCTGAAGGCCTAAGAAGGTACAAAAATTAGTAATTATAGACGCTTTATTAACAAGATTATTTTGAGTATGCCAAATTGACAGACAGTTGAAATCGCTAAAAAAATAATTTTATCATTAACAAAATTTATTTCAGATAACACATAAAAAATAATTAACATAATCAGTAGAAGTGTCTGGTGGAATGTATACAAGACTTAAGAATAACAAGCCAGATTTTATTTTCAATTCATATAATGTTATGTCAATTATCGACACGTGTATTTAAAAAAAAAATCAGTGGAAATAATTTTAACATAAAAAAAATACGAACTGGTATTAACACTCCACCAGTCGTTATATGATGACGATCAGTTCTAAAAATTAAATAAGAATCATTAAATATTTCACTGCTGTTAACAGTTAATAGGGTTAACCAAGTTTCAGTAAATAGCATTACATCTTGATCACAATTATCAAAATTACAGGAGAAAGAATCCATTTTTGCATTTACACATTCTGATAAAAAACTTAAATTTTCTCTGAGGGGAACGATTTTTGTGCAGAGTTGTAGATGACACGAGGACGTCCCTTGATTAATTTAATAGTTAGATTGGTCTCGCCACTCTGTTGTTTTTGTTTCATTTCAGTTTGTGCAGCATTGAGTAATTCCAATTGTTTAGGAGTACGATCAGGTCTCACTCGAATGTTACCATACTTTTACAAATCTTTAGAAAATTACTAGCATTGGATTCTAAATCAAAACGAAACTTAGGAGGTCCAAAGCGCACTCTAACTTTATCTACTCTAAATAAGGTAGTTTTTGAAAGTAACAGCGTTTACGTCGGTAAAAGTATTTCTTATGTAGTCTAAATTCTCTTGTTGTCTACACAAAGAATCACTGTTTAGTGATTCGGAAAGATTAAAAATTATTCAGTGGCTTTACTACTTCTTCTGTCCTTAATCTCATGATTAATGCTTTCAGTGGATAATTTCGACTTAGTTTTTCCTAAAGATGCCATTTCCGATTTCAGAAATGTATTTTCAATCTTTAATTTCAACACTTGCTTAGTAAAAGCTGACACTTCTTGCGTACAGGTATCAACCTGTTGTTTAATTTTAGCTGAAAATAGTTCAATAGCTCTTAAACATATTATTATTTGCCTCAATAATCCGCTTTCAAAGTCGTATCTTCTTCTTGTACAGTTGGATTAAAATTAGAGGGACTGCTCATTAAATAAAGACATACAGAACAAATGACTTACCATCTCCAGATTTCAGACAGGATTTAATTTTATTGGGTGCTATAAACTGGTTGCATTTTATATAATTCATCATATTGCGTAGTTATATAAATCACTTAATAGGGAGAATAAGAAAAGCGAAATAAACAAAAAACACAGCCACATTACAAGTAAAATAACAAAAACAGATACCCACTTCAAACTGCAGGGCCAATTACAGTGACTAACACTAAACAATACAGTAGGGCCACGGAATGGTGTACTTACAAATTAAATTAAACTAGTAGATATAGATACGTTTATGGAAGTATTCCCTAGAAGCGAGAGCGAGAAGGCAATCGCAATCATTTTCGCAAAGGTTATCGGATTTAATCGGAGTATTTCAATTTTTCAGATTATTGTTCTGATAAAGAAGCCTTTAAAGGATGTCTTACTTTCTAGAGAATATTAGAGAGAGAATAATATCTTTATTCGAACTCTTACAATTTTAAAAAATATATACAAATGATTAACAATAATGGTTAGTCTGCCCGTTTGGGCTATCGACCATCGGTCTTTCTGCCCTGTCTTCACTAAGTTGTATGTAAAAAAAAATAAATTAAGTCGCTAGCTAGCTTAACCGTCTGGATTATTCGAACTTATGAATTGATGTAACGTGATTGATGGGTGTTTATATTTAGGGGGGATGTTGGGGTTTCGGGGGGTACAGAATTTATTGAGGAGAGTTACATTAAAGGGATTTTTGGCAAATTTTATACTAAGGCTATTTATTCGTTGGGATATGGGAGTGACTTGGGTGGTTTCGTAAAGGAGGACATTAGAAGGATTGTGTAGGGGGTTTACGGGGTGTTTTAATTTAGTAAGGGTACGTAGGGCTGACCTTTCGGCGACATTGAAGTGATGGAGAGTGGAAGGACGGATTTGGTTAAATAGGATCGCACTGTAATCAATAAGAGGTCGACAAATCGATGTATATATTTTGACGGCTGTATTGGTGGATATGCCCTGGTTTTTGTAAGTTAATACACGGAAATGTCGAGCTCTAGTTTTGATTTTGGTTTTTATTGATTGTGCGTTGGCTGTAAAGGAAAGAGAGAATATTAATAACTCGATTTTTGGCAATTGCACAGAATGTCTATTACTTAGAGTTCATTATCCTTATTATTCATGATGTGGTTATTTGTGTTTATAAATTTTACAAGGGTGAGATATTAACACCAGTTTGCTCAAGTTTATTAGATTTATTAGCTGTAGCTCGTTAAGAAGATTTAAATTTTTACTTTATCCACACGTATGTAATATTTTGGTATTATTATTATTGTTGTTATTTAAATAGTTGACGAACGTAGATTTTGTTTTCTTATTGACGAAGCTTTTCTAATCCAGAAGTCGTTCTTCAATGCTGAGTCCTGTATATATCATAGGACAAACACCGTTCTCAATAAGACTCCCGATTTTTTGTTGGAGTTCGGTGCATTTATCGTAAGGTATGACGAGTTTTTATATCCCAGTAATCTTATTTTCCTGCCAAAATATCCTTGTGTTTTGTAATTGGATAAAGGAGGTTAAATACTGGATTGTTGAGGCTGCTCGAATGGCTCGCCATCATGAGTGTTCTCTTTTCCAAAGTTGAAACAGAAGAACAACGGAGTTCCCTCCTTTTCTCCATACACATTCACCAAATTGACGACGAATATCGCAAGTTTGCACATTTTTTGCCCTATCTAACTAGCGGTTTCTTTATTTTCTTGAAAATTATAAACACTCACATAAATAGTACAGTCAATACAAGCGAGGCACAGCTGAAATACAACTGAATATATTAGTACACATTCGGGCTACTCTATTCGCCAGCTCTCCGCATGGTGGAAATGGGTACTACTTTCCTAATATACCTAGTATAGTATTACTAATGATTGATTTGCAAAAGAAGTCAAATGGTGTCTACTTTTTGTAGTTACTAGAAAATGTCGAGTACTCGATTTTTGGCAATTGCACAAAATTGATTTTGGCGTTTATTGTAACGCACCTTTTGGCCACAGACCTATACACCTTTTCGATCCTTCTTTGTCCAGGTCACTCTCTCGTTTTGTCGTGACAACTTCCGCTTGTCATTCGACACCAACTATACTTCAGTAAAGAAGGGGGAAGATATAAGGAGCGCCACGAGCTTAATAAACAATAAACAAATTTATTTCCTTCAACGTGTGTATTATAAGATGTATTCCATAACGAATTAACTAAGTATAACCAAAAAAATATTACTCGATATTCACACAATTCCTTCCAAAACAGATTGTACAACGTTTTAATAAACACAACGCCAAAAAAAAAATAACACATTGGCCCGTACGCTAATAGTAAAAAAAATGATTAACCGAATTATTCAGGCTTGACACACCACAGTAACTAATTTTTTTAGTCTACATATAATAGTATACATAGCTTTAAAATTTCTCAAGCGATGAAATCTGGCTCTCCACCTAGTATAACAATGACTATCTCTCTCGACTCTCCTCCTTGCATCGTCACTGTCGGTCTCCTGCCTTCTAATCCTTCGATTGTCTCACCTCAACTGAATATCGCCTACTCCTACGCAACTTCTTTTTGGTTCTCTTCTCTCTATAATTACTGTTAATTTCGAGTCAGCCTTCCAGGCCCTCTTAACCTGATGGAATGCTTTTTTTCAGAATTTAATTCCGGTTCACAAAATTAGCGATCCAAAACCCTATTTAGCCAAGTATCCTCAAGTTCACCACCATCAACTTCAACTTCATCAACAACTGGAACTGAATAATAAAAATGTATTAAAGTCCTTTACGTTGTAGAAAATTAACTAAGCTAGAACTGACCTGAATACCATGTCAGGGACAACATGTTTTTTTCCCTTACGATGGCTAAATAGGATGAAAGAGTGTATGACTGCGAATCCCCGAAAGTTTTCAGATTGGAGATTAGAAGGTTCGCAGGTTTTTACAATGGCGAAAGGTGAGGACGAAGAAGATTGTAGGGCTAGCTAGAAAATGGTTGTTGGAAAAGAAGATAGAGCTAAATTGTGTTACCGATTTCACGATCATCCGACAGCAGAACACTGTGGAATATACAAGACACACAATATAGTAGTTCATTTTGCAGAAACTCCGTATATGTATCTACTTTCCTTTTTATCATTTAGATTTTATTATCTTCATTATTCAATAAGTAGTTACTAAAGTATATAGTGATTCTTATCGACTTTATTTTTTTTTCATATTTTTTTCTAGTTAATGGTGTTTATGGTTCTGCTGAAGCGATTTATTTTGATGTCTTTGAATTCGGACTGGATGATCCGTTGAAGTCACAGAGGTTTAGCTATACAGCTCGTCTCATTGACTGGTCGATGAATCATCTGTATGACTCAACATTTATATTTTGCATAATTACTTATAAAATTTTGATTTCTTTGTAGTTTAGAAACGTTTTATTTTTTTTTGGAAACCCATACTTATGAATAATTGTACTAAGAAAATTAGTATTTAGATCTAAATTGTCATTTTATTTCCATGATGTTGAATATTTTTATGGTGACTAGTTGGATATTTTTTTGAGTTATTTCTTCTTTATTGTTTGCAATCTTTATGACACGTTCCATATAGTTTTAGTCATTGTGTTAAACATGTGAATCGATGAATATCAGTTTAAAATAAGTTGTATCACTTTAGAATAACTGCTTATAATAATTCACTATATTAATTTTAAAATCGAATTTTATTCTGCTTTCATTTTGCTTTTTCATATTATAAATGAAACATATTATTGAAAATTTCGCATTCCCTTCTATGTTAAGTAATATATAATTTGACAGTGACAGCACATGCCACTAAAATATGTCTAATAAAAGACCATTTATATAATAAATTTTATGTTATTTAGTTATAAAGATTCTAATAAATGAATAAATAAATAGATCGTTCCCATGAATTATGCTATTCCAATAAAAAAATATATTTAAATTTTGATTCGATATCGTTCTATCTTGAATAAATTTGTAAGCTTTAAAATATGTTATCTTGCAGATTTTCAGTTTTTTAGTACATTATTACTGGTGATTGTTTAGCTACAGAAGTCTTTAAAGGGTGTCTACTTTTCATAGTTACCAGATTATGTTAATAACTCAATATTTGACAGTTGCACATAATGTGTAGTTAATGATTCGAATATTTTATTTTGCAGAATTTCTGTATAAACATCTATGTAATCTTCTATTTTAGAATTCATTATATTTATTTTTGTTCGCTTGATCGTAACGCTTTACTTCTTTGTAGAACTGCTGGACATTTTCCCATTGCTTCGTTTAGTTGTTCCTATTTGTTTATATTTTTTCTCGTTTATAATATTCATAGTTCCGATGAGATAATTTATTCACTTTTGTGGGTTTTGATTTGATACTTGCTCATTCGTTAAAGTCGTAGATCTTGAAGTATACAGGTTTTTAAACTGTTTGATGAAACATATTCTTTAATCTATTTATTAAATTTTCGCATCATCAATTCTAAAATTTTTGGTTGAGTTATACCTCATTTTCACGAAAGTATTAAGTAGTAAAATAGGTTTAATTTTTCTATAAGTATATGTGTAATTGCAGCCAAGGAATTAAAAATCTAACGTAAGTAGTCATTTATTAAAATAATATTTGCATTTTCTTCGTGATTAGTCGAATAATTTTTTGAGCCAATTCTCTTCGATTTTATCGTTGTCGTTGTACTATAAATATGAATTGAAGTCAGAATTCAATAAGATCTATGCATTATAATGGCTTGAAAGCTTATCTTCTTATCTATTTATTTACTTTATTTAAAAAATACATAGAAAACATATAAATTCACTAAATTACTTCAAAAATTTGGAGCATGGACCTTTTATTTTGCTTTCTTAGGCTATAAATCAAAAGTATTATTGCTTACTACGCATCTTGTGTTATGTAGTACAGTACTGTGGAATCACAATATGTATATCGAATTAGGTCTTATAGAATTCGTTCCCTTGTCATCTGAAATCTTAAAATAAACGTTGTTGTATATGAGAAAGATGCTGCTGATGATGATGTTTGTATTTGAAGATAATCAATAGTTTGGTTTGATATCTGCCATTCAGAATTTGCTAATCAGCTTCAAATTTATCGCTAGAAATAGTTGATATTGATGTTGATGTTGATTTAGGAGTCCTTTTAATATACAATTTCAAAATTGTAGTTTTTCAGTTTTGGTAAGTATATTATACTACTTATTATTGTACTGCTAAAGTCTTTAAATAATGTCTAGTTTTTGTAGTTACTAGAGAATATCGATTGTTGGCAATTGCTAACAAACTTTAATTGATGATTCTTATAGCTTATTTTTAATTCTTGAATCTTCACGGGGTTCATTTAGTGGTTCATTTTCAATTTAAAATAATAAAGTAAACTTATAACTTTTTTATATTTTAAATAAAGTGGTATAAAAAAGTTATAACTTTTTTAAAAATTTTTAAACCTTATTTTTAATTTCTAAATATGCGACCACGTTGTATTTATACATAGACTCATTCACATACCATCTAGTTGGGATTCGAACCCACAGACCCGGTGCCAGTGAGAGGACATTCTATTTACGTGGCCACAAAAGTGGGGACTAAATTTGATCAAATGTTTCATTATTGTTTCATTCTACAAGCTTGTAAATGATAAGCTTATTATTCGTTTTAATGCTTTTGCTCTATCTCTATAAAATTTTATTTTGTTAGAAAAGAGTACAAAGATGTTAATAAATAAATAAAATAAAATAGTTATATAAAGATTTATTTTAACATTTCGTTATATACATTATTATTTTCACTGTATGAAGTAATTTTTTTTTTATTTGCCAAAGATGTGGAATTTTTAAACTATTGCAATTAACCATTATTTTTATTATTTTATAAGACTAAGAATTCACTTTCTTATTACTCAATTAACCCCTTGCAAATTTTCTATTAATTTAGAGTTATTTTATAGTTTTATAAAGTGTTTTATTTCATTTTCTATTATATAAACATATTTCTAGGATTTTAAAATTTATTAATAAACTCGTTAAACAAATCGTTGATATTTTATTGGAACATTACAAATAATCGTATTTTATTCCATCTGGAACAGCTCGATTACTGATTAATATTTTACACAGCTTGACTGCAAAATTCTGCTTATTAGAAATTTCCGGAACAGCATATTACTCCGACTAATTTATAGAAGTGCTCTCGCTGAATTTTCAAATTCAGTCGCATTTTATAAAACATTCCAGGAAGAAACCCTTTTAGTTTATTAAAGTGCATTTTCCAAGGAATAATTAATTATTTTCATATATAAATGATCACCTAGAGCGTGTAATTAAATTTTGACGAATTGATAAATTCGTTTTATAACAAATTCCACGAAGCAATCCTTTTAGTTTATTAAAATATAATTTGCCAGTAAATTCTAGTGATATATTTAAAATAATCGCATTCAGATCCGTTTTAGCGAAATTATGAAATGTTTAAATCGAAAACTACAAATTAAATATATCTAACAGATCGTATCACGTAAATTGGGGTTGAAAATTTATTACGGATTTAAAAGATTATTAAAAATATTTTTTATTATAATAAGACATAATACATAAGCTACTTATATACACAAATGTAGAAGATATTATATTTCTATTAGATACATTGTTTTATTTATTCATTCTTTCTACAAAAGAATTAATTAATCCGAAAACTTCAAAAATCAAATAAATTTTATAATTAATTAATTAGCGTGGTATATTTTAGACTCTATGAAAGCATCAGTGAATAAAAATATTTTAATCAGAAAAATCAATGTATATTTTAAAATCATAGAATCAACCTCGTCAAAGCCAACGCGACATATTAATAACTATTCATATGCACAAAAACACACTAGAATAAGTACATTCACCAATCCCAGTGAGGTTTCCAATTCCATTAAAGCCCTAAAGTCCTGCGGCAGCTTCATTTGCAAGGGTCATTTCCGGTCGGTTGATACGTAAATCCTGCAACTGGGGCGCGACTGGGCAGCGGTGACAATGCACTTCCACGCGAAATACACACACAAAAAAAGGGCCACTGAGAGGACTGACTGAAATTTGAAAAGTTAGGGTACACAAAAAAACAACGAAGTGAAAAGTGCAGCCGCTCGAGACGAGCCCACGTGAAAAGAAAGCGATAAATACGGTGGGGCTTGAATGGGCCGCTATGGGGGGCCTCGGGGGCTGTAATGAAGTTAATGAAGTGCCGCCTTTCAAGCACTCCATTCAGCCCGTATAGCAAACAACCACCTGAAATACCGACAGTCCGTGCTTTTTAATCCCATGGATTACGTTTGCCAGACGAAAGGAAACACCCCAGTGTGATTTCGAAAGTAAATCTAATTGATTGAGTGCTTCCTTATTGATTTTACGATTTAATTTTTAAATTAATGTATGTAGATTATAATAACAATTATACATTTTATTAATTTTATGTTCTATTACTATTTACATATTTTATAGCATTAAGTATATTTTCCTGTTATACTCTATATATTATATATATTTATTTAATTGAGAGAATAAACACAGAAACAAAATAGTTGTTAATTGCAACCTTAATTTTAATATATATGTTCGTGATAACAATATTTCATAATTTTAAAAATGCCATCTTTATTTTGGTTAGACTTACATGAAAATGTATAGCATAAATGGATATATGATAATTGATGCTTTTGCAAACAATTGGGCTTTATTCTGTAACAAACAGTAATCATACAGCATAGCTTCAGTCCGACCAATCAACAGTTGTATAAACATAAAGTGCATTTATGTTTGTTACACACTGATACAAAGCCAATTAACAAATATGTATGTACATGTGTGCTGTTCCAGATCTATTGTGGAATAGTTTTAAAACATAAAATATATCATATAACAAGATTATTCATAATGTACACCGATTTCAATCTAAAAAAGAAGTTATAGTATCGAGGTAAGATTTTAATTAAAATCACAAATCTCAGAATTTATTTAAAATGTAATAATATATCCCAAAATTATATCACCACATTCTACAAAAATACTAGATAATTCTACAAGAATCTTATAGGTATCTCTTAAACTCTTGCTCAATCATTAACTAAACAAAATTAGAATTAATAATAGTACTCGTTTATAATTATAAATAGTGTAATGCAAAATATAAATATAATATAATATAAAATGTTAATTTTCGTATAGTTATATTTTAATCACCGAGAAAAGCAAAACAACAATTTCTCACAATTATCGAAATATAGAAATAAGGCGGATGATTCCAATATTCTTAAAAAAGCGGTATGGATATTTAGCCACGCGCATCTACTACACTAAACATCCCCCTAACCACATCAAAATTATGAAATCAACGAGTAAAATAACCCTATAATGAGTTGGGTTATTTGTTGCACAAATTTCAACAATCAATAACATCATCCCATATATCCTTGAGGAACATATGGCATTTTTTTCAGATCATTCTTCAGCTGGTTTGTAGGCAAGGTCACTAGTTCTGCCCCGTCGTGTTTCCTCTTGGATTACTTATTTGTTCTTTTCCATTCGGTCTTGTCTTTGGTTTTTGCTCTAATGTCATTCCAAGTATATCCGATTTCGCTATGTTCTGTCTTTTCCATGTTTTTAGCGGTCTTCTGTTCCTTCTGGTGCCTTTGATAGTATAGTCCGGGGATTATTTCATCATGTCTTCGCTATCTTTCCTTATGGTGTGCCCTATCCATCTCTATTTCCTTCGTTTATTTCGTATCTCTACAGGTTCTTGCTTGCAATTTCTATATAGCCTTTCGTTTGTTATTCTGTTTGGCCAGTATATTCACAGTATCTTGCGAATGCAAGTTAAATTTCGTGGACTAGCAATTGTGTTTTTAAAAAGGTTTATTTCCAAAAATTTACAACTAATTACATTACTTTAATGATAAAATTAAACACAATAATCACTTTGTTTTGTATAACCGGTTTCAATACATCAGCGTATCATTTTCAAACCGAAAGTCTTTCGGTTTGAAAATGATACGCTGATGTATTGAAACCATTGGTCACCATATAAATAAATAACGGTTATACAAAACAAAGTGATTATTGCGTTTAATTTTATCATTAAATATGTATAACGAAGTAGAAGCCACCATCGTCAATGACATTACTTTAAGACATAATTATACGGAGAATAAAATGATACGTGAAGCGTTAATGTGTCATGTCTAGTGTCTAATGTAATAATGAATAATGAATATAAATGCATGCGTCTAATCTATTTATACGAACTAAAACTACGAACTAAGCATATTGACATCTGGCGGATGATGTCATGCTGACTAAGCATTAATTGATAAGATACATATCCAAACAATAAAATTAATTATATTAAAACAAAGAAAAAGTCTTTTGTGGACACAAGGTCACTTGCATTTATTTATAAAGGACTGTAATTCTGTTATTTACATTTTCATTGTACTCCATGACTGGCTTCCATACAGTAGCACACAAATAACATTGCTGTCAAAAAGTCTTAGTTTTGTTTTTTTGCGATATCTGACACGATATCCACACTATATTTAGTTGGTTGAATGCACTTGAGCACTGCCCTCCATTACTGTCAATTATACTTCCTAGGTAAAAGAATGCCTCTGTTCATGTTATTGTTTCTTCTCCAAGTTTTATTTCTGTGTTGGATTCGGTATTTATTTTCATCGTTATATAGCTTATCACATTTATTTGAAGGTTGACTTGTTTGCGTGGATTAGTTTTCTGTTGTTTCCTTCATATTTTCATTGTTTTCTTCAAGTGGACAAATGTCGTCTGCAAATTCGAGCTCCTCCAAGTTTCTTTCCCGTCTGGTTTTCTGTCACTGTTTTCATAACGTCTTCGATGACTACCAAGAACAAGAATGGTGATAGAATGAAGCCTTGTCTGTTTCTATTTTGATGTCGCATGTGTGTTCAACATTTATGTCTTTTTTCCCAAAATTGTTTTCGTAGAATATTTGTATGATTTTTATTATTTTTCTTGTAAAGCCGTAGCTTTCTAGAATTCTTCAGATTCTTGTCCTGCTTATCTTATCAGAGGTTTTCTCGAAGTCTATGAAGTGAATTACAATTTCTTTTTGCCATTCTATAGACTGGTCCACAATCATTCTCAAGGTCGTTATATTATGTATAATCTTTTCGACCGGAACCCTGTTTGGTTACCTCTCAGTTTAGGTTGCATTTTCTTTATTTCTATATGATTCTAGTCACGATCTTGCTCGCAACGATCAGTATTGTGGTACCCCTCCAATTTTCGCATTTCTTTTTATCGCACTCCTTTGGTATTCTGATTATAACTCTCTTCTTCCAGTCCTCTGGTATATATTTTTTTGTCCATATTTTATCTAGTAGAGTGTGCATCACGCTTGTTGTATGTTCTTCCCCCGCTTTCAACATTTCATTTACGATTCCGTTTATGTCTGGTGTTTTCCTTCTTTTTAGTGTTTTCGTAGCTTCTGCTACCTCATTTTCTGTTATTTCAACACAGTATTCATGTGTATCTCCTTTTTTACTGTTTTTTTTGTTAACTTTTGGTATCGCCTTCTCTTGGTAAGTTTCTTCGAAAAACTCTATCCATCGTTCCCTAATTTCCTCTTTTGAGTTGAGTATCTTTTCTGTTTTCTCTGTACTGTTATTATTCTTGCTTTGTTATTTCCCGTGTTGATTATGCTACGTTTTGCAATGTTCTCATATCGGTTTTACTTTCCGCTTCTGCTATGTTTAGTTGTTCTTCGAGGCTCTTTCGTTTGTCTCTTTTATTTTTCTTGAATTGTTACAGTTTTTTTATATTTTCTTCGTTGTTGCAAGGTAGTATTTTCTGTCGAGGTATTAGCCAAAGAAGTAGTGTTTCAATAAGTGATTCGTTTTGCAGCCTTAGTAAGACTCTTTTTTGTAGATTTTCGTAATGTTTGACTTTTCTTCTTTCTTCTATTTTCTGCCAGGTGGTTTTTGTTTTTCATTCCTACTATTTAACATGTAGCCTCCTTGTATATTTGTTTGTATTTCTTTCATAGTTGGTTTACGTTTCTTTCTTCATTTTTTAGCTGTTTGTAGTCGATTGTTAAGTCTGGATTAGCAGTTAGCTAATGTACATTGTAGTTCTCTCTCCATAGTCTTTTTGATTTGTTCATAGCCAATTTTATTTGGAATTTACTTCTTATAAGTATGTGGTTCGAATTGCAATCTGCTCCACTCATTGCTCTAACATCTAGAAGCATGCTTTTCCGTCTCTTTTAGACTTATATCGTCTATTTGGTTTTGATGTCTTTTGTTAGATGCTATCCAAGTCGCCTTTTGTAGGTTCTGGTTCTTCTATAGGCACCCGCCTATTACGAGGTCGTTCTCTGTCCCGTGTGCCCATTATTTGTTCTTTTCCTGTGTTATCCGCCCCATTTTTTTCAGTGAGATCTCCTATGAATATATAAATATTTCCTTTGAGATGTTGCAGTGTACTTTGTAGTTGCAACATTTAATACGCATACAATTTTTCGATTTGTAGGTAAAACAAAATGTTACCCCGATGGACATAAATCTACATAAAAGTATTTGGATTTTACTAAGACTAAAAATATTTTTTAATACAATTTAGTCACCTAACTTCTCACTAGCCAAAATATTACACTAAAATTATTATTATTTTCTTCTGTGATTTGTAATGCAGATTTATAAATCGACGATACAGAGTTTAAAAATTGCTTATTTGGTTTTTATATTTTACATCATTACCTAACGTATTGTTATTGTTAGAACAAAAATATAAGAGACCAAAATTATTTAGAATTAAAAATATTACAGAAATTGACAATTTTTAAATTTCAAATTCTAACGAAAATAAAAAATTAAAGTTAAAGTTAAAAATTTACAAAAATCACATTTTCCATTGTTTTTGATGTGATAACTAATTTAACTTTTGAATAATGTTCCTGTGGGGCCACTTGAAATCCAAGATTTGCGGTGTGAGAAATGCTAAAGTCGAAATTTAGAAAATTAAAATTAATGAGGAACATTTTTATAAACTCGGTTGTTTGGCTTGGTAATTGATTTTTTGAGTGTATTTATTTATTATTTTGATAGTTACAAAATCACCTTCGAATTTAATAAAAAAATGTGTGTACATTATTTTCAAAATAAAATCACTTAGAAAGTTATTATTTTTCACTTATTGTATAAGTTAAAATTTCTCTTTGATAATAATAACGGCATTTATAAAGCGGCGTTTGCCTCTGAACAGCGCTAAAATCTCTTAAATAAATATATCTTTTATATATTTTTTTCTTCTGTGTGGTATTTTTTGAGGCAAACTCCTGGATGAATAAAAGATTTCCTGGAACATGTTTCGGAAAACCATACGGTTTCATGATTACCTCCTGAAATATTTCTGCAAACTGCACGATCCTTCGAAGAACCTTCCAATTTAGCTATAAAATGTGGTTTCACATTAAGCCATTCTTCTTTACTTAGGGAACTGGATCTTCATCTTTTCCGTGATAGTCTCTAGTATCTTCTACTAATTCTAAAATTAGCTATTTTCTAAACTTCTGGTGTTTTACTTTGGTTTTATTGTTTTATTCAAGGTGTTTGTTGTAAATTATGAAACTGTTGATAACACTAATTTCTAACAACAAAATAAAGTTTTCTTCATCACTTGAGGGTCCTTCTTTGAAAAGGGTAGCTGGTATAATAATGGTCGCCTCTATACAAATCTCTCATTTTAGCAGTGTAGTCAAAAATGACTACCGGTTCTAAAGTTTTTATATGAACCTTCAGCTTTTGCTGAGCTAGATGGACACTTGTATAGAATATGTCAATATATAAGTGAAAACCGTACCAGTAGAAATAAGTAGTTTATTACAAGGTATACTATAAGTCTGGACGTAATTGGTAAATCACTTGAGTCCAATGTTTCCGTCGTTTCTTTGAAAAAATACGGTTCAAATGCAGAGATGTATTCCAAATTTCTGCGACTTTGAAGATCGCTTTCCCTTTGAATCCAACAGTGGATTCATCAACCGTAATTTTTCAGGATGGTGGAAATCCATCTTTGCATTTGGAATCCAGATATTGCACGAGATTTTGAGTTTTATGACCTTCTTAGAGCATTTCTCCTCGCTGGCGAATTGTATATGTAAACTCCAAGATATGATGAGCCGACAAACGAATGCTAAGGATTAAATTTAAAGTCACAATGTGCAACACTAATAGAAGGTCGTTTCGACTGCAAAACAAGAAGAAATACCAAATTCAAACTACGACGAAGAGGACAGAAATTGACAAACATCTGAAAGATGGTGTGTACATGCTCTATCATTATCAGTTGATAGACAAGGCTTAATAATAAACAAATCATAATTTCATATAATATTGTCACTTGTGTCTCCTTTTCTGGAAAGAAACTTTGTGATGTTTGATCTCATCGATCTAGAAACCATTTCTTTCGTAGTTCCCAGTGCAGGTGTTAAAAATTAGTAATGTATAATAGTGCTTATATCGAAAGTATTCACCGCAAATTCTAAATTCTTAAAAATTATTAATTAATTAAAAATTATTAGACAATAAAGCTATTTAAAACTAAAATCGATAAAACCTTTTTAAGAATTGGTCACATATTTAGCCAGCAATAGCACTTACTAATTAATAATAATTTCAATGAATGTCTCTTTCTAAAATTAATAAAAGATAATAAACTATTCTTAAACTCCATATCCAATCTGTTTAGTTCAAATTCGTGAAGAGGGCTTTATATTTCAGAAGGTTAACCTACAGAATCTTTGTTGGTACAGTCGTCAAAATTTACTGGGTAAGCATTTTAACTTATTATTTAACTCCTCCAATAATCTCCTATATGACATTACTTTAGGACACATCGTTATCTTCGTCTGACATTGAATGTCTGTTGTTTTGAATGAAATATTAAAATAAATAGAATAAGTGTGCATGAGGAGGCAATGGGTAGAGTTGTGAAGTATGAGATGAAGTTATTTTGAATGGATAATAAGAGCCTGGTAAAAGAGGCATTGAGAGCGTAAGAGTAAAGTGTAGTTAGTGGAGTATAGAACGTAGAAAGACGCATAGAAGAGCAGGAGTGTCCGAGAATATTGTGAATGAATGGATGGAGAATGAGGTAAATGTGCAGACATGGGTGAAAGAGAAGTGGAAGGAGGTTGAGATGCAGAAGAAATAAAGATGTATCGGGAGGAGCTCATTTAATCTACATGTACAGTATGAAAGATGACAGGTGGGAGGGTGCCAGGGTACTTGACTAATAGTGTCTTCTCAACTGAAGATAAGATTACCCTGGCGCGAACTAGATGCGACTGGAAAGAGAAAGGAAGGTTTAGATGGAAGAAAGGAATAGTAGGTGTGTACTCTATACGAATGGGATAGATTAAAGGAGTTATTTGGGATAAGAGTGTGAAAGTGTGCGTGAAGAGTGGTTGGGGGAAAACAGAAAGGTAACATGGATGAGAGAGGATGGAGCTGGTGTAAAGGTCTTGGCCAGATTGGAATGGGAGTGAAATATAAAGAGAAAATCATATTAGAGTGTTTTTTACATAGAAATTTATATATAGAAGGTTGTTTTTGTATGTTAAAGTTGTTATATGAATAAAGGTGTATTTTAACCCCTCTCGTTAAAATATAATTTATATCTTCAAACTATTAATATAATGCAGAGTCATCGTGCTTTTTATTGCTAATTTGGTAAAAATAATATTGGAGTAATAAATACATATTGGAAACACTAAGAGTCAAGGTTATAAAAAGGCATGAGAAATGCTTTGTTATTCGTTGTTTTTCTCATTAATTTTTATGTTGTTTTACTTTTCTACCATGTTATGTATAAATTTTTGTAAAAATGTGAATCCTTTAATAAATATTTCAATGAAATCAAATGAATGTAAAGAACAATATAATAAACTGGAAATGCATAACCTTGATTGTTTAAAACACTTGTTTTTACGTCTTTTTCTGTTTGTAGTATTTTAACTTTCCTTTCTGTTTGATGTATTATTTATGCCCGACGGAATAGGACCTCTCTCTTATGTTTCTGTTGACGGTGTAAAACTCAATGGGTGGAGCTGCATGTGAAGACTTGTATGTACTAATTTTAGTATGTGTGATATGGTATCCCTCTTGCTGTACCATTTTTTTTTAAATTCCAGATGATTTCAGAACTTGTAATTGTTTTTGACTACCTATGTTGGATTGTAGGTTTATGTAAATTTTGGCTTAGACTGTTATTGGTGGCACGTGATTGTGAATTTGATGAGGTCTCTTTCGTACATAATTGTGAGATCTGCTGCTGATAAATTTCTCAATTAAATCAATCGAAATAAGCCAAAAATGTTTCACCACGGGTTAAGTGAAATGCATAGTTTAGAAAGAAAGAACCCTATAAATTTGGTTGGAGAAAATCTTTCTTCTAGTGGTTGGACTCGAGTTCAAACATTCTGCCTCCAATTTCTTACAAATTGCTGCAGTATTACACTTAGTATACACGTTGGCCCCTGAAATTTTGAATATGAGTAATGTAATATGTTTGTATTGTATCTCGATTATTATTATTGGTCGCTATGGTTGTTACTACAATATACATGTCAATTTGACTTACATAGCTTCAAAATGTTAACAAGTGAACTGAAAACTCAAATTGTTAAATAGTTTTATGGAGGTCATTCCACAAATGAAATCGCAAATAATTTGTTTGTTTTGGTATACGATGTGACAGTAAACATCAACAATTCTGTCTTCCATGTTATACACTTGTGCGAGGAAACTGGTTTTGTAAATCCACCATGTAAGTGCTCAAAGAAACGGAGGCCTCAAAGTGAAATAGCTGAAATGCAGGAAATCATGGTTTATATAATGATAACACACAACAAGAATTTTAGGAAAAAATCCAGAAATTTATACCGGAAAATCAAAAGTGCGTAGACTACTTAAAAAGAGCGGTTTTAAGTCTTTCAAAGTTAAAACAACACAAGAGGTTTTTGCGGATGACCATGGTGGTCGAATTTAATTTTGTAAAGATGTGATATTAAACAATAATTACGAATTCCTTCGAAATATTTTGTTCAATGACGAATCGACTATCTCGTTACATGGTCGTCATAATTCTTCGGTAGAGAGATATTGGTCCCAAGAAAACAAGCACCGAAGAAAAAATTTAAGAACTCATTTTATAGAGGGGATCTAAATGGCCAAACGTATTTGAAACTGCTTGGGAACCAAGTAGCAGCAGTACAAGACTTATAGAATATTATACGGCCCAAATCTGGTATCAGCACGACGGATATCCTGCACATAGTGCAGCTAGAGAATATATAAATCAAATATTTCCCTGTCGCATTATTAGCACCAAAGGAGACATAAAATCTCCATCAAGATCTCCTGATTTGTAAAGCAATTTATAAAGCAAATATTTTATACCCATCAGTATCAAAGAGTTAACAACGTGGTTGACCCTAGATTAAAAAATTTTCAAGCCCCTCAAAATATTACTCCTGCTACGTTAAAAGAAATGCGATAAGAATTTTGTGATCAATTAGAGGTTAAATAACATAAAAATGTTTCACCACGGGTTAAGTTAGAACTTAATTTATCGTAATTTTATGATCGTTTGGGATATTGTTTGGCTCAACAAGGAGATGTTTTCGAATATTTAATAAGATGAATATTGTAGTTATTTGTCATTCGTTACGTTAGAATTGTGTTTAAAAAAAATATTAAAATGGAATCAAAGTATATGTTTTATTTTGATTTCCTATTTTATTACAAATTAGAAATTACTGATTATGATAAAATATGTGACTCAGCTATTCAAAAACCGAGCGTGGTAACTAAGTGCCGAGTAGTGCATTCAAATGCCCGTATTCAAAATTTTAAGAGTATGCACATTATGAATTATATATCCAATATATAAAACTTTCAATATTATTGGAAACTTTTTAAAAGAAAACTAGGGAAACCGTTCTAGTTTCTATAAATGTAGACTTCACCTTTTATTAAATAATCCACAAGAAATTCTAGGGTTTCTGTATAACAATCTATTGCAATAGAAAAACGAAATAAGCGAAAAAACTTCATTTTTTGCAAAACAGATTGCAATAACAGGTCTCATAAAATTAAAAGGGGTGTGGCATATACAATTCACGTTAGATTTTGTAATTAAAAACAAGATTTTATTGTGCACATACAAATTCTAGAACCAGTTTACTAATTGCGGTCTATATTTCTGTATATAGTTCACTGGATTTGATTTTATTATTGTGAAATATCAGTCGATAATCAACTAGAAATTCATCTTTAGATCATATGCTGTAAAACATCTTTAATATTGGGGTAAATGCTGTACTCATTCAGTTTATCCCCATTTTCCTCACCTAATGTGTCACAAATATTTCGAATACCAGTCTGTCCGGCATATCAAAGCAAACTAGAATGGTCCGAATATTTTCTAACAGTGGGCATGTATGATTTTTTTTATGAACACATCAGCAATATCCGAGCCTACTACTTCACCATATCAGTCGTGAATTTCTTAGATCAGCTCCTAGGTGCTATGAGTTCCTTACATGATGTGACCATTTAGGCCTATGTGTAGAACATTTGCATTTTGACATCACTAATGAAGAAAATTAAGAAATGTAGTTTTAGGATGTATCACTAATAATACTTACACTACTGTAACTTCCGGTTAATTTTATTGTGTGTATAATTCAGAAAATGAGAAAATAGAATTTAAACCTAAATGTAAATATATACGGATGATTTCGATTAGATAAAAAACTATTATATACAAATAAATTTTTAATGTATACAATAGATATTCTAGGATATTTTAAATACAGCATAGTTAAAGGGAATGAAAACTATTTATAGTTTCTTTTGAATAATATTATTCATGAGATTTACAAAAATATATAACAATAACATTTTGTGACTTCGCTGCAACCCAGCGATGCCATATTTTAGGTAAGAGACAAACGAGTATAAATATTTTAAATATCGTGTTCGGCGGAGATAACGATTCTTCAAAATATTCCATTCCGGCCAAACCTTTTTTGTCTACCCCCAAACTATACCGGAACTTGTACTTGTGCGCAAATGCACGTGCATAGAGGAGAGTGGTTGATGAGCTGTCGAGGAGGAAACATGTCGTCTAAATTATTATCGCCGCAAGGGCACTACTCATTCTTGGCCCCAAAAGATTCCGCCGCAGGTTTCGTTACGTGTTTTTAATGGCGTGAACAAGTGTAAACAAGTCATAAATTTTGTTTGGCCAGGATGGATTTGTGGCCTCGGCTTTTTTTTGCCGTACACATCTGGTATCGGGCCTACTCGATATTATAAACACTCCTACACTAGTGCCGCGACTAGAAAAGGCGAAGGTACGCATTAGCTCCAAAAACGATTATTTAAGTTAGACAGGGTGCCTACTGTGAGACAAGAGTAAACACCCGCAACACCCATTAAAAGTGAAATGCCGAAAATTTATGACACTTCTTTAAATACGACCCTCTTGCAGGTAGTGGGACCCTGCCACTCATGAACCTTTACGTTGTAGTGGTGAACGAGCTTTATATCGATTATTGAAAAATAAATTCAATAGTGTTTAGGATATTTAATAATATGCTAACTATAACTATTTTTCGCATTTTATTATTGCGTAATCATCCACAATTATTTAAATTATTCATTTTGATTTTATTCTTGTGATTTATAATCGATTTCAATTTACATTTTATTAACGAATTATTTATTTTATTCTTGTAGTTTATTATCGATTTCAAACATATTTTTTACGAACTATGTAAAATGGTATTATTTTACAGATAAGTGCAATACATTTCAAATGAACGATTATATACAAATATAATAAAATATAACTATGTTTCACATTCGCTTACTGGAATGACATACCTAATTTTAATTTGCAAATGAATAAGTGTACACAAATTAGTGTCACAAAGATTTAATAGTGCTTTATAAATATTTAGTGGTAAGCAAAATAATTATATTGTTATTAATTTGTATGCAGTCCTAAATTAAATTAAAATAACAGTTGTATTTTCTTTTTTATACAAAGCAATATCAAACAATTTCTGTAATTTTGTTTTAATATTAGAAAAATAATGTAATATTAATTATTATTCCTTGATTAATTAATAAAACAGTAAAAACCTTTCTTCACAAATTTTATTTAAATTCACAGATATATATTCCGGACACAAAGTGACCATTATCAATGTTTTAATACTAAATACAAAACTAAAATTATGCGGCTTCTATACTAAACAAATATGCAAGTTAAAATGAAATCGATAATTAATCACAAGAATAAAATCAAAATAAATAATTTTAATAATTCTGGATGACTATGCAATAATATTTTTATTTAATATGTATTCTAAAGACGATATAACCTTCTTATGCCAAAATAATTTTTAAAATTTTAGTACGTCTAGAAGTGTATACAAATAAATACGTAATTACAGTAAGCAAATGCGAAATATATTTGTATTTACCATATTATTACATATCCTAAACACTATTGAACACGATTCTGTGGATCGATTGATGTCAAATTATAACAATTATTTATTTTATTCAAAAATAAAAATTTAAAAGACAATTAATTTATAAACTTTTTATAATAACACACTAATTTTTCTAATAATCGATATAAAATACTAAAACTGGTGTCATATTACATGGACCATTCATGAAGGGCAGGGTTCCACTACCTGCAAGAGGGCCGTGTTTAGAGAGGCATCATAAATTTTTTCGCCACTCACATTTAATGGGTGTTAATGGGTGTTACACTTGTCTCACCCTGTCTAACTTAAATAATCGTTTTTGGATCTGGTGTATAGCTCGCAGAAAAGGGACCGTTTAAGTGCCCAGTATTATATACAATGCAATTGTTATTTGTATATGCTAGTAAATTTAAAATCGCATTTACTATTATATGGATAGAATTTGATTATTTCTTTTTTCATTAAAAAATGTAATAATAGTATATGTATGATATCATGTTCTTTACATTATAAAATAAAATCATCAACAATAACGAAGAATGTATAATTAATACTTTAAAGCCGTTTTATTTATAATAAATTAATAGATACAAATAAAACCGTATTCTTAACAAATTTATACAATTTTACTTACAAAATAAAGCTGCTAAAAACAATTGTACGTTTTATAACATAACATAACTTGAATCGAACACGTCATAATAATGATTTACAGAAATATCAAATCCTTAAAAATAGCTAAATATAAAATTAAATTAAATAACATTGGAGTTATTATGAAGATAAAGAATAAAAATTATTGATTATTTTTAAATAGTTCTAAAAGTTAATAAAGATATTTTGAAAGGATGAAATGACCTATAGTCGATAGCTATTTTATAGATGTTTATGTGTTACATTATTTAATTTGTATTTTCGTAAAATAAACTGATAATTTTAAATTACTCCAATTGTATATAAAATATAATACTAAAGGGTGCAACTATAATGAAATGTAAAATGGTATATTTTTGAATTTTCGAGTGGAACAAATTGATGAACATATATTTTTTTGCCGTACACATCTGTTATAAAGGTAACATAAATTCTTTACCGAGTAAGGGTTTTTATTATATACCATTTGAGTTTTACAAGCTTACACCACAAAAGAAAAAGTTCAGTGCTTTGAAAAGTACAAGCGTTCTAAAATTACAGAGTTCAAAGGCACATACTCACTATTCTTGTTAAAACGAGTTAACTTAAAGGTACAGTTGATAAGCAGAGTAAGTCATTTTACTATTTCTTATTTATTTTGTACAAAATTAGAAAACTGTATCTAGTTAAATTACAATTATTAGACTATTCAAAATTTTGAAAGATGCTTTCGTACTTTACATAAGAGAAAACCGAAGTAACTATTTCCCGACAAACAAATTGAATTAGCCTTGATAAAAGAACAAAAAATCACCTATTCATAGTACATTTTTAATTATTTTAAAGCAAGATATTAATATTAATAATTTATTATTATAATAGTAGTAATATTTATTAACGTGATCAACTTTTTACATAATGCACAAAATAATAAGTAGTACTATAATGGAAAATGCTAAATTATAACTAGATTCAAGAACGTGATAAATACATATACGAAACATAATAAGTATACTATCTAATCAAATCTAATTTGTAGAATAGAGAATTAAAACGCATTCTAATTAAATGACCTAATCTATGCAAATGTACAGATAGAGTGTTAAAAGATTACAAAAATAGCAATATAGTAATATGCGCGCGCGGTACATACACAGACTTAAACATGTATTTTTACTATTTATTAAATTATTTATACGATAGTCGAAAACAATACAATTCCTTTTGCGCGAAAATGTAATTTTTAAATATTGAAGCGTAAATAAGAAAATTACATGAAACTAAATGAGATGAAACATTAATAAATAATAAAAATTATAAGGGCCCACTGTGGGAATCCTGCTGTACACCAGAAGAAACAATAATTACATTCGATATATGGTTATCAATCTTTACATATTGTGTTTTATCACTGAGGAACACCCGGTTAATTAGTACTGACACACACGATTCGTTTTCAGATAACTGTAAACTTTCTTTTAACGTTCATAATTCCAAGACGCATAAAAAAGTAATAGCTTTTACCATCAATCATATAAAAAAATTTCAGAACATTTCAAAACTGAAAATCGTTTAATAACCAAATAATAAATATTTGTTATTTAATTTAAATAAGCTGATTTATTTCCGCCCTGCATTCAGCTGGTAATAATATTGTAATAACTTTGCGTAAAATCAATATCCGAAATTAATTTTAAGCAAATACCTGAAAAATTAGTATAATATAAATATTATATGATTATTTTTTGATAAAATCAATGTAACATTTCCTTTGAAATAATATACCAATTTTTGGGTATACGGCAGACCGTATCTACTTCAAGAAGCGGTAATATAACACCATTCACTCTCGGCTCACTCTCTGTCATAAATATTAGGGCCTGTCATGTTTAATGGTTTGTTGATACTAACACAGCGCCCGCCCGATCTTTATAAAATGCCGATTGGGGCCAGAAAGGGAGTTTTCTGCCGCAAGTGCTTAACCACAATAAACAGAAGATAAACAAAGAATAGCAAGGTCGGATATATACCCATGAGCCCAACACTTTACGTGTACAACAAAGGTCATCAGGTTAGTGTGCTTCTAACTATCCTATGGTAAAACCATCTTTTCGAGATGTTTGTCAACACAGGTCAGAGAGATAGCAAGCCCTTCTTGTAGGGATATAAAAAATACTCTCTCAAAAATAGCATATAAAGACGTACATTCTTTCATAGATTATAAGAGAAGTTTTTGAAAAATTCTTATTTGTATACATATTATGGTAAAAGTTTTAAAATAATTCGAGTTTGTAAATTTTATTGTGAAGAGCAACAGGAATTTTAAAAATTTATTTACGTTATAGAATAGCCAAGGTAATTCTAAATATATCACCAAGCAACGGTTTTCAACATAAACCGTTGCTTGGTGATATATCTTGAAATCAGGAACTTTAAAAGAAACTGCACTTTGTTGATATCACCCACAGAATATATGTTGTTACTATTACGTCTACCTAAGCTGGTAGTGGCTTTGTAATTATTCAATTTTTAAAATTGTGTAATGTATTAATTAGATCAATTGCTAATACTTTGAAATCGAATTAATTAACTAACCTCTCTGGACATTGCTCGATTATAATATCTTTGGAACTGTTCCTTAAAAAGCCATTTTATATGATTTGATATTAACCAATAATTTTAATTGCAATTATTGTTTGCATTTTTTTAAAATTTTTTCACCACTTTAGTGAGATTTTAATTCATCGAATGTTTTTATGTTTCTTAAGATGTTTCACAACTTACAACCATCAAATAATATTTTCTACTACTCAATCAGATGTATAACTCATACTTTATTCTCTACTGCTGCTAATTATCTTCTTTGCTATATTTAATTAGTTTTAGTTTTATATTTAATTTATTTTCGTAATTTAAAATTGCAGCTTATCGTTTATAACAACGAGATTACTTTATATTTGTTTTTATCTAATAATTTTGTAACTATATTTATCTAGACTTATATTTTAGTTGGACAATCTCAATATCAACATAGTCGATCGCTGGACTAAGATCTAAGAAGATGCCAATAGGATACTCGCCGCTATCTAAGTATTTAGTAACTGTATCGAAAAATGAATGAATTGCCGTAGTTGTAGATCTTCCACGTAGAAAACCATGTTGGTTTGTGTTAAAAATATTATGTTTTTTAATAAATTTCATTATTCGATCCAGCATGCAGAGTTCGAAAATTTTATGAAATACTGATACCAACGAAACTGGTCTATAATTTTCTTTATTTAGCAGGTCGCCTTTTTTATATATAGGGACCACTATGTTTAATTTTATTTTTGTTGGAAAAGAACCAGTTTCAAATGATAAATTAATTAAATAGAGTAATGGCTTAACTAACTGAACAGCAGATTTCTTAATGACATGATCTGGAATATCATCAAAACCTGGAGATCTGGTTAAGTTAAGAGGTTCCTTGACAAAAAAATTATTTAGATTCTCGGCTACAACCAAGGGATCAGTAAGCTTGCATTCTTCAGTTTGTAGTTTAATGTTGGAGGTTTTAAGACTATTGATGCCTGAAAGTTCATTTATTATATTCCAGGTAGCCTTTTGTAAGTTATTTGTAGTAGAGATTTTATTTCTGTAATATTCTTTTTTTGTATTACAAACAAGATTATTATATTGCCTTTTTTGTTTAAGGAATTCTACTGTATATTGTGGATATATTTTCTGAATTATATAAGCATTTTATAAGTTTTTACTGGATTCTTTTACAATGGTATTTACCCAAACCTTTTTTTTAGTTGTTATTTTAATATTAACCGCTGGAAAACACTAATTAAAATGATGATGAAAAAATATTATGAAATGCAGTAAACTTTTCGTTATTATCATTGGCTGAATACATGTCAAACCATTCTTCTTGATTTAATCTATTAATGAAGCGTATCATACTTATATCATCGAATCATCTTTTAATTATAGTATTTGAGTTCTGTTTTGGGGGTACTAAATTAATATTAAACAATAATGTTTCGTGGTTCGACACTTGATTAGAAATAGTATAGTGCGTAACATTCAATGGAATATTCAATGCAAGTAGAGGTGTTTTCCGATATTCTAGTAGGAGCAGAATTAATTAATTGGATGTTAAATGATTGCAAGATATTTGTAAGTTTATTCATATTATTTGAGGTTACCATAGAGTTAATATTAAAATCACCACATAATATGATTGGTACTTCAGCTGAAAAAATGTGTTCAATCACTGCATGTAATTGAAATAAAAATGAGTCCATGCATCCCATCGGCGGCCGGTATACAGTTATTATATGAATACTACGAGTTTCACTAATCAACAAAGTAGTAGCACAAATTTCAAATATATTATCAATCGCGTAATTACCTACATTAAGTGACTTTGTTTTCATATAAATATCGCGCCACATTGCGACACCACCACCTCGACTGGCTCGACAATAATATGTTTCTAAAATGAAATTATTAATATTATTAGTTATTAAAAAATTATAATCCGCCCAGGTTTCTGTTAAGCAGATAAATTTTGAATTAAACATATTGACATCAATTGTTATTTGATTAATCTTTTCTGTTGTTAGTGATCGTACGTTCAATATAAGTCGTAATTTGACGAGTCTATATATGCGTTTTTGGCGGTGGAGGTTCCTGAAAATTTGTATTATTATTATGCTTTGGTTTAAAAAAGAATCTATTGTTAAAAGTATTCCTTGGCCAAAAACTCTCGGTAATTACAACTTTTTCACATTCAAGTGGAACGCCGATTTTAAACGATGAATATATTGCGTCAGCATACTTGGGTTTTAATTTTTCGATTATAAATGAATAATTTCCTGCTTTAAGTAGATGTGTTTTTATTGCTTCTGAAGTAACTTCTTTAAGCAGCCTAGAAACGAAAATCCACTTTCTTGGTTGAGTTTCGGCTACGGGAAGTTCTGCATTTATGGATTGTCCAGTAAATTTAAACGTTCGTGTTTGTTTTTTTCGAACTATTTGCGTCCATTCATTGTAATTTCCATTGATATTCCCATCTGCTTGGCCGTTGACCTCCGAAATATTTGTATGTGGAATGTTTTTTTCTTTATTTACATTTTTATCCGAAATAATGGAATTCTTCTCAGTAAATGCACTTGTAGATTCCTCTTTTGTGACAATATTTAAATCTTTCGATTTATTTTGAAAGTGTTTAGATTCCTTTTTATTGTTGTGTTGGTTTCCGACTTCGCTACCTCTCAGGTTGTTTAATTCCTTATTTAACTCCATTATTTTGTTTTCTTGTTTACAAATAATGGTATTTTGGTAGCTTACTTGATCAGCGAGGGCCGTGATTTCCCTTTTTAACGTAATTAGAATGTGTAGAGAGCACTTTTGAATTCCACTTTTTTCACATCTAGCACACGCCGATGTTCCAAATTTATCTTCTGATTTAGCACAACTAGAGTGGTAATCCAGGTCACAAATAACACACTTGAATGGATTAAGTTCTATTGAGTCATTACATGTTGCACACATTTTATTTTCACTTAATATACTTTGATTTAATTCGCTAACCGAAAGAGAACAACCATTCCGAGTCGCCATCTTTATATTGTCTTGA
Source organism: Ontholestes murinus (assembly GCA_963969525.1). NCBI lineage: Eukaryota > Metazoa > Arthropoda > Insecta > Coleoptera > Staphylinidae > Ontholestes > Ontholestes murinus. The sequence continues at coordinate 35,908,575 of OZ018391.1, forward strand.
GTGTCTCATACATCATCTTCTACTGCTTTATACAAATCTTTTAAAGATTGATTGTTTTTTTTTTGTCATTATACTATTTCTTTGATGTCCTATATCATGATAAGAAATTTAATTTTTTGATATTGTTTTGCTTCTTTTCGTCCAATTATATAAATCTGTTTGTTTTTCTAAACATCTGTTCTGCGGTCTTTATACTGAATATACGATTATAAAAAATATCTAGTACAGGATTACACGATAAAATCTAATCTTATTATCATTAAAATGTCGTCATACAAAAATAGAAATGCAATTTATTTATTTATTCTTTAGTATTCTTGTATACATGATATTTCAAAACAGTTAATTACAAAATTTAAAAAAAGTAGATATAACTTAGGTTATAAGGATCGCACTTTCTCAAAATGATCTTCCATTCAACCTAGCATTTCCTCTAGTGATCTGCCATTATAATTTTTGCGATGTCAGAAGCTTCTATTAATTTATAATAAGTCTTTTATATCCAATAGTTATTCAACCTGACAGCATTTAATCCAATAAATAAGTAATTGTGGAGGCTTTCACTTCGTGATACATTTTGATAATTCAAACTAAATGAAACAATTAACTTTGTTGATATCACTGTTAAAAATAGTTATTTAAGGTACAAGTGTAAAAAGTGATGCTTTATTGCACGAACTGGCGTTTAAAAACACGAGCGAGGAACGAGCGAGTTTTTTAAAGCCAGGAGTGCAATAAAGAAACTTTTTACACGTGTGCATTACAAAATTTTATCTTCGATCGTAAAGAATTTCAAAGAATATATTCTTATGAGTAATATTTTAATGTCATTTCAATAATTCAATTAATGAAAACATATTTTACCCGCAGTGCACTAATGAAAGCGCTACTTAGCAACCAGTAAACAAGTTGCACAAATGTCGGCGCCATTATAATTTATGGAAAAAAATGTTCGCTTTATTGTAATCGCTTCGACTTGCATTAAATGAAATCTTCAGAGTTCTTAAATCTGCCATTTCGTTTGTATTATATATTTTATTTATAGTTTATTAGTTATTTGTATTAATTAATAAAAAATTAAGTTTTTCGTCGAAAATTTGTACTATAATATATTCATCTGTCAAATTTGACATTTCTGTGCAATAAAAACAGTTTGACATTACCGTGCAATAAAAACGTAAAAAAGCACTAGTGCTTTAAAAAGCCACTTTTATAATGAAAAATGATGCAAAGCGTATACTTTCTGTACGATCGTAGATAATAGTTATTTAAGGTACAAGTGTAAAAAGTGATGCTTTATTGCACGAACTGGCGTTTAAAAACACGAGCGAGGAACGAGCGAGTTTTTTTAAAGCCAGGAGTGCAATAAAGAAACTTTTTACACGTGTGCCTTACAAAATTTTATCTTCGATCGTAAAGGATTTCAAAGAATATATTCTTATGAGTAATATTTTAATGTAATTTCAATAATTCAATGAATTTAAACATATTTTACCCGCAGTGCACTAATGAAAGCGTTACTTAGCAACCAGTAAACAAGTTGCACAAATGTCGGCCGCCATTATTATTTATGGAAAAAATGTTCGCTTTATTGTAATCGCTTCGACTTGCATTAAATGAAATCTTCAAAGTTCTTAAATCTGCCATTTCGTTTGTATTATATATTTTATTTATAGTTTATTAGTTATTTGTATCAATTAATAAAAAAATAGGTTTTTCGTCGAAATTTTGTACTATAATATATTCATCTGTCAAATTTGACATTTCTGTGCAATAAAAACAGTTTGACATTACCGTGCAATAAAAACGTAAAAAAGCACTAGTGCTTTAAAAAGCAACTTTTACAATGAAAAATGATGCAAAAAGCGTCTACTTTCTGTACGATCGTAGATAAAAGTTTTTTTTATTTATTTATTTATTTATTTATTTATTTAACGGAATATACCCATTTTTTTTACAAATATAAGATAAACATGTACATGTAAAAATACAAAAAATAAGAAATAATATGTATACTACTAACTAACTTAAAATTAAACAATGAAATACTTTATACGCAAAACACTAACAATAATAAGTAGAACATACCGCTATTATTCGCCTTCCCCGCGATGACAATAATGGCATAACCCTACCCCTTTTACAAAACGCATGAATTTTGATGGATCACCACAAAACAGATCGCACTTTGGATTGCTTACCAGTAAATTTGCTGTACGCATAAAACGAGAGAGAGGGCTGTTAAACCCATAATTGGTATGGTGGAAGGGAATGCGAAATAGCGGAGGGTTACGGCATGTGCGACCATCAGACTTAAATACAAAGTTTATTTTAAGGAGTAACTGTGGACAATCGATATTTCCATTTACAATACCAAATAGTAACGACATATCTGCGAAATGACGCCTGCAGCACAGATTATTAATGTTTGACAAAATATTAGGATTGGAGTTACAATCGGGTTTAGATCTACAATGATTAATAAACTTATTTTGAATAGTCTCGATTTGCTTAATATGCGTTTGTTGATAAGGTGACCATATACAAGACGCATATTCAAGGTGCGAGCGAACGAATGCAAAGTATACAAGTTTTAAAGAAGAGGTCGACAAATCGCTAGACTTCCGCTTAATGTATCCGAGCATTTTAGAGGCGCGGTTACATATAAACTTAATATGATGCTCAAAGTTAAATTTTTGATTGAACCAAACACCCAAGTCTTTTACTAAATCAGTTTTCGCTATCATTTTCTCTTCAATCATGTAATTGAAATTAATCGTAAATTTCTTACGAGAAAAGGTAATGCAGTTACATTTATTGAGATTGAAATTGAGACCATTGGAATGACACCAATCCGCTATTAGACACAGATCACTTTGGAGTAAGGAGCAATCATCGATAGTGCGTATTTCTTTAAATATTTTAAGATCGTCTGCAAACAACAAAAATTGAGAGTGATGTATTGATTGAGATATGTCGTTGATAAATAAAAGGAATAGTAAGGGGCCGCAGTGGGAACCCTGCGGAACACCAGATGGGACCCAGAAAGCATTTGAGAGATAATTCCTAATTTTTACACATTGGCTACGGTTGGATAGAAAACTTTGAAGCCAAGATATAATCGAGTGATTAAAGCCTAAAGATTTTAATTTAAATAATAGAATTTCGTGGCAAACTATATCAAATGCTTTTGACATATCTAAATAAATAGCATCAACTGAGAAGCTATTCTCAAACGATCTCACTATATAATCTTGGAACATCATTAAGTTGGAAATAGTCGATCGACCATTACGAAAACCATGCTGCTCATTTATTAGAATATGTTTAGTTGACCAAGCTAATTTAACAGATATTAGCTTATCTAAGAGTTTTGGAATAGAGGACTGAATCGCAATTCCTCTATAATTACCAATATCATCCCTTTTACCTGATTTGAAGATTGGTCTTAGATAAGTTCTTTTCCATAGTTCTGGAAAGCAACTATTTCTCAAGGAACAGTTAAAAAGTAAAAGTAATGGCGTCGTGAGAGTGCAAATACACGATTTAATAAAACTAGATGGGATACCGTCAGGACCGCAAGAGCTACTGAATTTCATAGATTGGATACCCTCATAAATTTCACTCTTTGTGAAGTACCATGCAACGTCATTAACTACTAAATTTTCATTAACAATCGGCATACTATTAGGGATATCGTGCGTGTATACAGAGGAAAAAAAAATTGCAAAAAGATTTACACACTCCTGGCCACTCCTGCTAGTAATGTCGTTAAGATACATAGTCTCAGGGAATGAATTTTGGTTATCCGACTCTCTAACAAAATTCCAAAAATTAGATGGGTTGTAGTGAATGTTTGAATTCACTGAAGTTATGTACTGAGTATATAACGTACGTTGTAGAATATTACATCTGTTTCTCAATAATTTAAAATTCCGAAAATTATTGGATGTTAGGTGACGTTTGTATTTTTTGTGCGCGGCCTTCTTCTCTATAATCAATTTAATGAGTTCTTTACTGAACCAGGAAGGATATGAAGAAACCTTGATGCGCTTAATTGGTACAAATGTATTAATGATGCCATAGACTACAGCATAAAATTGATTTAACATAGTATCAATATCATCCCCAACTAATACATTAATCCAGTCAACAGATGCTAAATGATGGTTGATTGCTATGTAATTGCCCTTAGAGAAGTCATGAATGAATTCATCGTAAAGGAGAGGTTTGGTTGTTTCGGTAAATTTTGTTGTAATGCAATATGGTATATGGTGATGACATATAGGCAATATTAAATCAATAGCTTTAGCTACGGTGCATACAGCAGAGGCAAATACTAAGTCCAGGAAAACGTTATTTTCATTAGGAACAGAACAAGTCTGAAATAAATTATAGTAGCCGAGACGAGAAATAATTAATTTAGCTGGTTCTGGATTGGTAGATGTGTGTACCAATCCAAGGTCGTCATGCAACCAAGTGGCTGCAGGAATATTGAAATCACCGCAGATTAAAAGTTTAGAATTAACAAATTTCTCTGTCACGCTATCAATTGTGTCGCAAAATTCTTCATATTTATCAATTGGCGAATTTGGTGGTATATAAACTGCGCCAACCACCAGCTTTAGCGAACCATGTGATATATTAACAAATAACTGTTCAACCGAATTATTTAAAATACAAAAACGTTCACTAACAAAATTGTTATGAACAGCGATTAGAACACCACCCCCACGAGTTTTGTTACTTGAACGATGGTTTCTGTCTTCCCTAAAGATTGTATAGTTCCTTAGCTTAAATTCACTATCAGAAATATCATGGTTAAGCCATGTTTCAACGATAACAATTAATTTTGAATTTAATCCAATGTTTTAATAATAATGTATTTTAATTTCATCAAATGTTAAATAAAATGTGGTTTGAAATTTAATTTCATTTTTTTTATATACATTTTTTTTATTTACGAGTTGTTTTATTTTTATTGTGTATTTTCAAAAGTATCATTTATTCCATTATATTCTGATGATAGGACTCCTGCATTACACTCGAGAGATGGCCAAGCTCATCCGAATGCGAATCGTGCTATTTTTAAATAATTTCGGGGTCGGCATCCTTGGGGTATACCAGGCTGAACCTATTATCCTGAATAATTCCACAGTGCATGTGTCGGGTTAAACAAGGTGTATCTCTTGAAATAATAAAGTTCTCGGATTTGAGATAGTCCCTCTTTATGACCCCGCGTAGGGCACTTCGGAGATGATGGTAAACTTGTAAAGGCATTGCCGAGAAACATACGTGCAGACGGCCAACGGCGGATAACGCGGGGGGAAGGACGAAGAACGATTGCGCTGCGGGGAATGGAGTTTATATTAATTGCCAGCGCTCGGCGATAATTTCAAACAACAAATTGAACTTTCAGCGAAATTAAACGTCACAATTTATTTCACTCACGCGGTGATAATTTTTTTCACCGTTGAAATATATGTTTAATAAATTTCGTGCGACGCGGGGACTACTATTCGATCGCCTTTATCATCACTTTCGTGAAAAGTTTCTGGTGGGGAAAGTGTCAGCAATAACGGTATCGATCTGATGAGAGCGGCAGCCTCTTTCAGGGAAAGCTATGAAAATATCGGAAACGCAATTTGTGTTCTTCAGTTGTTTTTCCTGGGGCGTAGAGGGGGAAAATCTCGACGCAGCACTTTTATACAGCGCAATTTTACGTTTCGTTGGACAGGGTAAGAAAATTATTTATTGTAATTTTCCTTCGGACTTATTATTTTCCCGGATGTAGTTATAATCAATTTTGTTTAAGACAGCTACAGAAATGATAATAAATATGTTATAACATTAATGGGCCATAACTTGTAATATATTGATATCTATTTATCTAGATCGATAGCTTTAGTATGTATAATTTTAAATATTCAGGCCAGGTATTATTCAAAGTTATCGATAAAAGTTATTAGAATTAATTTTAATATTTTTTAAACTTATAAATACAATAACATAATCATTAAAAAAAATTCTCCACACCACTTAAGTCTCTTAATAAGTTTTAGCAAACGAATGTACCTTTATTTACAGATAATGGTCTTCTATAGGATTAAGTTATCTGTTTCATAAAAAATAAGGAAAAATATAATGACTGAAGTCATTAATGAAAATAACTCCATAGAAAAATAAGGAATCAATAAATATATTGTACTCTATTTGAAAGACCTAACAAAACATTAACAATCTTGTTGAATTTGAGTAGTACGTGAAAATGTTTATAATTAAATAAAACACTAGTTTGGTACTTTTTTCATTTGGTTTATTAATCGCTAGATGTAGATTTCGGTCATAAAGTGACCAGTTTGCTATTGATAATTTGAAATTTGCTAAATGCTATCAATTTTTAATTTGTAAAAAAGACTCTAAACCTAAACCATGTAATTTACCTAATAAAAAATATTACAAAACTGTTGCTAATAAAGAGTCGACAAGCTAGCTATTTTGAAAATAAGTTAAATTTTACAAAAGCTGCAATTAAAATTAAATTTAAAACGTAGCTGAAATTTTACAATTAAAAATTTAAAAATATTTGAAATAACGAAAGAAACTATACAACACAAAAAAACAAAATAAAAATTCTCAAGGAAGAAACAATTGATTAAGAAAATTTGGTAAAAACCAATTGAAAAATTACAAATAAAAACAGTTGTAAATGCATTGACATTCTATTAAACTTTCTAAAAAATTTAAATTTAAAGATTTTTTATAATATTTTTAATTTTGTAAAATAAAATCCTTTAAAATCTCTAAAGGATTTTAAGATAACTAACGTAAAAATAGTTCAATTTTTACAAATATTCATAATTAAGAAATTACTACAGAGCATGTATATATGTTCCCACTTTTAAGCTTTTCTAAAAAAAATAATGGAACTCACTTAAGAAAATTTAATTTAAACGTTTGCTAAAAACCATTTTTTGAAATAAATTTAAAAAGTTAATTTTACAATTCATAATTTTAAAATATTAAAAATGACTTAAAATACCTCCCAAAAAACAAAATATAATATTTCAAGCAAGAAACAATTGATTAAGAAAATTTGGTAAACACAATTGAAAAATTACAAAGAAAAACATAAAAATATAGGACGAATATCCATGTCAACTAAATGGGATATTAGAAATAATCTTGGGCAAATGGTTGAAGATCATAAAGAAATAGCTAACATATTTGGTCTATATTTTTCAAACATTGTAAGAGAAAGACTCAACATTTTCAACAAACCATCTCAACATCATGTACTGTTCAAGATATGGTACCCCATACGATTGTATTTACCACTGTTACATCTCGTGAGGTCTATCATGTGATAAACCAGCTTAAAAATACAAATATAAGTGGTATCGATGTACTACCTACAATTTTCTTGAAATATGTTAGTTTGTATATTCTTGAACCCATAACTCGTTTGATAAATATATCTATTGAAAGCCAGACATTTCCATCAAGTCTTAAATGTTCAACAGTCATACCCATTTACAAAAATGGCAACTCTGCCGAAGCTGAAAACTTTAGACCAATTTCTCTGCTGAGTGATGAAAGTTATATAACGAGTTATTCACAATAAAATTATAAATTTTATTCAAAAATATAAATTGTTAAGCGACCATCAACATGACTTTAGAAAAGAATATTCAACTGAATCTGGAACCGTATCGTTTTTTGATTATATTTACATTTGTATAGACAAAGGTAAATGCACAATTGGACTTTTCTTTTTTTTAGGTGGTTTCATTTGATAAAATTTGTCCCGAATTTATAATCGAAAAATTGTATAGCATTGGTATACGAGGTCCTATGTTAAACTAGATAATATCATATTTATCGCACCGAAAACTAATTGTTAAAATTGAAGCAAATAAGTCAATTGACTTCAATGCAAATATACCACAGGGTTCAGTCTTGGGTCCTTTAATCTTCCTTATTTTCATAAATGATTTACCGAATTTTCTGCATCCAAATCATATTGTGGTGTTTGCTGATGATACTTCGGTTGTAATTGCATCAGAATGCCTAGAGGAATTTCAGCATAAATTAAACAGAATTCTAGATCAATTTAGATTGTGGTGTAAATTTAACCGTGTTATCTTGATCTCTAATAAAACGGTGTGTGTCAACTTTTATAATCGCAAAAGTGTTCCTAATGAATTCTATAATATAAATTCTAATATTAAAGAATCCCATGATTCATGCAAGTTTCTAGGAGTAATAACGGATCTAAACTTACATGGGAAAAGCAATTGAATCAAGTTTGCAAGAAACTTAATAGTGGCTATTAAAATTAAAATATGAACTTCCTGGATCAGCGTTACTTAATGTTTATTTTGCATTATATTATTCAGCAATGCCATATAACGTTATATTGTGTGTAGAGTTTTAATCAGTCAAAAACATATTATACGACTCTTGTTTAATCTTAAGCCGACAGAATCTTGTAAGAATATACCTTTATAAATAACAAGATTTTAACTTTTTCTTGTATATACATATATATGTCTGTCCGTTGGATCTTCCGTCGCACGTCACAAACTATCGCTTCATAAAACGACGAAAGTTTTACAGTGCGTTATTTTTCTAACGCATTTGGTTTACTTTATCAGACTGAATGTTTTTGTGTCGTTTCTCGAAGCGAAAATGTTTCAAATAGGAAATAATCTAGTAAGAAAAAAAGTAGAAATTAGTCAAAAACATTTGGATGGTTGCAATTAAAAACAATTATAAATTTATAAAATAAACATTGTTTATATGTAGTTGAATTTTTTGAAAAATATTTATATATTTTTAATTATTTTTTTAATATTCTCTTGAACATTTGAAATTTTACGGAAAACATTCATTTGTTACCAACAATATTGTTAGATCATCTACAAAATTTTATAAACACAACCCTTTGAAATTATCTATAGTAATGTATTTCTATAAAAAACAACCTATAAATTGATAAAATTTTTAATAATATTTACAATTAAATATTTATTGCAAAACAATTAGTAATAGTAATAGTAATTTATTCGTGGTATTGCATTTATTTATACTCGTCAGACACAATGTATAAAGAAGTACTATAATATTAGTTTGACATATGCATGTATATAAAAGATTCATGAAAGATATTAATTTCAAGCAATTAATACATTTTAAAAACTTAAGATATAGATATAATTTAAAATAAAACAATAATTAATTATAATGTATGGCCGGTGCCATATGGAGCTAAAGTATCAGAACGGGGTTCCTTGACTGATTAAAATATCAATCGAAAATAATAGATCCAAAAAATAATTATAGATAAAATATACATATACAAGTTAAGAGGACAAGAATTAATAAAAGCTGGATTAAAGTGACTTTGGACAGTTGATGTACAAACATATTAAAATGTTAGTAATATAAGCCAATTGATCACCTTGGTTGTTCTTTTATATGAGATATGATACGATAAATTAATTTCCTTAACGCAAATGTTCATAGCTTTGTGCTGAACTTTCATGCATGCCGTAGAACGCTTTTTGCAGCATGTATCTCTTAATTATATGTTTGAATTGTTTAATTTTGAGAGTGACAACACATGTCATCAAAATAGTCCAATAAAAGACTAAAATATGCTTTTTCAAGCATTAAAAATATAAAACGATACTACAGATGGTTTTATGAAGCAGCAGTATAGATGGTATATCATCATGGATTTGAGTGGAAGATCCTTCGATGAAGAGAACTCCGCCCGTCCTCCTTTTGACTAAAATGTTAAGTACTTATATTTTAATATTTTATACCATAAATTGTATGTTATTTTTTTTTTAAAGGAGTACAGAGATGCTAATAAATAAATAAATAAATTTCTAGAGATTTAGTGACAATGGAAGTAAATTAAATTAAATTTTAGAACACAATAATTTATACCGTTTCGAGATTTAGATAACTTTGTAAGCAAATGTTAATTTTATTTCTTGTATCATGACATACATTATAATGGTAGGTTTTTTGAACATGCATTAAATATTCTAACACATATAGTATCTGTGTAGCGGAATCTCCAAAACCACGATCCATAAAAAAATGGGTGGAGACACAGGCCCATACCTGGTGGACGAACTCACCAGGGCAGAGACAGGCGAAACAGTTCCTTAAGAAACAATCGCCAAAATTCACGACCGAACTCGTGAACCAAGACAGGAAAATGGTCAAAACAATAGTAGGTCTGATAACAGGACACTGCAAGCTCAACAAACATATGAGCAAAATAGACCTGGTGGAAGAAGCACCATGCAGATTCTGCCTAGAGGAAGAAGAGGACTCGTTCCACATCCTATGTCACTGCGAGGGTCTAGCAAGGATTAGATATCAAAAGCTAGGCACTACAAACCCAAGCGCGGAGACTTATACCCAAGCCCCTCTAGCAGGGCTAATAGGACTAATCAAAGAGGCAAAGCTAGAGCTGGTCATCTGAGATAAACAGGGATCCACAATAGACCTGGAAAGGTCGCGGTGGAATAGGCGCTGGTGCCACCCATATAACATCTATCATCTATCTATCTATCTATGTAGCAGTATCAGAATGCCAAGTTTCGTGAATGCCACTTTGCAGGCATGTATCATGTATCTCAATCAGGATACCATCCTAACTGCGCGTCTTTGGAGACTAAATATACAGGTCCCCATTATGTAATGCTGTAAGTCAAGTGTGACTGACATAATGCCATGCGAATTGCAGTTGAAGGAAGCTTTAAACTCAATTGGCAATTTAAAGGTAAATAGTAGGACCGGTTTTTTGTATCTATGGCTTCGTCGTGACAATACTAAATCAATTTTAGGTCTAAACCTACACCCAGCAATCTCCTAGAAGTTTCTTTAGAGGCATCTATCCGTAGCGAAAATATTAATTCTGCAGTTTTGTTTATATTTAACGTTCGCTTATTTGATATGAACCAGTTTATAATGCTGATTCTCGATTCGTCCTGGATATTAAAAATATTTGTGATATATACGGCTTTAATCTTTCAGTTGATCCATACAATTGTGGTATTCATCCCAATCCAGCTTCTTTCCAGGTATATTCTCTTGATGAGAAATAAATTATATCTATAGTTATGAATATGACAAATAAAAGTAGTTGCGGTTTTGACGGAATTCTCCTAATAAAATCCGCTATCATCCCAATAGCAAGACCATTATGTAAAATAATTAACAATTCCTTTTTCACTGGCACATTTCCATCAAATTTTAAGTTTGGCATTGCTAAACCAATGTTTAAAAATGGCGATATTAATAAGTATGAAAACTATCGCTTTATCATTATAATAATATAATATATAGTTTATTCATTGTTTATAGAATGATACATTGATGATCATAATAATTAAGATACAATGATAAACCTAAAACAATAAGTAAACCGCAGAAAGTCACGAAGTTTTTCAACTTGTGTGTGAAAAACAATAAATATAAATGTTAAAATATTGAATCAACTAAAATTTAAAAATACATTAAAAATTTTGAATGTAAACACATTTAAATAATTAAATTAAGAATACATCAGTTTGACAAAAAATTATCTTAAGTAAATTTTTTAAAACTTTAGAAATTGTATTCTACAACAGGTAAATTGATTTTCTTTGGAAACACAATATATTTAGCAAATCATAGCATGACTTTTTTAAAAATCGTAAAACGGAAACTGTGCTTATTAACTATATCTCGGTAAAACTAAATGCAATCTCACATGTGGCATATTTTTTAGCCAAAGCTTTCGACAGTATAAATCATGAAATATTGCTACAAATATGAAAGCTTATGGCATCCGCGGTGTAAAAAAAATGTGAATCGAGTTACTTGAAAAACAGAACGCTTACTGTCCAAGTAGAAAAAATGGAATTAAACGCCAATCAAATAAAATATCTGTTAATGTGGGCATTCCACAAAGCAGTATTTTGGGACCTTTATTTTTAATTATTTTAATATTCACAACAGATTAAGATAGTATCTGCGGAAATAATGAACCCACCTGTTATGCAGATGATACAAATTATTCGTTAAAAGTCTAAACTTTAATAAATTGAAAATAAAGGAATTAAAGTTCTTGCAAAGGTAAATTGTGGTTCAAGAAAAATAAACTGGTCTTAAATGATAAAAAGTAGATTGCGTTTTATTTAAATGTACCGTACATACAAAGACTCCATCGCATTTGCCGTTTAGTGAAAATAATATTAAACTGAGTAAACAAGCTCGCTTCCTTGGAATAATTTTAGATGATAGACTTATCTTCGATTAACATATTATACAATGGAACATAAAATTAACCTTAGTATATGCTTCTTCCAGTACTAGCCTAACGTAGTAATATTTACGTATTAAAAACAGCTTATTTTGCAATTTTTTATTCTTTACTGAGGTTTGGAATTATTTTCTGAGGCAGCAGTAATGTAGTTGATAGCGTATTCATAAAACAAAAGAAACCTATGCGTATCATTTTACGAATGAACGACCTATCTACTTGCAGGGACATTTTTAAACAAAGAAATATGCTTACTGTTGCGGCCTTATACATATTTGAGTGTATAAAATTCAATATACACCCGATATTGTCAAGATTTTATTTCACCACTGCCTGGAAACATGTATTTTGAAAAGAGAGCACATTATGCCTCATTAAAAATCTTTAATCATCTACCAATCTTCAGTCGCGTGTGCGTGCACGTTCTTGTACTGACAAAATAAATGTATTTTACCTGCCTCCGTAAACTATTTAAACAAGTAAAGTGTATTATTAAAAAGTGCATAATTTGGACATTGTGTATGTGCAAATATACATTGATAATTTGGATAAATTATTCAAATAATGACGATTTCAATAGATTGAGGTTATAAATAAATCACCAGTGAACGTAAATATTAATTTACCGTCGTGAAGCAAATATACTCGGATTGATTGCTAAATAAATCTCCAAAAGAACAACGCATTTTTTTGTGATTAAATTTTATGGTGCCGAGTGGAGTGACTCATACATCGATGTATATATCACAATGGGAATTTTCTGTGGAATCTGCAAAACATTTATTTCACCCAAAACCGTTTCTGCAACCATAAAGTGCTACGATTTATGCAATAAATGGTTCCATCCAAAATGCATCCACCTAGCGGATGCGGAGTTTAAATTCTACCAAGAGAAGGCTAGGAAGGACAATGGAGTAAAGTGGTTTTATAGCAATAAATGTAAATTTGTTGCTTTTAATGATTCCTTACATACCCCGACTGATGATTTGGTTGATGACTCTGACGATATAAAGACCATTAAATCACAACAACTCACTGATTTTCGAGCCGAAATCAAAATATTTCTCAAGTCAATCGATGAAAAATTTAATGATTTATATAAAAAAAATTGCAGAACTGCAATCCGAAAATGCGGCATTAAAACAGAATCTCAATATCTTAAAGGACGTTGTTAATACAACTGAATTAAACTCCAAAAATATTTCTAGTTTTAATAGTATAGTTGAAGAAGTATCCGCGAGAAATAAACGATCTCGAAATATAATAATTTTTAATGTTCCCAAAAGTAACCCTGACACGGACATAAATACTGTTAATGAAATAATTAACTTTGTTAATGTAGGGGCTGTAATTGTTGAGAAGTCATTTCATTTGGGTACACAATCGAATCGACCACGGCCAATTAAAGTAATTCTACGAGATGCAAATAACGTAATAAAAATCCTTCAGAATTCACAAAAGTTAGTTAACTCGGAAACATTAAAAAATTTCTAGATCAAGAGTGATCGTACCCCGAGTCAACTTGAATATGATAAGCAAATCAGGTCTGAATTCTTACGCAGAAAAATAATGGAGAGAATAACATTAAAATAAAGTATATAAACAATACGCCAACGATCGTGCCGGTAAACTAATAAATTCTCAACAGATTAATACGAACTGTGAACTATTTTTTCAAAATGTGCGTGGACTTTGTTCAAAGACGCGTGAATTTTTGCTCAATGTGTCTTCATGTAATTATAAAATAATAATGTTATGTGAACCTTGGTTACGCGAAGACATTCTTAACTCTGAGTTATTTTCCGATAATTACGTCGTCTTCAGGCAAGATCGTATTGGAAGAAAAGGTGGCGGAGTGTTAATTGCTGTTGATAGTATATATCCTTGCAGTCGAATTAACGTGGACTTATTAAGTGTGCCTTTTGCCGAATTAGTGTGCGTAAACATTGTTATAAATAATCTTAAAATCTGTTTTATGTGTGTCTATATACCACCGGCGCAAACTATTGAATCTGTTTGTCGATTATTTGAATTAATTGATAATTATATTGGCTTATATGATAACGTTGTACTTACAGGTGATTTTAATATTTCTTCTGCGAAAGAATATTTCGTTTCAGGTATTGTAACAAACAGATATGTACAAGAATTAAATTGTCTTGTTAAAGGAAACCACCTTATTCAACATAATGGTATATTGAATAGTAATTCGCGCCCAGTAGATTCAGTGTTTGTCAGTAAAAGTATTAAATGTAGTGAAGTACATAGTGAAGTTGGTATTGTTAAACAAGATTTACATCATTCACCTCTTAGTTTTAGTCTATGCTTAGAGTCACATCACTTGAATCACTTAAATAACTTTCCTAGTAATAATGAAATAGAAACTTTTAATTTTAAGAGAGCAGATTTTCCAAAACTTTGTTTGCTGAATGTGATTGGAAAGATGTTTTATTGTGTAAAAACTCAAATGAAGCATGTTCTTTATTCTATAATAAAATATACTCTATGTTTGTTAAATGTGTTTCAAAAAAAGTCACTAATCTTGTTAAACGTTACCCCGTTTGGTTCAGCAAATTAGCCATTAGGTTAATTAAAATAAAAAAATCATTATCGTAAACTATTCCATAGAAATAAAAACAACTTCTATAAGCTAAAATTTACTAATGTTCGAAAAGAAATACGCCGTATAGTGACCAAAGACTATGAAACAAAATAAAAGGAATCCAGAATCCCAGGTACATTATTGTATGATGATATCTTGTTGAATAATCCCAAGGATATTGTTGATAGCTTCGCTAAATATTTTTCCTCAGTTTTTCGCGATTTAGACAATAAAGCTGTTTTTTCTGATTACAACACATCTTGTAATACTTTCAATTTAAATATTATATCTGATGAAGATATTATAAATGCAACAAAGACCCTCAAAAATAACTATATAGCTGGACCCGATAAAGTACCAGCTTTTATCGTTAGGGACTGTATATCATGTTTAGTCCAACCATTAAAATATCTGTTTAATCTCATAATTAGTACTGGCAACTTTCCAGATCTGTGGAAAATTGCTCGCGTAACACCAATTTTCAAATCTGGAGATAAGGGACTTCTGAAAAATTATAGGCCTATATCTATCTTAAATAATTTTGCCAAAATATTACAGATAATCATTACGAAGAAGCTAAATTATTTTATTTATAATTTAATAACCACAAAACAGCATGACTTTATGAAGCGGAGATCGACGATATCAAACTTAGCGGTTTTTACAGAATATATATCTCATGCACTGGATAATAAAAAACCCAAGTTGATGTTATTTTAACTGACATTACCAAAGCTTTTGATTCTATAAGTCATAAAATTATTTTAAGTAAACTTGAAGCTTTTGGATGTCACTCAAATATTGTTAAGTTTTTCAGCTCATATTTGTCCAACTGTATTCAATATGTTGAATATCTAGGTTTCCAGTCGCAGAGATATATTACTTCTAGCGGGGTCCCTCAAGGCTCAAATCTGGGCCCTCTACTTTTTATTTGTTTTATTAATGACATTACCACTAATATTTCTTCCGAAATATTAGTTTATGCCGATGATGTTAAGTTATTCAAAACAATTTCATCACAACAGGATTGCTCAATTCTACAGTCTGATCTTTGAACTATACAGCGCTGGTGCCTTTAAAATAACCTTCCACTAAATGTAAATAAATGTAAACAGATATCTTTTACACGTAAATTATCTCGGCTTAATTACAACTATATATTAAATGATATCCCCTTAAAATAATGCTCCGAAATTAAAGATCTAGGTGTGATATTTGACCGAAATTTAACCTTTAGGAATCACATAAAGGCAATTTGTTCTGAGAGTTACAGATTGCTTGGTTTCATTAAGCGTAATTGTCAGAACTTTACCAATATAAGTGCAATATTACAATTATATTTTGCGTACGTGCGTAGTAAATTGTAATATGGATCACTCATTTGGTCGCCATCATCTCATCAATATACAGACCTAATTGAGAAAGTGCAAAGAAGATTTTTAAGATACATTTGTACTTTAAAAAAATTTCTTATTTTCCAAATGAATTAGTGACCTATGACGATCTATTAACCCTATTTGATCTACAAACTTTGATGGCTCGTAGAAACATTAATTTAATATTACATTTGTATAAAATGATTAATGGAATTATTGATGATCCAAATTATTTATCTTTAATTAACATACATGTGCCCTACGTTAGATGTAGAAATCCTCAAATATTTCAGTCTGTAAGAAGTCGAACTACATTTCATTTAAATTCTCCATTGACAACAATGGTTAGATTATACAATAATATCTGACATAGTACTGATATATTTGGCGATTCATATAAATTGTTTAAAAGCAAACTGTGTAACATATATGTACGCTAATACATTTATTTTATTGTGATTTTTTCGCTGTATTTGTTAGGTTATCAACGGGGAAGATGAAGGAGTTAACTGCTGAGAGCTAACTGCCCCGATTATGGACGTATAAACTAATTGATTTAGTGAACTGGCCTGTTGTCCACAATCGGATCCCCTTGATTACCTAGTAGCTCATTGGTAGAGGGAATACCACACAGTCTCAAGTTAATTTAAAATAAAAAAAATCACTTACCTGGGTAACTTCTTCAGGAACCACTAATTCTTTATTAATAAATGTATATTTCCTTAATGTTTAAATTGTGTTGTTAAAAATGAAATAAAATGCAAATATAAGAAAAATAATTTGACAGTTTATTTATATAAAAAAAATCAAAACAAAAAAAAAAAAAAAACTAGGAACGAAAAAAATTATCTAAGACTATGATTAAAACAAAACAAAAAGAAATATACAGATATACCCTAATTTAATTTAAGACAATTAACTGACCTATTATAACTTACTGACAACAAAGAGACACACACTGACTATCACTGACGGATACTAACTAACTGCCGGACGAACACTTACTAACTCTGGACATTAACTAACTGGAGTAGGGGGCGAAGTGGTTATATATATGCACCCCCTACCAATGGCGGGGTTTGATGTCAGTTTTTAATTCTGTTATTTAATTAATCCAGAGGTTTCCCGATTTTCAAATAAATAAAATACATATATATAAGTTATTATATGGTTTGCTGATATTCGAGAAACATGAATTAATTTCATTGTCGTCATGTGTAAAGTTACTAATTATTATGTACAATTCTAAAACTACCTAATAATATATATATACAAGGCCCTAAACCTATACTAACTATCTAATATGTTTATGTACATAACTCACATATAACGTACGCGGCTAAGTATGTTATAACTCATACCATGTGTAACCGTGGATGGTGACAAGTTACTTTTGAGCGGTACGTATGTCGTGTTTGATATCATATCATTCGTTGTAACACGAGGAAGACCATAGGAACTATGTTCTAGAGGTACGCGAGAGCGTATTCGCGAGATCCGCGAATTAAGATTTTGATAATTCTAATAATCTCGGAATACCCCGGATTAGTTCATCCTCGACCGTAACCAGCTGTACCGCTCCACTAATTACGATTTCTTGGAACGGATAAGGGATTACTTGCAGACGTATTTATGACACTGCAATATATACACATAAATTATTATATTTGCAATATTTATAATTTTATGGTGCCCTTAGTTTTATTGCAATAATCCCTATTGCCGTCCGTTCCCGATGTTATTGTATTTGTCACGTTCGCAAATTGCCCGTTTACACACGGTACGGAGTTTTTGAAAACCCAATGTAGGTAAAAATTACCTACGTAAGTTATATGTGAGACCTACTCTTAAAATGCTTATACTAACATGCATCCTAACTATACATGTCTAAGCAGCAATGTATGCATTACAAACATGACTCGTTTTAAAATGAACTTATGAAGTGAGATAAAAAAATTGAACAGTTATTAAAACAATTGAGGCTCGATTGTTAAGTAGCGCGCGATTTTGAAATATAACTGAAATAAGTAAGTTAATCGACATTCACGATAGAATGCCGGTAACAAGGTCTCTAGTTTATATCACATGGAATTAATAATTGTGCCTAAGTTAGAAATTTACAATGTTCTTTATTTATTTTATTTTAATATCTATAATTTTGTTTTAGAACTATTTCTTATTTCTTTAAAATTCATTGTACATTATCTTTAATTTTAACATTTCCCTGTAATTGTAATTCTTTTCTGTTGGGAAAATAAACCTATCTATCTATCTATCTATCTACCACAAAGTATCGAAAATATAAAATGCTACAAAACAATGATAAGTGAAGTTCATGATTTAATTTGCACATTGGAGCCGTATACTCGTGATTAATTTTTCAGTGAGAACTTATGATATACTTTTTTGGATTTTGATATTTTGTAAGTATGTTTCAAAGAAATAAATGCATTATTATGTATAAATGTTATGTTATTCTTTTGAACATTTAAAATTTAAAAAAAAATAGAATTATATAAATAATTTATATAAGTTCAATGGGGTAAAACACTTGTTAATTTCTCATTTGCCTAAGCAACTAATATTAATCTGTTTCCATCAAGAGTGTAGCGCAACAAACATTAACTTGTCAAGTTCCATAATATTTTTATTTTCAGTTGCCTGACAAGTGTTTCGATCATTCCTGATCATTTTCAAAGTACAAAACAAATAGTTTTGTACTTTGAAAATGATCAGGAATGAAAAAGTGTTTTACTCCATTGATTTTACATATCTCGTTCCATCAAGAGTGTAGTTCTACCAGTATCAATTAAATAATTTATATATTACCGGAAAATAAAGTAAAAATCTGTAAAAAACATTTAAGTTAAAACATTTTGAAAGACAAAAGGAAAAAATTAAGAATAAAAACATATTCATCTTAATAAAAATAAATTAATTTAAACAGATTAAATAAAACAGTGGACGTTGCTATAATCCAGGTTAACTTATTGGTATCAATAACAACAATAAGATAAAATATTAATTAAGTAAATTTTATTTTCGTACAGGAAGTGATGAAAAGTAAAAAAAATAAATATTAGTACATATCTATATATGTATAAATATATGAATTATGTGAATTAGTATAAATTATATAATAATAATATCTAATCACTTTTGTAAATTTCCGTAAATGAAATACGATAACACTTTCAATATTTAGTTTGCTGTTCGCGACAATTGTTTCGACACACTGTGTCTTCTTCAGGCGAGGAAATGATACAATAAATTTACATTTAAAACTATTTATACTAAGTGTGCGGTGGTGAGGTCGGACCGGTATTAGAATAAGTTCAATAATGGTGAGTTGGATAGATCCGTTTGATTATTTAATAAATTTCCCGTTCTTTTTCTTTTATTGATTTCCATTGTTTCCAGTTTTCTTCCTTTTTCTGCTTGCTATATGTAGTATTCTGAAGTCGTTGTTAAATTGGTGGTTTTCTTCTATTAAATGATTAGCGTATGTTGAATTTGTTTTATTATTTTCATAGTTTTTCTTATGTTCTTTTATACTGTCATTAAATGATCTTCCTACGTAATTCTTAGGGCAGTCCTTGCAAGTTAACAAATGTACCCCACCATATTGAGTTCTGTTTATTTTGTCTTTTTTATTTTTAATTATTTTTCCTATGGTATTGTTTGTTTTAAAGGCTGTTTTTATTTTTAGTTTTTAGATTAGAATATGAACTTTCAACAGCCTCAACTATTCAGTTAATAATAATATCAATTTACTATCGTATTACTAATAGAAACTAAATAGAAATGGCTGCAAATAATATTAATAGCCTAGTTACCAAAACCCGGTTATTTACAGAAATGAAAAGGAAATTCAGAAACATATATGTCGCCAACTCCCAGTAATGAAAAGCATCGTTATTAATTTAAATGAATCTTTGATCCCTCGAAATACGGCTTTTGAGGTTATATTATAAATCCGTCGTCCCACATTTCCCTCGAAATTTACTAACTGCTTATGTAAAATTATAGAAAGTTTCATTTCCATTAAACAATTATTTTTTGTGTTTTACAATAATAAGACTTTAACTTAAATAAAATAGTTTCTAGGCAATCGATATATTACTATATAAAATGCAAACTTGGGATATATTTTAATTACCCATCCATAAATTAACTAATCAACATAATAATACATAAACTTTAGACTCATTAAATAAAAAACACTGGCTGTGAATGACAGGTAATGCGAATGGAATACATTGTACATTACCAGCCATTAATGGAATAAGTTTAAATGAAAATGAAATTATTTGCATGCACAATTTGCTTTCATGTGTAACGTACCATCCCTCAGTTCATGAATATTTTAACAATTGCATTCACTGTAATCCTCGTGCGTGTCATTTAGTTAATATATAATTCGTAACTACAATTTTATTAACCGAATAAACAATTTGTTGCGAATTACATATTAATTATTATCAATGTTAATAATCAACAGACAACATCAAAACAGAGTGCATTGCAATTAATTAATTGGCCCTGTAATATTCTGTCAGAACGCTAATCTAAAGCACAATACGGGATTATTTAATTTAATTAACAATAGTTTATGAATTCAGTTATTTTATAATAATTTCTATAAAGTGTTAGTGTTACATAATCTAAACAAATAATATATAATATTTTAAATTTTTATTAAACGTTATTATATTTTTGTTTTATTAGTTTTTGTGTATTATTCTGTTTTATGTAAATATAAAAATAGTTAAATGCTTTATTGGTTCATTTGGCTATTCTATACATAGACTAAACATGTCATGTACATTATAGAGATAAAAAATAATAATTTCCTGCAAAACAGAATGTAACTAAATTGTTAAGTTTTATTAAATGATTGGAAGTTGACAATTTCTGTAACAAATTTTCTGCGTAAAATTATTGTTTTTAGTTTCTCTATATAGGGAAAGTATTGTTTAAATTTTTATAACGGTAATATCCATTTTGAGTCTTCTTAAAACGCTAATTTCTGTGTATATCTATCGCTTAAAGAGGAAAATTTAAGCTTACAGTTTTATTGTTAAAAAGAAGAATTGAAAAACTTTTGGCACATATTCATATACCGGAGCAGATATATACTCAAGGCGTTTTTATACATTTACATTTACAAATAGGTTTTAAATAATAAATATACGTGTAAATAAGAAACTATACACCTCGGTAGTGGCACATTCGGTTGCGGCCCCGAACAAACGTGCAGCAACGTTTGTTCGGGTCAGCAGTTGAATGGGTGACCGGTAGTATTCACCATTGGGATACAATTAATGGTGCCTTAGAGTGACAGGGGCGATCCTTTAAATTAACAAGCTCATTTACACACACACAAATACACAAATCACACCACACGGCGGAAGGACCACGTGGTCGATAGGCAAACAGTAGTACTACTACTATTAAAAAACCTTTTTTTTCATGTGTAGTTAGAATTAATTTATAACTATATAATTATGTTACGAAAACATTCCCCAAGTATCGTCCCGGCGCATCCGCCATAACTCATGCCAAATACTGTTCCCGTTTTATTTCGCAAAATTTTTGTTTACTAATTCCCGCGGTTTATTTCCGCATCATACAAAGTTTTCTGACGCACAGAATTTTCCTAAATTACCCTCGCACAGCCAGACATGCACATGATTTACGACTGTTTCCGAAATTCAGGATTGGTGCAAAAAAAAAGACGGCAAACGAATTCCCAAAATGATACTATATAATAATGGCTAATACGCTGTGCAACTTTTTGCTCGAACAATGAATAATTTAGATGCTATAAATTAAAAAGTTAAAAGAGAAATTATTTCCGCTCAATTCAAAAAAAAAATCTAAAAGTAAATTTAACCGTTCTTTGCGACATGTACAATATATTTATTAAATTTATTAATGAATATAAAAAGTATTATAACTCGTCACTAAATTATTATATAATAAAAATTATTATTATTAAGTATATTACTTAAGTTTAAAATTATTCTTAAAAATTTAATGTTTATAGGAGATATATCAGGTTGTCCAACATTGAATTTAGTAAAATTAAAATTAGTAAAACTTTACAGTAATATAACAGAATAAAAATAAATAAAATAATGTTTATTACAGTTTTATTCAAATTACTTACATGTATTTTGAATTGGATTTAGTTTATGAAATATATTTAAATTGATTTAACAAGTTTGTAATAAAACATCATATTCTAATTTATAACATAATTTTGACTTAATAAAATAAATTGATATAATACGTATTATTTTAAACTAAAAACAGGGTATGACTGTTTAGGTAATTATTTTGTGGCTGGTCGTAAATTAAACATTTCAATTATGAATTTCACAATATTGTATAACAGCCTATATTTAACCTTAACAAATTCAGTTCAAATTAAATCTCATAATACCTTTCAAGTAATAATTTCATAAGATAATTTGTTAATTAATTCACATCTTGGCGCACAAAAAAAGTCTTTTATGGGGGAGAACTCCTTTGATTAATCTCCTCTTCAATGAGGACCTGATTGTGCTAGGTTGGAAGGCTGAAAGGGCCGAAAGGAGGGATCGCGTGAATTATTTAAATGGCAATTGTGGCCCCCTTAATGCGGCCCTCTTATTATTCATAGAGAGGTCCTACGTCCTTCAAGACGCATCAATTATTCAACATCTAAATCTCAGCTTAAACCACCGCGAGAGCAGATTATGTCAAGATACTATGTTTTCAAAGTGAATATGAGTGCACTAGTTTTTTTGTTAAAAATTAATAAGCCTACTAAGACTTAGCTCAATTATAAATTAGCCGAGGATGAATAGATTTATTCAAGTAAACTCAGCTCTTTATATAAAGTGTAAACAGTATTGTGTACAGCACATAAATAAAGAGCATAATCTATCAAATGTTAAACAGAGATGGTTTAACATTTGTAGTCTTGTATAATTTTATTTTGTATTAAGGATAATTTAGAATGTAACAAAATATAGTAAGACTAGTAAAAAACTATATGAGAAAAATAAAAGAACTGTAGAACATTTTCTATGTATTTTTTAGTAACGTTGAAATGAATACTAAATTAAGACTCACAGGAATGTAGCTACAATATAAATTTAGAAAAAATAACAGTAAAAATTAAAATATGTAAATATGATATAAATTTTAAAAGTTATTTCAATCAATTAACAAAATTTGGGAGCAGCTGAAGCTTTAATAATAGAAAAGTGAAATTATCAGTTAATAAATTATTATAAATATTAACGCAGTTGAATATAAAAACAAATGAGCATTGTCGACTAGCGTGCATTTCTGACCTTATATATTAACCTAGCGTATTCTCGTTCTACCTCAGAATATTTTACATTTGTCTTGCGTCTTATTAATCGGTTTAACTACCGTAGTCGTGGTCTAAGGTCATGTATAATTTATTGGGTGCGATGGGTGTTTATTTTTATAATTCAAAATTGCAGGCAAATTCTAGATTTATAATTATTAAAAATACTTGACACAAAAATTAGATTGTATTTTCTTGCTCAAAAGTAGAAGAAAAACTTTCGAGAAGATAAAGATACATTACCACTTGTTGATTTTTATTGGTTTCAGTGAGTTTATGCGGAATACAATTTCCTTCTTTCTGGTTCTTTGCAATCTCGTGCAGGCGTTTGGAAATTTTTTGCTGGGTTTAGTCCCAGCTGTTCTGCAAGCCTTTCTACGTTTGTTCATATGCTATTAAAAGAACGATTTGGATTGGGCAATGAGTATTGAAATGAAATTTTCAGAACTGAGCTGATGTTATATCATAATTATTATATAAAATTGTCATTGTAATACTAGAATATAAAAGTAGGTAGATTAAACGACAAACAGATTTTGGCTGCACCACAAACTGAACAACAAAAACTATTGATAATGCGCGTGCCGCAATAAACAAAATTATCATACATAGTACTTGTCAAATGGTTTAAATTATATATTGAGTTTTAATAATTTCATAAGCTAAAACTAATGAACTAAAAAAATATTTCAATCGCTCAAGGAATGGTTTTCCAATTAGTTAAATTCCAAAAACAAAATCATCAGATTGTAAAGGCCACCGGATACACTTATGGCGTTGATTATTAATGCTAAAGACAAAATTGAGCTAATTAAAATAAATATACTAAAATATAACGATTCATTTCTACTTATGGCTAAATGGGTAAATTAAAATTCTAACATTTTTATGGTAAGGGCTTTAGGTTCAATTCTTTAGAGTCATTAGAATTCTTTAGGTACAATAAAAAGACTAATACTAACCTACTTGAACGAAGAGTTCTACTCTTTAACGCCTAAATGACACAAGCAATTCTAAGAATTATTTTCAGCAGGTTAGCCAATCAGACTCACTCAAAATTTTTTATGTTCATCTATAAATTGTTAACAGAGTGTATTTTATTGTAGGACAATTGATAATGACCTGCAAATGTCGAAACTCTGGTCAGTTAATTAATATTTATTATAAACAGTAAAATTAAAATTCACTTTAGTGTCACAGTAAAATTATTTATATTTAAGAATCAAGTGCTGTCAATAGCTTCTGAATAAAGTGCTATTTTTTCAAACGAAGCTTACGATTACGGTCTGTAGAGAATCCCTACGATTCTTTCGCACACATTAAATATTATAAAATACTGATAGAGCTAGAAAATTGTTTAAATCTGTTATTTGTATATTTTTCTAATGAAATCGAACAAGAAAATAATTATCGGGGAAGCCCTCTCCAATTTCAATTTATAAAGAGTATTGTTATATTTATGAGACAATCTCGTAATAAATTTATTTTCAAATTATAAATTTATAACTTGTGATGATTATAATAATAACATCATTAAATAGCCAATTGAGAGTTATCATATATTAATATCTATAATACCAGCACGATACATTGTTTATTCTTATTCATTTATGAATTTTCATGATTTATGTTATCTGATTAGTAGATGATTCGTTACTTAAAACTAAATACCATCGTTCTTCCTATTATGGTTGATTATCAGTTGTACTTGATAACAAAGAAATTGATTTAAATTATGTCAATTTTATTAGTCGCGATACTTACTTTCACATTATTACGAGGGTGGATCAAATATAATCCGGAATATTTTACTTATCGGATGCTAAGTCAAGTGTTAGGCACGGTACCACCGCTGAATATGTTAGAGGTGATTGTCGATAAGGGGGGATGGACGCAGATTTGGTTCGTTCAATAATGCTTATTGTCGCCAGAAGTACCATGTCTGAACACGAGGTAAATACGTCTGTTGAACATTAAATTATTGGCGCGAGAAAATTTTTCGTCGACTGACTGCACAATTCACTGGTCAACGCTTTTGAAAATTCAAGTCTACGAATGGCATGCACAAATTTTAAGTTGCCGCAAACCAGTAGAAAACGTGAGTCATGCACGCGTGAAGAGTTCTTGCAACTGTTTTTGGGGATAAGAAAGGCATACTGCCGACTACATTTTTCACACCAAGAAACATCAGCTTCGCTGGGAAAAAAACTGTAGATAAAAGCGGAGGCTATGTAGAATAATAATAATAATAATAAAAATAATAATATTATTTTTTACAATAATATACACATAGTTTTTTTACTAAATTCCGGTTTATATTTGATTCATACTCGTAATTGGGAATCGGTTTTAAATAATAGTAATTTAGATGATTTAATAATTATATTTGTGAAGGTATGGATTATATATTTCATCTAAATGTTTGATACCATGAAAACGTAATTTTTTAGTTGGTTAAATTATAATGTTAAAATAATTTATGAAAAGATACTTGCACATATTATTAATTTGATAATATTTGGTATGTACAAGGATTATCTAGAAACTGTATATTTATTTCAAGTAATCCTAGGAAAAAAAACAGAATTTCAAAAATAGTGGAAAATAAAGATGGAACAGGAGATAATAGATTAGGAATTATAATTTTTTACCGTTTATGAGTCCGATGATTTAAGACAGTTTGTAGCCTATAGAGGAATTGATAGGGTCCAACAAATACTGGTGTTCTAGGCGTTCTAGTTAACTATATCCTTAAAAATGACTTTTAATCATATCTTCAAGTTAAAAAAATAGGTCTCTTTTAAAACGGGTTGTATTCACATATTCGAGTATAATAAAGGGTTTTCCATTAAGAGGTTTCATTTTGAATAGCCCACTATATGGGCAACTGCCACTTTTGCAGCTGTCATATTTTGACATTTGACAAGAAAAAACTACGCCATTAGTAAAAATGCAACGATACACGCTTCAACAACGCATTGAATTGTTAAAATTCACAAGGAAACGGTGAAAATTTTGCAGTCACAGTGCGACAAACTAAAGCACTTTTGGGTCGTCGTGAAGCACCTTTTCGGCCAGCAATAGTAAAACTGGTTAAAAAATTTGGCTGTTAAGGATAACTTAGAAATGTGAAGAATCGAAACCGTGTGCATCGCTCAAGAAAAATTGAGAATATTGCTGCTTTACCAATAGTGGTAATTAAAACCCAGGTTTGTCGATTCCTCATCGATTTTTGGAATTAGACATTCCAAAAACGACATTACACCGTATTTTGCTTAAAGACTTAGGTTTGAAGGCTTTTAAAGTTCAGTTAACACAAGAACTCAAGCCGATCGATCACCAGCAATGTCGTATCTTTGCTGATTGGTTCCTTGAAATGCATCAAAATTTTCATCGAAAAATCATCTCTAGTGATGAGGCCCATTTTCACTTCGGAGGTTACGTGAATAAGCAGAATTATCGCATTTGGGGCTCGGAAAATCCAAGAATGCTTATTGAAAGGCCTCTCCATCCTCAACATGTCACTGTTTGGTGTGGTTTTTGGACTGGCGGTGTGACTGGACCTTACTTATTGGAAAATGAGGCTGGTGCAACTGTTACGGTGAACGAAGGTTATGGTGCTGCAACCGTAGTCATGGCGGCCATTGGGCTGATATCGTTTTCCATCGTTAATAGCATACCTTTCTCTTTACAATGAAATAAATATCCATTAATTTCTCTTAAAATATACTTGTTTTTTTTAATATCAAAATGAAACCTCTTGTTGGAAAACCCTATACTTTATTTGTATTTATTTGCTATGTATGTATCTTATTAGTGCAGAACATGCTCTGATGTTTAAGTCAATTATAATATTTTAGAAACATGATTTTTAGCCAGGCAAATCAAATAAATTGGTGTGAATTGGCAGGTATTATGGCGTCCGTAGTTGTTGGTTTTCTATATATTGAGTATTTAAGTGTCTTATTGGTCCGTAAAAGCATTAAATCCAAGAAGTTGAGTGAATAGAGAGTTAAACATCATTTACCAAATAGCAACAAATAACGGATACAATAAATCGACGGTCGACAGAATTTTACAAAGAAAATTAAAGAACATAGCACAGAAACTACTATACCGAGAGACTACAACTACCCAGGAATTTAAATATGCAGCCATACCTTTTACAAAATATACCAGTAGAAAAATCTCCAAAGCTCTTCTCAAACACAATATCAAGGCTATAGAAGTAAACAGGGAAAATTTGGGCAGACAAATCATTAATATTAGACAAATCAGGGGTATACCAAATGTCTACAGTTCATTGCAGCGGAATCTACATCGGACAAACAGGGCGCAATTTTAAGACGAGACGAGACGGGACACCAACCAGGAGGCATTAAACCGATCCGCTTTTCAGAAAAAGGACATCGACTTAACCTGATGGAGGGATTAGAGATTAAAAAAGCTATTAAGGAAGGAAAGTACCTGCTCAATAATCATTATGAGTTATTAACCAATGATAACATCTTAATCGCCGGCATCTAATCCGTCTTCAGTATATATTTAATGGACCGCTTCACTTACAACTAGTATTCACCTTTGATAATGGTTGTAATTAACCGAAACACGTGTCAAGAAACTGAATATATTAATATGGAAAATAACAAGTGTTTTAAGTCAAATGTTTCTATTATTCTTATTAACATACATTGATATAATAAAGACAGATTACAGATTACAGATCATTTGACAAAGTTAACCATGATAAAAATAATGTCTATTGGGTTTAAGTAAAAAAGATTAGGATGGCTCTAGTCATTTCTCATCATACTCCAGATTTTGCCATTATAAAAAACGTTACTTTATACTGATTGAGATTTTAAACTATGTGCGGCTATTAGTTATGTAAAATAGCTGGCAGTACTTTAGTACGAGGAGTAGTTGTTTTAACTACAACTCTTTAATAATTATCATTGTTGTTAAACATGCTTGATAGTTTAACGTTTTTACTAAATTATAATTGGCCTATAAAAACCACATTTGATGAATTGGGGAGTTTGTTCTTTCGGCTACATTCTCGCCACAGTCTAGGGCTGTTTAGAAAGGATGTTTTGATAAATTACGTCTGGTAAATGGCATTTTTAATGGACTGAAATGTTTATTTTGAGTAGAAAAATATTTAAAAAAATGAATTCGTGCTTAAAACCAACAAATAAATATGAAATTGAGGAAATTAATCTGCTAATCATCATAATCACTATCGGACGACGAAGGCACTTTGTTGTGATGGTCACGTTCACGACCACCACGTCCACTACAAGTGGATGGTAAGACACGAGGTAGTTTTAATAATAACAGTTCTTTATTACTACATACACTCCATATAAATAGTTATATAATAAATGATTTCATGAATAACATGGGTCTAGTTAGTGTGTCTTCCGCAGCAGATTCACGTCCACGACCCCGACCTCGTTCAACGCCACGTGTTTTGGCCGCGGCTGCCACTTATTTGGCCAATTGTTTGGTGCCACGATTTCAAGAGTGGTCAATGTGGTCTCGTGTTTTAATCTTTTTGGCGGTGCTTTCGGAAATGGTAGAACTTCTTGGATGGTTTCGTCCAAATTGAATGCAGCCATTTCAATTAAATTAACATTATCGATGTCACTTTGCGGAATTTAATCTTTATTGACACGGACACGTGGGAAAGTAAAAAATTATGGTGTCTTATTTCCCGTGGCAGACACTGCAATCGTAATTATAATTGACGTTCCACTTTCGCCCGATGTCATTTTACTCACTTGCTTGGCGCCAGGCTGTGCGACAACTTGGCCGGGATGATGATAATTTTTAATCAACTACCTATGATAAATCGGTTTCATCCATGTTCCAAAAATTTGTGGCTTCAAAATGCACCAAATTCATCACTTGATTCAAGTTTCGGAAGAATGATTATGGATTGAATGTTAATACCTGGGCTAAGTTCGTAGCTTGTCGCTTGCACAGTGACAAATTTTGATGGTGTTTATTATAAGATTGAAGCCAATTGATACTGGCCATCTCGTTTTCGTTCCACTTTTCAACATGCAAGCAATTGGCAGTAACTATTTTTCATAAAAAAATCTTTTGTGCTTTTGAATGATAGTGAAATTTCACTTCCGAATACACTTACGTGATAAATTTATCTCAATTTTTAACCAAGTTATAGCTCGACCAACACAGAGCAAAATAAGTTAGCGACTAACAGAAAAACACATTCAATATTGTGGCGTCTAATAATGGCGGCTGACAGTTCAAATTTTCCGTGTGACGTTTGCTTGACATGACTATTCTACATAGTAGATGACCAATCGGGCACGTAGTCTTGTTTTAAAGGGGGGCAATAGTTCTAGCCCTCAATTGGTTCTGCTTCATTGTCTTAATATAAAACTAATTAATTATTAATCCTAGTGTTGATAATTGTTACAAACACTTATTGAATTATATAGAGCTTTTATGCAAACACTAACAAAATACTGTATAGAAATGTTGATCTTCTTATAGACGAAGATAAACATCATTCTTTACTTGAGACAGAACGAAATAATTTAAATATTAGGTGTACAAATTGCCACTTGCTGATTTTTGTTGGTTTCAGGGACTTAATGCAGAACACATTTTCTTTCTGGATCTTTTCCATCGTAGGCCTTTAGAAATCAATTGCTAGGTTACTCTCAGCTGTTCTGCAACCTCTTTATACGTTTGTGTCCAATTTTCAGCGTTAATATACTCGAATTCACCGTTGTCGCACTTTATAGAACCTCCATTACATTGTTTGTCATTAAAACAGAAATCACCACTTTTATACTGCTTAAACCAAAATACGTAGGATACCACAACTGTGCTAAGAAAGGAACACATGGATTCGCTTATTCGCCTTGTTGGTATTCGTAAATAATTCAGTGTCAGATATGCACCTTATCTGTTGCAATTTTCGACTGTGTTGAACTAAATACTTCTACCTGTCATTTTTAATCAATTTATATCAACACTGTATAACCTCAAACAAACGGGAAACTGAATTGATTTTCAAATCAGTTTCTTGACTGCTCTAAATAATTTGGAAAATTTATTTGTTCATCTAATATTTTTAATATTATAAAGCTAAATTTCTTAAATTAAATGATGCACTTTTTAATCTTAACTGAACCGATGCACCCTCTATTTGTAAGTTTGTAATATACTTTCTAATTTCCATAACTATGCAGTCGTTGTACTGCCAATAAATGTCTCTTTTGATATTTATAGAAATATTAATAATAATAAATCTAATTTCTCAATAATTTAGATTTAAATTTTGTAAATTGTGTTAATAATAAAAAAAGGCGGTTAAATTCTTTTCTTCGCTATTTGTATTTATGCACTAAATGTTTTTATTTAAGCACTCGATTATGTAGCCAAACTAATTTCTTATTATTTATGTTTATATTTAATTTTAAAATAGTATATAAAGAGTCAAGAAATCTGAATTTTTCTTAATACTAAAAAAATATTGGTGTAACAAAATTCCCCCAACAAACTGGATAATAAGATTTATCGTCTCTTTTGATAGAGAGAGAGAATGAGTTGTGGATTTTGACTTTAAGGGATCTATTAGAGAGGAATTATTTAATAATAAAAATGATATGAATGGAGATATTTGGAAGATGACACTTGTATAATATGCCTAGATGCTAGACAGAGTTAAACGCTTTCTGGACATCGAAAAATAGAGCTGCAGAAGCTCAAATGTGAGATGTTTAAATATTTGAGACAAGAATAGCGAGTGGAAGGGGAATTGACCAACGCGGATGAAAACCTAATTGGAATATGGGGATGTTGTTGGAAATTAAAGACATGATTTCGTTTTTGAGGATGGATTCATAGTTTTTTTTCTAATAACAGATAGGAGTGTAATGGGACGATAGCTGGATAATAAAGTAGAGTATTGGTTGCGTTTAGGGATACAAATTACTATCCTGAAAGAAACTGAATATTATTAAGGATGTGGTTATATATGTGGAATGGAAGAGATTTTAGGATGTGTCTATGTATATGGTCATGTCCAGTCGCTGCATTTTTTCTTTTCTTTAAAACGTCAATATCACATAGTAAAATATGCATCTTAACTGATAATTATTATGGTATCTAACTATTGACCTGCAGCAATAATATCCAACGAAGCAAAGTATTTTAATATTTTATTATGGATTTTTGTTAATTAATTTATTAATTCAAAATTAACCACACACCAATAAAGATTTGGACCTATTCGATCTATTTCTTATTTATACTCAAATATCTATATAATTATCTAGATTTTTAAGTGCAAGTTGATGCCATATATACAGAAATAATGAAGGCCTGCTAACTAGATAACAAAATTTTATTATGTATGTGTTTTTGATTTTTGTGAAGATTATATTAATAATAAAAACGCGGTTAAATTCCTTTCTTCGCTGTTTTATTTAAGCACTAGATGTACATTTCGGACACTATGTGTTCATTATCAATAAATGACTAACCACTAAAAATAAATAAATAGATATTAAAATAAATAAACACTTTAAAATCATGCATGTAAAAACAGGTAAAATCAAGTAAAAGCTTAGTCCTTGAACGGCTTGAAAAAATCCATAGCCCGCCATAATACGAACGACTTTACGTTGTAGAAAGATGCGGTGTTTGATCGCAGAATGTCCCCAAACAATAAGGCCATATATGATGTGGCTTTGATATAGGGAGAAATAAGATACACGAAGTTTTTTTTTTGAAACCTGAGTTTATAGGCTACGAATAAGGGAGGGTTTTCTGCATAGTTTATTGGCAAGATCATCGCTGTATGAAGCTCAAGTCAATTGAGAATCAATGAGAACTCCTCAAAATTTGGTAGATTTACATTGATTCATTCCCCTTCAGAGTGAAAAAGTAATTTCTGTTGTTTTGTTATGTTTTAATTTAAGCTTATTACTTAGAAACCAGCACGATGCAATTTTATTTGCTTTTCTGTGTAGCTTATTTACGGTAAGGGACCCCATGTTTTAATGGCAGACATCAGACACTTTTCCCTTTAAATAATTACACTGTGTTCTTCCTGATAGATAGGACGTTAACAATCAACAGCTTTTAGGATGTAAGTTGTAAAAATATTGCTTCTTCAAAAAAATTTCGTGGGAAACACAGTCGAATGTTTTCGGCAGATCTAGGAAACTTGTTTTAGAGATTGAGCCCACTCAAAGCAGTCAATTATTATCTCTGCAAATTTTAAAATTGCATCCGTTGTAGATCGTCCTTTTCTAAATCCAAATTGCTGGGTCCCTAGAAGATTCGTATCTTCGAAGTATTGTACTAATTGTCATTGAAGATTTTTTTCAAATATGTGAATCAGTGAAATAGGGCGATAAATGTCAGGATCATCCTGATCATTGTGTTTATGTATTGGAAAAATTAGCGCTTTCTTTAGCATCGGAAAAAATATTGTTTATATACACAAATTAAAAAGTTTCGTTAGAGGTGATTTAATACTGCTTTAATGAAGTCCCAGTGAAGTCCATATATGTCCAGACATTCACTGGTATTTAAGTTATATGTATATGGGTGTCCATGAAGTCGGGACGAAGGTCGCGCGGCAACAAGCAATGAGTTCACTGAAGATCTTGATGACGCGTGAGATATTTTTTTTGGGAGACTTTTTAGTCGGCAGAGCAATTGTTTTATGGGATGTGTGGCATATTGCACCATCTTGTTGAAACCAAAAAACGTCATTATCGTCCACAACTGCGAAAAAACAATCAGAAAGCTGTTTCTATAACTGTGGCCGCTCACAGTGACTTTTTATCACTTGGATACGTTGCTATGTTGTTATCTACTCCATGGCAAAAATAAACATCAAACTACAATCCTCACCACACGAAAGATATCAATAACAAACATGAAACAAGCACGACTGCCAAACGTCATACGGCAAAATGGCGCCGAATTCTAATTCTACCTTACTTCCTGGACACCCTATATATGGTCTACCTTACTGTACCTGCTGGGAGGGCTGGCACACATTAAATATATAGGATCAGTGTCAGTGTCTGGCAATGAGTTCAGGATTTTATTAGATACTTCTGTGAAAAATTTGTTGAGCTCATTTGGAGTTATATCTGGCATTTTTTACGAACATTCGGTATTCTTCTGGAATTAATAATTTGCAACATAGCTTGGGCTTGAAGTTATGGTCTCTGATATATGCATTATTTGCTGCAATTTTACATGAGTTAATAATACGTCTATACATAATTCTATATTTGATTCTAAGCTCTAGGTATTCTGGATTCTGGTTTTTATTATATAACTCGGAGAACAGACATAACATATTTCTCATATTTCTTAAAGTAGTGTTATACTATTTAATGTGTATAGTTTCCGATGGTGATTTAATTTGTTTATTAGGAAAATATTGATGAAAATGATTAAGAAAAATGGATAGAAACCTGTCGAATGATTTGTTTGCACCTGAAAAAATAAATAAATAATAAAGTTCCACGATTCCATTTCCAGAAGTTGGAAGAACGTAACTTTGCCTGCAGCTGTAATTGGTCCTGTTATCTTGGGTCTCAGTTTAATTTTACTCTCTTTGGATGTAATATTAAATAAAATCCCCCTATGATCGAATATCCCCGTTTATAGAGGTTTAACACTTACGGTTTGACAATTAGTACAAATGTTGTCAATACAATTATTTATTCGGGTAGAAAAATTGACTTGAAACTTCAATCCGTATCCGTGGACATTAAAATCTGAAGCTATATACACAAGGTTTTTATGGAAATTGAAAAGCACAATTGACTTTGCTTCTTCTTCTAGTAACCAATGTTCGCATATACATAAAACCGAGATGATTTTCAATTTATCATTTAAATTTATGTCTATTTCATTTAATTTGGAACGCATATATTGAATGTTTATAAATAGACAATTGTAATTGATGATAACGGCGCTTGAATCTAGTTTTTTTGGAGATGATGATACTAACAGATTACTATTGAAGTGTTGGATTAAGTTTTTTGCAAATAATTGAAAATATGTTTAATCGTTGTGTATTTAGAACGATTTGTTATATAGAATGAGTTATTTGAAACAGTTATATTATTTAGAAACGAACATTTGAGGTCCTTGGCGCAGTTAGCCAATTGATTATTTATATTTATTTATTTATAGATGTATATTTGTATTTTAAGATACTATTGATAATAATCGGTTACATTTAGTACTGTCAATCTGAAGACCTTTAATAGCGTCGACTGTGCCTGCCATAATAAATACATTATTGATGTGTGAGAAATAATTCTTTATGTCGTCTATAACTCCAATTAAAGTAGCATTCGGTTTGTAGAACAAAATAATAGACGGTTGTTTGGAAAATTGCCTGGCAGCTTTCCTAGTAAGGTGTCTATATTTCTACCGTGGTTGTCGCTTAGAATGAGAATTCGCGAGTTAGTCTTGATGATTTTTAAATTCATATAGGGTCTGTATTATTTTCGCAAGTTTTCTTTGAAGTTCGTGTTCTGTTTAATCACACTATTTATTTCATAAGTCTGCATTTTTATATTATGTTGTAAAGTTAAACTGACACAGACTTAGAGCTGGTAGATTGCAATTGTTTTTCTTTATAATAATTTAGTTCATCTTGAAGATCTGAATTAATTCTGTTAACCTTGACCAAATCATTATTAAAGTTTTTGAGATCACATTGTAATTCACTGATAGAGTTTGTTAACAATTCTTCGCTTTCAATCGCCTCGTTTTCAATTAGTTTGATTCGAGAAATAAGTTTTTTAATGTGCCTTGTTTTATTATCAAGTTCAATTTTCAGTTCGTCAATAAATTCTTGTATCAGTGTTTCAAAACTATTATTTAGTAATGTATTTTAACCTCTGGTACAGCATTTGACTTTATGCTCGCTTAGTTGTTATTTTATTTTGTTTTGTTTTATTGGCACAAAAATGTTTTTATTTGTATTTAAAGTCAATATAATAATAAAGCTGTACTGAAGAGATCGAAAGATTGAAACACGTGTCTGCAGATGATTGTAAACCTGAATGCTAAATTATTTAATTGCGTTTGCTACTTTAATTTAATGAAATCAATCTAAATTCAATTGTTAATAACTTTTTATGTTATATTCACTTTCAAATAGTCTAAAATACATTTTTATTTATTAGTTTATTTAATAGAAATAATTTTATTCAAGTTAGTATAGCTTTGATAGTTGTACTATTCTTAACCCGCAAATTACTTTTGTATCATTAAATGTATGTCGAGGTATTAGCCAGAGAAGTAGTTGTTTCAACAATTAATTTGTTTTGTAGTCTTAGTAAGGCTCATTGTTGTAGATTCACGAAATATTTTCGTATTTTTAAATTATTAGTTAATTGTCTACAACGAACTGAACGATTTTAATATATTTTATTACCTCATTTACTTTTAATTCCTTTTTATTACAAACACAGTGCTTATTTTAAATGATTAAATCAATTATCGAGTAGTTTTTATTAATAAATTATTCACTAGTATTCATAAATAATATTTTAAATGTCTTTTGTCGGGTTATAGATTTTATATTTCTGATGTAAACAAGGTATTAAATCTTTAGTGTTTACCGACCTATGTCCGTGCATATATTTTAACTTATAATTTATAAGTTTATTGTTTGAAATACAACTGTGCTGTCAAATTTATTAACAGAAGAAAATAAAGTTTTTAGTTTTTAATATCAAGCATTATTTTATTCAATTCGGTGTCATTGTATAATTGTTATTAATTAATATTCTCTCAGTTTTTGGAATAGAAATTCTCTTTATAAATGATAATTCTCAACAGGGTATATTGATTTGTTAAAAAGTGACATCAGATCTTTATTTATTATCACCCATGAGGGCGATGAATCTATGTGCGCGCGTGGGCGTGTACGTGTGTGAGTATGTGGATTTGCATCAATTTTCCTCCGAGATTATATGCCGCCTCTATTCCATGGGTAGGCTGGCTTGATCGCAATTTTATTCGAGTTGCGACGTCTCGGCGGCATTGCAAATTTTAAAAATAAACATAGCCGGGAATGGCAACGAGGGGGCAGTATCAATATTTATGGCACGTTCTCGCCGTGGGTGGGGCGGGCGTCTTGCGAAGGACCCTCATCTGGGTGCGAAGACGAAAAAGTACGCTTTGTATAACGGCGGAAATAAGACACCGTCGAGGAAAGGGGCTGGGGAACGTGAGAGATTTGTCCTTGAAAGTCAAGATGAATTGTGTGTGTCTCCTTGGATGTCGAGAGATGTTGGAAATGGGGAGGATACGGCGTCGGGTGATGTTTATTGTAATATAAATTGAAAGGGAAAACGGAAAAATTGTGTTTATTACATTTATGACGTCTTTAAAAATAACCATATTTCATATTTTTAACAAAAATAAAGGTTAAAAAAGTAGGAAATTGTTTACTCTGCTCAACTATACTATAGATAGGAATTAGGCTCCCCACAAGTGGGACCTGAAACCTATTAGGGGAATGAAAGTGAGTTCAGAAACATTTAGGTGAAGAGGGTGTTTAAGCAATCAATTCACATAATTGTGTTATAAATGTGATGGATTTCTAGTTGCAAACTTGATATAATATTTTATAATAATAGTTTAGATTAATTAATAAAATTGGCTAAAAAGTTATTAAAATACCTTTTTATATATAATTTATAACGATGAGCTATGGTCATCCCCAATATCTAAATCTCTTATTATACATAACTATATAAACTTGATCTTTTTGTTATTTCATCATGAAAATGCTATTATAAGCG
Source organism: Ontholestes murinus (assembly GCA_963969525.1). Taxonomy (NCBI): domain Eukaryota; kingdom Metazoa; phylum Arthropoda; class Insecta; order Coleoptera; family Staphylinidae; genus Ontholestes; species Ontholestes murinus. The sequence goes on from OZ018391.1 coordinate 35,946,085, forward strand.
AAACTATTCAAGAAAATTTTATATAACCAGTTTTATAATAATTTTTAACCAATTATTAAGTGGTACCTTTAATTTATTGAATAAGATTAAAACTTGATTGCATTAGTCTTAGGCCAAAGAAATTTAAGGAAATTATAAACATTTCACTATTAGTTGCGATAAGCTCAAAAATAATATTTCGTTACAGAACATGACCCAATAAATAAATTCATTATGCCAGGTCCAAACTTGCACAAATATACAAACAATAACTTTCACATTATTATTGTTGTAATTGTGGATGTTGACAGTTCAACTGTGGATGCTGTATATAAATTAAAATAAATAAATAAATATAAAATTATATATTTTAAATAATAAAATTCGTAATATTTTTATTACAATTATTAGATGATTTTATAGAATTATTAATAATAAGTTATAACCCGAGGTATATTATTTTTTTTATGTCAAGCGATATTAACTTGTGGATTATAACTTTCTCTATACGTTTTCTTTTCGGGCACGTGTTTAATCGATCAAAGTCGTGCCGCTACCGTAATCCTGCCCCAATAGTTGGTAACACTGGTAGTGGGGTAGTTAGCAACGGATTTTTCCTAACAACAGCAACTAAAACAAAACGTAGCCCCTATTTTCCACTAACGATTTTCCGGGTAATATACTCAAACGCGGCGGACATTTCCTCGGCCTCTTATGTTTCGGTCGTTCTGTGCTTAAAATACAGTGCTTAGAAGTGATTACGTTATAATTTGTATAGTAAAAAATTGTTGATTTATTAAAAAAAAGGATATACGAAAATACCAGAGGTAATTTATTTAATTTATTATGTATTTGCCCTATTTACTAAATAGTGAAAGTTTTTAAATTATATTAATTAATATGTCAATTAATTGCAATAAAAATGAGAACTAATTTAAGTTTTCAATTTTTATTACTCAAAATAAATAAAATTTCATGTTTTCATAAATGAAATTTACACATCCGTCCATAAATATTGAAGAGTAATTTGATAGAGTGCTATCTGTAAAAACGTCCATAATAACAAAAATTTTACATAACGGTTCGTATTTATGGATATTTACTGTGGGATAATTTGATGAATGTTTTCTGTAAAAACTTCCATTTAATAATTGTAAATTCATGCGACGGCTCTTTTCAAATATTTTATTTGGTGTAATTTCGGTAATTCGCATTCTGGAGATCGCTGTTGATAAATTGGCTTTCAACAATATGTTCTCTTTGAGTTATTTTTCATGTTAACTATATGGAGGCTGGGGATATAGCAGTGCATCAATCACGTTTGTGTTGGAACTTTTTTTTCTTTCGGTAGGGTAAATACGTCCGGAATGTGTTTAACAGTTAATCTCCAGAGGTCTGAATAGTGATGAGGGTTTCGATGTGGTCATAGCTAAGTTATTTATTATTTGTATACAAAATGCTACTCTTTTTTAGTGCCATTTACTTAATTAAACATGATTAATAAACAAATACCCAAAGATGGAGAGAAAGATGAGTTTTTTTTTTTAAAGATATTTAAATATTTGTATAATATAATATTTATATTGCAGATCTAATAATTGAAAATTTGTAACATAAATATAGTTACGTAATAATAAAAGACATAAGCGTATATTCACCATGATTATTTTTATAGCATTAAATGATTATGTAAGATAGTATCAGATAAAAAAATGCGAGGCTCAAAGACCATAAATATTTCAATATATATGACCCATTATTTCCGTATCTTCCCTAGCACCTTAATGGAAAATACTGCTTATTGATTTATTTATTATCCACCATTCAACAATAACTTCTATTATTTATTTTCTGATTAGCCTTATTTATTATGTATTGATTAATTTTATTTCCACACAATATTAACTTATATTTTTGTAAGATTAATAATTGAAATGCCAATGGAATATTGTATATCCATATCATTAAAATTATTTATTTGCAGGGTTGGGTCAGTTAAATAATAACAATGTTTACATATAAGCAACAGTTAACTGATTATTTTTTAAAATTAAGGATATTTTTATTAGAACGTTTCTAAAACGTTTGTGATTTTTTACACTAAAGATAAAAGAAAACTGAAATTTATTCAAACGAATGTTTTAATAGCTTGTTAATTATGAAGAAATACATTTTTAATTAATTTTAATAAAAAATTCCTTGAAATTTAATATGTTCGCTTATACTGTTTTTGTTATATTTTACTAACTTTTTAAATACATCAAAGAGTAATATTGTTTTGAAAACAATAATAGCTCAGGTTTTGGTGTTTTATTCTTCATTGATATTAGAGAAAGTGTTCGTTCTAATTAATTAATTAAGCTAGTTAAAAGATAAAATATAACATCAATTGAGCTTTTAATTATTTCCACAGATGGAATGACCATAGAAATAATTAAAATATATAATTAATTAAAATAAATATTTTAAACTTTTTATAATTTCTCATAGCCTATTTTATGAAATTTAAAATACTGTGTTAAAACAGGTAATTTTATTATTAAGTGAAATTGGATCAGACTTATTCTTAAGTAATTATTCCATTAGTTGTTTCGCTTTGATACAGAAATTTCCATTAACAGTGTTTGGAATTATAGTTATGTCATTGCATTGTTCATTATTTGATATGACTTTGATGCTATTTTTATGATTTCTGGTATAATTTTCAGTTTCTAACTGTTTGAATGTTTGAAGAGATTTTAATACTCACGTAATATTATTAAGTAGTAAGGCTTTGTTTCTAGAATCCATTTTAAGAGAATATCAGTTTCTCATAATTTCCGCAGAGAATTGTTATACCAAATCATTTTATTGCTATTACTATTTTTCTTGTTTAACCTAATTGGGAAAGATTCTTCTACTGAGTTTTGTAAAACTTTCAGAAATGACCAGTTGGAGTATTCAAGTATTTTGTACAAATTAAGTTTTCCCACCACTGTTATTGGTTTGATATTTTTTTAAATTTGCAGTTTGAACATAATTAGATGTTTGGTTCGTTATTATATGAATTCCTGTATGATCTAATAGCTCAGCGTTTACAGGATCTGCAGATATGCACGATTGTTCAAAAACAATCGAAAAAAACAATGTTCATCCCTAGTAAAACTAACAATTATATTTAAACCATATGTTGATAACAATTGTGTAGCTCGAGAATCTAGAAGATAAAATCAGAGTCTCGGTCTACTATAATATGATTGCTTAAATCTATGTTAACAAACAGTTTGCATAAAGTTTCTAAAAAATCATTATAATTGCCGCTAGGGACTCAATAAATATTAACTACAATTAGTACGAAGGACGCGGTTATTTTGCATGTCTTTTCAATGGATAAATTATTTATATTTATTAACAATTCGCTATTACTATTCGTTTTATTCATCTGCATTACACCAAAGAGTAAGAGATGTATGTGATATTTTTAGATCCTAGGGTCTCGCGCAAACTGTTTTTATTTTTTCAAGTAGAGGCTTTCATACGCTTGACAATATATTTGTAAACCATATACCACAGAAATTTGAAAATTTTCCACTTGTAATCTCATCAGATTATAAAGGCATTCAATTCAACGATGAGGTTTCTCGAATTACCATGACTCGTAAGATAATTAGACTAATAACTCAATCGAGACAACTAATAATATAATATATCGGAGTCTACTGACTGGAGTGTACATGTTGTGGAGATTAACTGCTGTAGGAAACATAATTTGTTTAATAAGGCATTTATGTCTGCGTATCAATAAGGATTTCCAGAAGTTGAAGTGAAAAATATGTCAAATAAAATTAACAAAGTACGTTTGTTTACTGAAGATCGGTGTATCATGCGAGAAAATCTAAACTTAATGCTTGAAGCGACAGAAAACAGTTTCGATGCTAATCCTATCGTTATCTTAAAATCGTGTCACAAACAATATAGCTAGGCAATAAAATTGGCTAAAATTAAGGCCGACGCTCATTTTATTTTCAATTTCAACAAGAAAGCCAGGTCCATGTGGCATATTGTAAATTCTAGTCGAAAATAAAAACATTGCTGTGATATTTAATGCTGAACAATTCATACATCCCATATAAAACATATTAATAATTCTATTCAGGATCATAGTTTTAACCTTATAATATCTATGCCTACATTTCCAAATATTAATTTCTCTCTTAAAATGGTATCTAGCTTTATGTGAGGGATGCTATTTACAGCATTAAAAGTAATAAAAGCAGTAGTATATACAAGTTAATTTCTGTTTTATTGAAATGTTGCAAAGAGCCAATGTTATTAGTACTTCAATAATTAATAAATGTATTGAGTCTTGAATGGTGCAATGAAAATTGGCTCTGTCATACCTATCCACAAAAATGGCGATGAATATAACACATAAAATTATCGCGCAATCTATAAAGTAGTAGAAAAAGTTCTAATTTAAATTACAGATTACTTCGAAAATTACGAAATATTCAATAAGGCTCAATTTGGTTAGTGTTAGTGTTTTAATCAAGTTTTAAAGAAAAAACAATTCAGTTGCTCTTCACATTAAAACTTTTTGAGGGTTCATCTTGACCGATTAATAATATGTAGTTCAAATAGTGACATACTCGCCAGAAAATTTTGTAACAGTATTTTTCTACTCTGGAATTTGTCCCAGTTGGTGTCAACTAATACTTTAAAGACAACCTATTTTGCAACAGGCCACACTATCCTTGCTTACAGCTTATTGTCATTGGGACACCAAGAGCAATGCGTATAGTTGGTGAAATAAGCTATCGTACAAATCTAGGGCTGAATTTCGTAAACTTTACACTTGACATTGCCCGGATTGTACAGCTATTAATGTTTTCCTTGTCTTAAAAGGAATACCTCAAATTACCAAGCAACCTGTTCACTTCACAATCATAATACCATATTTAAAGAAAACATCAATATTAAACAACTCAGACTTTGTAAGTCACAAAATGGTGTGAATTACTGGGCTCCAAAATTTTATAGTACCCTACATCTAGCCATAAGGGCAATGCCTCTAAAGCAATTCAAATCATACCTTAAAGAGTACATAACGGACAAAGCTTTCTAGTCTTGGGATGAATTTTTAACACAATGATTTACTCCTTTTCCTTATCGTTACTTGCTTTTTCTACTTACTTACTTTACTAAATGTTTTCCTTTTAAATTTTATCTACGATCGTACAGAAAGTAGACGCTTTTTGCATCATTTTTCATTGTAAAAGTGGCTTTTTAAAGCACTAGTGCTTTTTTACGTTTTTATTGCACGCTAATGTCAAACTGTTTTTACTGCACAGAAATGTCAAATTTGACAGATGAATATATTATAGCACAAATCTCCGACGAAAAACATAATTTTTAATAATTGATACAAATAACTAATAAACTATAAATAAAATATATAATACAAACGAAATGGCAGATTTAAAAACCCTAAAGATTTCATTTAATGCAAGTTGAAGCAACTTGTTTACTGGTTGATAAGTAACGCTTTCATTAGTGCACTGCAGGTAAAATATGTTTTCATTAATTGAATTATTGAAATGACATTAAAATATTACTCATAAGAATATATTCTTTGAAATCCTTTACGATCGAAGATAAAATTTTGTAAGGCACACGTGTAAAAAGTTTCTTTATTGCACTCCTGGCTTAAAAAAAAACTCGCTCGTTCCTCCCTCGTGTTTTTAAACGCCAGTTCGTGCAATAAAGCATCACTTTTTACACTTGTACCTTAAATAACTATTATTTAACTGTTTTTTTATCTATTTTATTTATACACTGATTTTATTAATTTATTTACACATTGCTTTTATCTACTTTTATATACTTCATTTATATTTTTTTATACATGGTTTATAATTATTCTATTTATACACTTATTTATTGATTAATTAATTATTTCTTTTAACTTTATTAATACATTGTTTTTATTAATTTTACTTATATATTATTTTCATTAACTTATTTATATTGTATCTCGTTATATACATCGTTTTGTTTTCCCTTTGTATGGCATGTGTAAACTCTGCGGTGGCACTAATAAAGAATTGAATTGAATTAAATGACTTGATGAGGAATAATTTCCAATAATAAACGATCCTGTTTCATGATCCTTTTGCAAATGTTTACAAAGACATATTGTATTGAACATATTTTAATTTTCAATTAAAAAGGCAACAATAATTTAATTTTTTACAGTTTGTATGTTAATAAAATATAAATTCAAGTAGGTGTTGTTTAAACTTGCTTTATCAATGATTCTACTATGACAACTGTTGTGGTTGTGCGATTCTCCAAACCTTATTATTTTGTTTTATTTCCCCCATTAAAATACCGAAAAAACCCTTTTTACCTTATACTGATATCGTTTTTAGACGCGCTTCAAAAATTATATTCCATCGCCAATGTTTCGATTCTATAAAAATCGATTTATTCTCGTATCACTTGCTAGGAACCACGTAATAAGGGAATAGCTCCACTGATGAGCTCTAATACAGCGAAACCTGAGTCTGGATATTTACGCTAACCTTATTTCTTTTTTTATTGACTATTTTCTTATTTCTTGGAAACAAAGTAGTTTTGCATTGAATAAATATTAAAAGATGTTTTTAGGTCACTTTTGTCGTTAAGATAATAAATTAAGTTACATATTTATGGAAGGAGGAAATTTGAATTGCATATTTCTTGTAAATGGTTTAAGTGCAATAAGTATCAATTAATAAAACACGTTAGATTAATTGAGTTAATTGATTAATTGAAATGTCTCTTCACGTAACCAAATAACCAATAATATAAATGCAATAAGTATGTTCTGTTGCTATAAAAAGGAATGTCCTATTAATGACTTGAATAGTTTGTTTTTTACATATATCATCTACATTTCTACGTTCAGAAGTAAGAATAATATTTGTTATATCAGTTATAAAAACATTTGTTTGTTGATAATAGTTATTATTGAAGGAAAGAAAAATATATTTTAAAATAATTTGTAATAGATTTAAAATTTCACTTTTACTTAGTATGTATTCATTGAATGCAATCATAAGAGGGAATGCAGGAAAACAAATTGAATACGTATAAACTAGTTTTTTATTAATTTTTTTCTTAACTCATGTTAAGTTATTAACAAAATCTATATAACTATTAGCTGAATATGGATCATAAAAATCTAACACGTCTTTTATATTGAAGTTTTGTGGTTTAAATCACTGCCCTATTAAAAGAGATTATTTTATATTTATAATTTCATAATATAAATGTACTTATGGAATTATAAATTAAATAAAATACGTTTCTTTGTAATAATAATTAAATGTTGATTAAATAATAAGAAAACTAACATTTACTATTATCACTATGTAAATTGTATACTACTTAATTTAAATGGTTTAAAACGAAATTAAATTAAGTTAATTTTTGACATTACTACTATAGCTTGAAATATATTTTATCTAAAACCATTGCACTGTTTTTCTTATTTTACATTTTTTTTTGGCTTTTATTGCTAAATAATTGGCTATAGCAGATTTATAAGTATTTTGATATGGTAGCAATCTATATTAATTTTTCTTATCTGAAAATAATTTTTCATAATTAAAGTAAGAAATTAGTTTCTCATGTAACTCCAGGTGAAATATTTTTTAATATAAAAATAACACAATTTAAGATTAGTTTGTTTCACTGTTTATTTATTTAAACTGACTAGTTTGATAAGGATGAGATTTGGAATTGGGGATTTTCAAATCTCATCATTATCACACCAGTAAGTTTAAATAAATAAGCAGTGAAATAAATCAAGCGTAAATTATGTTATTTCTATATTATAGTAACAAATTAAATAATTTCCATAAAGGTAGTTTTGTTAGAAATGTTCCTACAAGCAGATTGAATTTTGTTTGTGTAGGATGTAGGAATTGTAGCACATTTACGTATTCCTGGAGTTCCAAAACAGGAATTAAAGAAGTGATCGAATTATTATTTATGGAATTGATTTACTATAATTTAATGATTTAAATAATTTTATTATAATGTCAAAACATTATTCAATGGATTATAACATTAAAAACTGCATACTTTTGATTCATCTATCACTTGGTGAAACATATTGTAGCGATTGGGTAAATGTGTAATTAATTTCACTTGGTTTTATTTGTTTCACAATTTTATTTATTTTACTTCCCTAACTAGTTTCGATCACACGATCATTCTCAAAGGGTTTTACAAGGATTACTTGTAAATTAATTACACATTTACCCAATCGTTAAAAACTGCAAGTTTATGTTTTATGAATGTATATAATTAATGTTTGAGTTAATTTATGATAATGTAGTTTTTTTCCTCAATTTTTGAGAGCTAGAAAAGGTTAATCTTTGTTTAATTCCAGTCGATATGTAAGTTTTATGCTAAGGTATAAACTATTAAGTACTGTGATAAAGTTATTCATTTCTCTTCTGTAACATGTTTTTCACAATTTCATTATAGTTAGGATTCTTGTTGTTTCCCAAAAAACCTCCAATAACAATATCAAATGAAATCAATGCATCTTTCTCAGTTTCGGCCATGGTATTAACAAATTCTTGATCTTTCGTTAATATCCTTAATTTTGCATCTGAGACAGCGGGAAATTATCAACGAAGATATTTGAAACAGTCTCCATCTTTACTTAAAACTTTAATGTTTGTTTCATTTATCCTAGTTTAATATGCATGGAGGTAATGAGATTTTTTGTACATCAACAAGATTTTTGTGCAGAACATTTTTTGACACGGGAGTTAAATTATCTCTTTGTATTCAGTCCTTTTTCTTCCAATATTGATATCCACTTCGACTGTCCCACCCACACAAAAAACATGGGTACGTCGTATATATGACTACTGTACTAGTAGAAGTCCCACAATCTTCATAAATTTTCCAACAATGACCATAGTATTTAATTTTTTCAAGCAGTACTTTCCGTCATTTGCGCAGAATGGACAACCGGCACCGATGAAAAAACATTCCTATTTCAGAATTGTATTTGGCCCCAAGACTGTTTATCAGACATCAGGAAATATCGGTATAATAAACTAGACAACCACTTTCTTTAAAATACTCAGAATCGCGTTTCCTAAAATACGAGATTATAACGTCTTCTGCCAGTAAATAATTACTTTGAAGTCTCGATGTGAAAATTTCATAAAGATCCTTTGGAAGAGTGAAGTCTCTAACTAAGTCGTTACCCATCGTGGTGATTTGTTCGCTCTCGCCAAATCATTGGTATTCCAAAGGGTAGAAATTTCCTTGTTCCATTACTCTTTTTGTGCATAACAGCATGACATTTGAGCGTATAATATTTTGCTAATTTAATTCTACTGGTTGTGAATTTTACGAAGAGTTTTAAATGCAACAGCTACTCAAATATAATTTATTTTGAGTAATATATATTTATGTTTTCAGATCTGAATTTTTAACAAGACTGTTTAAATTTGTAGTATTTTTGATATACTCATGCATTTTCATCTTTAATTTGATTATTTATTCATTAATTTGTTGATTCTTCTATAAGATTTTCTATAATATTTAATAGAATTTTATGCCTTTATCTGTAAAATAGAATTGTCGTTAAATATTAAAATAAGTATAGTGTTAAGCTTACTGAATAGAATTAATTTAATGCAATAATGTGAAGCAATTGTTACTGGTTTCAATACAATTTACTATAATAATCTAAACTAAATCACTTTTCAAACTACTTTTAAAAGATTTATTTTTATTTTATAGATGTAAAAAAATTATCCTAGTTTTTACTTACAGCAAAGTTAATAAAGTGAAACAAACACATCAATTTTGGAGATGTGACTAGCTTATACAAAAAAACAGATTTATCTGCTTCTGCAATAACCAAAATTCGATACAACTTTTTTCATTCGTTTTTTCATTTTGATTACAACTGGCGAGACAAATATTACCCACTTCTCCATTCTACCCCCGTACACTCACTCGCAGACACGTACGTACACAATTGCCACTACAAAAACAAAACAAAAAATGAAACAGCCGAAACTGCGAACGAACTATATTCTTTCGCGAAGCGCCCTCCAGACTCGTTTTTCAGTTTCATCGCGAAAAGGAAACGGCCGACGACACCTCCCATCTCCCTCGTTCCCGCGAGACCGGTTTCGATTTTAGCGTCGCATTTGCAATTGTAATCCGTGCAAAATGGGAACGTTCACTCGCGCAAGCCCGAAAAGAATTCCATTCCTGCAAAGAGCGAAATGTCGGAAAAATGCAAAAGCCACGCAATTAGCATCCTAATAGTTCGTTTTAAAGTTTAATTTCTGTTGAAAAGTGGGACCATTTTGGTAATTCTGACTGAAATTTAAATATTTATAATTGGTTAATCTTACTAATATTTTTAGAGAAATTAGAAAATAAAGTTCTTGTTAAAATAGACAAAGTCGCTTTAACTAATTGAGCGGTATTTATATTTATAATTTAATAATTTTAGAGCTATATACGTATTAATGTTCACTCCATTACATATATATTTCTTTGAAGAACACCTGCATTTTTAATTTAGTTAATTATTCTTATTGATCTGACGTGACTGTTACTTGGTGAAATTCCAAAATATATAAAGTAAAAATTTAAATTAACTCAATATAAATCTCCTCTAAATCACAATCCTAAAGAAGTTATTAACAGTAAAAATGAAAAAAAAAACTTTCAATTACCTATAGTCGGCTAAGGATTTAAAACATGGCTTCGTTTATTATTTAAAACAAAAATTCAATTATATTGCATTGAATATTATTGAGATTGAAGCATAGAAGTGCTTAAGGATACAACAACATGGCTCTGAGGAATACAGATTAACATTTTTTGTGTGGGATACACAAGAAAACAATGCAATATAAAAGGTTTCAATGATAAAATAAATTTATTGCACCTGAACTATATGGACTATACCAACATCGACTATATGGATATGTTTAAATGAATTAAACAATCATAATTTTCTTATTTTATATGTCAGAATAATAGTAATACTACAGAACACAGTGTGTTTCAAAGCAGCTCACCAATCAGAAAAGAAACCGCGTATGGAGCTTATACTTTAACATCTGCTTATGTATTATGAAGACCCCACTTCCCTAGAGCGGATCGTCACAGGTAATGAGAGTTGGTGCCATCACTACGAGCCAGAGATAAAAAGGGACAGTATACAATGGATGCATGTAGTATCACCTACTCTAAAAAGTTCAAAGCCGTGGTATCAGCAAGGAAGGTGTTGCTCGCCATCTTTTTTGATGTTCAATGTTGACTTATTCTTGAATTCCTTGAGTACAAAAGAGCATTAGCTCCGATGTGCACTGCAAGACACTGTGAATGCCTCATCATAATATTCGTCCATACGTCTCTAAAGTTATATACGCGGAACTAACCAAATTCAAATGAGAGCAGGTTGACTAACCACCCTACAACTGTCAATGACGCTCTGCTATTTTCATGTGTTTGCTCCTTAAAAAAAATCTGAAAGGGGAGCGCATCAACTCGGACAATGAATTCAGAAACGCTTTGAAAGACTTGGTCTCGTCATGGCCACAGAAGTCCTAGGAATACAAAACCCTTTGGCTCGTTAATCAATGGAATTATTGTGCTCAGCCCTAGGGATTATACTGGCAACAAATACTTCATATATGCCTACAATAACGTTTCGTATTTTTTTTTTATTTGAACACCCCTTGAAGTTTTACAAAGAAAGTGAGAGATTTTTTGTAAAATTGGAACCATACAATATTGTAGAGTTTTTTAGTTAATAGAAAGCATTCTTGAAAATGTGACAGTGAGCTAAATATATGCGTTCTCTAAAAAAGACCAAAAAGGTGTAAACGACAAATTATTTAAAATTACGTCCCATCTTATATTATTAAGAAATATCCTACTAAAATGAAATCATTAGAATAGCTAAACAGAGAGGAGTATTTCGAGATCTAATTTTTCTACAAAATATTATTTATTTATTTATTTATTTATTATTACGGAAACACCAAACAAAATGTTGTGTTCATGCATTATTCAAACTAAATCGCATATACATCTTTCTTAAAAAATACATTTCAAAACAAATAAATTACAAAAAACATATTTAAAAATATTTCAATAAACTAAATATAAGGTAAAAATCATGAAACATATATGGAATATTCTAAAAGAATTCAAAGTCGATTCGTTTAATTTGAGTCTTAAAGCTACCAAAATTTTGAGGAAAAAAATTAATATTAAATTTATTCGAAACAATATTCTGTATATTGGAGGATTTATGCCATAATTAGTTAAATGAATATTTGGACGAAAAGGAAACATTTGCCTAGTCCATCTAGGCTGAATAAAATTACAGTTTACTTAATTTAAAAGAAATGGGCAGTTAATTAAAACACTAATAAGTTTAAATAAATAGTATAAATCTGCCAATATTTTACGATGTTGTAGCTTTTATCAATATATTTTCTAAAATATAAATACTACAATTTTAGATTTGCCTTAATTTAAATCTATATCGCCTAGCACATGATTGATTAATTGATAATTCAGTCCGATTATATTCAATTACTTGATCATTTAAACTGTGCTAAAATATTTTCTTACAAAAATCGCAGAAATTAATTATTTTCTCTTTGAATAGTTTTGACAGTAAGTCACTTCTATAAAGTGACTTATTCTAAAAAGAGTGTTTTCAGGGATTACAATAGTGTTATTTTTAGGAGAGCGATCATTTCCAAATCCCTTAAAAATTATTTATGCCTTTTTTAAGATGCCAATCTCTATGACGCTTGTGTAGTACTTCCATATTATCGTTTCTGAAATAATGGCCTAATTCTGCAATGTTGCGCCAATCCAGTTGTTATTTTTTTAAATTTTTTTTTCTCTAATCTGGTTTCGTTTCTCCTATCTAAACTATATAAAACCACACTTTTGTAATCTGAAGATTTTCGATTTGTCGTACGCAATATTTTTGCCATTGCTTTTATAATATTTGTATTATTTTCACTGTGTGTTAAGGATTCCCGATTCAAGATGTATCACAAAGTTATGGCTTCCAAAATATGTTTGTGTTAAAGCTCGCTCGATTTAAAAGTATATGAACTAATCTCTGAATGAAATAAACAAAGGTACTGTTTTTGAAAGTTTTCTAGATTTTTAATTCTTAATTTTTATTTGATTTTATTATTGTTAGGTCTAATAACTTAACATACGATTAATTAACTTCTCACTTAACCCGTGGTCAAACATTTTTATGTTAATAAAACATTTTTTTTATCTAATTATTTTAAAATATTATACTAAATGAAATCTATGTAGCGGGTTTAGTAAAACAGTGTTTTGGTTACATTACTGAACATTTATTCTTAAACATTTCTGCTAGTAGTGTTAACCCATAGCGAAGCCCTTTAGATACTTATATATTGTGTTGTTGAATCAGAAGTAATTCTGTTTAATGCATACGCAAATAATTTTTTCATGTCATTTTTCTGATTATTATCTTGATTTGATGTTTTGATTAATTTGTCCAAAATTAGTATATAAGTATGAAGTTTTCTACATCAAAACAAATTGTTGTATTTAGGGAAAATTTTAATGATTAATTTACTTACCATATCTATTGAATTTTTAACTGCGTATAGCGAAGGAATTTTAATAATGAAGTGTTTCCTTCTTGACTTTGTTTTAGAACTTTACACTTGACTATAATTTCGACTAGCTGATCATATGAAATTTTATATAAAGTGGTAAGTCATCGTATCTCCTTCATTATTTCCAAGCTATATCACCAAGTAAACGCCTCCACAATTAAACATGGAATTTAATAAAATATTAAAATTGCATTTTCAAAAAATTCTAAGGTTGTATGATATACGTTGTATATATAGTCTGTCCGTTGGATCTTCCGCCGTACGTCACAAACTATCGCTTCAAAAAACGACGAAAGTTTTACAGTGCGTTCTTTTTCTAACGCATTTGGTTTACTTTATCAGACTGAATGTTTTTGTGTCGTTTCTCGAAGCGATATTTTGTGACTTAGGACGGAAGATCCAACGGATTGACTATAGATAGAAAACTACCAGTCTCATTAGTATGCAACTTTTATTAAGCTTTGAATGATCTTATAAGATTGCAGCTTTAGGATTACATTTTATTAATTTATAATGGTCTTGTAAAGTAATTTAACAAGAATTATTTCATAGTGGTTTATGGGTATTTAAAAATATATTTGTCTGGTTAGCTTTTATTGTATTATATTTTATTTTGTTATTTTAAATGTATGTTCCGATTTATTCGTTAAGGTTGCAGTGTTTAGATTAGATTAGAAGGGGTCGTTGTCTATAGACAGCCATACAGCACTGTGACCTAGTGATCTTTTTTAGTACCCTACTACTAGTATGATTCCAGGAATTCAATTTCCTTTGTAAGATCAATTAACTTCCTAGGAGACCATGCCCCGATTCTTTCTCGTGTTATCGCCATTTTACCGGCTTGGGCTAGTCTGGTGATAGCCAATCCACATAGTCTAGAAGTGGTGTTGGCCACATTACCTATCTTGTGAAGATAGTACTTCACTGGACAATATCCTGCTTTAAATCTAGCGTAAGAGCTGTTTAGCTTTGCTTGGAAAGAGGCTAATAAACATATTTTATTGCCTTTGACCTGGCGTGTTTATCCAGTACCTTGTTTTTCACCATTTTCCCATTCTTGGACCAGGACCCCTCTATGCACATGTTCGTTGTGTTTTTTAGTAGCTTCTGTTAATATATTTTCGTCATCTAATTTCTTTTTTGTCGGTTTACTACTTTATATTTTGAAAAAGTAGTTTTTTTTTGTTTCTTATGATAAGAAACTATTATGACTATTTTATTCTTTGCTAGAATTTTGACGTTTAGAAATGGTATTTTTTTTACAAATAATTTCTAGACTGCAAGATAGTTCTATACAAATTGAATGTTAATTAGGATCTGATATTAATTTAGATTCTTTTTCTTTAAACTATTTTAAGAGTACTTATTATTTAGAAGTTTAATAGCTTTTTGAATTTTTTAATATTGGTAACTGTCACTAAATTGTAGTCCATTTAGAGATACTTCTGATATAGTATGAATTAATTTCTCACTTAAGTCGTGGTTTGGTATTAATTATAATTTTGTTTAAAACCCTTGAGAATTGAATGACATATACTAGAAACAAACTATTTGAAGAATAATAAAACAATATCAAGAGTTTCCATCAGCATTATAATTACTTCTTTAATTTTATACCAATAAAATATATATAGTTTAAAGATTCTAAGATCTCTTCAATTAATACACGAAAATATTTCGTAAATCTACAACAAATGAGCCTTATTAAGACTACAAAAAACAAATCCCTTGTTGAAACTTCTCTGGCTAATACCTCGGCAGACATTGAATGATACAAAAGTAATTTGCGTGTTACAAATAGATATCAAGGCAACACTAGTTTGAACGATTTATTTAACTAATAAATTAACTAATAATTAGAAAAACCACTAAAATATTTCGTAAAAGGGCTGTGGGGCCGAGAGCCATGAAACAGAAGACCAACTATGTTAGAATTTATTTTATTTTATACATTACATGTATTATATTTTATTTTCATTCTGTGGTTTTGTGAGGCAGATGATTAATGATTGTCTTAGACTACTGTCGGAAGTTGTGTCGCAGTTTCGTCATTGAATCTGTGAAATTTTGAACCAAGTGTTTTATTTACCTTATATATTATGGAATTTTACCAAGAACAGCTTCGCCAATTCAATGTATATTTGGGTACTTGCATTAAACTATTTCTTATCGATCATCGATCATTTCATTTGTCTTTGTTATAACATTATTATATAATAATTTTGTTTAAATAATAAATAAAACAAACAAGGAAATTTAAACGTTTTTTATTTGTCCGAATGATAGTAAGTAAATTTTAAGTCTTCTTTCAAAACTATTTTTTTAACATTGACACAACGCCATAGTTTTCTAGAACCAAATAGTTTCTTAATTAAGAGCTTTAATTAAATTACTTAAGTATGCTGCAGAAATAGATATTTTAACAAAATATAAAATCTTCTGCTCATATATTCATTCGTGCTGCAAGTAAGTTAATAAATGATTTAAAACGAGCAAATTTGTTACTTAAACCTTCTATCTCATGCAGAATTGCAAAAAAAAATTGGAGACAAAATTACACAAGATTAAAAATTCTGCCAACATTGCCACTAGATGCCTTATCTACCTATGGATGAGTATAGATTTCGTTTAACCCGTGGTTAAAGTACTGTATACGTTTATAAACGTCCTTAGAAGGGGTACTATTTCAATACTGTTGCAAGTTTGGTGATAGATCTGTAATTGTTTAGGAAGGAATCAGTCTATACAACACAACTATTTTGCTTATAATTTTTAAAACCCTTAAACCAATTAATTATACTAAATATCATCGAATCGCATGTAATACTCGCTATATATGTTATGGGTTCCATAATAATGCAAGGTTATCATGAGAAATTATTTACTGGAGTATTTATTTCAGGTTGTCGATTAGGCAGAGTTAAGTCCTGATATGAATTCTATTTAACATACAGGTGTCCAGTTTAATGCTTATAAGCATCTTACACCACTACAATTCGTCCAAGCATTAACGTAAGCTGGATAAGCACACAACTATTTATTTGCTTGGCTATAAATTGTTAACATTTAATCCTCTTCGGAGAAATCAATGTTATAAAGATAATTTAACTGGGAACACATTTAAAATATTACATTTAATAAATATAATAATATGTTCACTTTAGAACATCTAAAGCAAAAATCATCTTTAATTTTACATCTCATCCATATCTGTTTGCAGACCTCTGCAAAAAAAGAAACGGCCAAGCCAAAAATTCATAGGTGACCTGCAATATTTCTATACATTAATAATATATTTAACGACACCTGAATTTTTAAAGAGCATTTCATAGTACTAATTTCCATTAATTAATAATTTTACAAAAAATTTAAAAAAATACTTACATAGTAACTTTAATAGGCAGATGAATATTGCATTATTAGTTTATTCAACAGAAATAATTTCATTCAAATTAGTGTTGCTTTGATAGTTGTACTATTCGTAACACGAAAATTAATTTTATTTTATTTAATGTCTGTCGAGGTATTAGCCAGAGAAGTAGTTGTTTCAAATTAATTTGTTTTGTAGTCTTAGTAAGACTCACTGTTGTAGATTCACGAAATGTTTTCGTATTTTTAAATGTATTATTTAATACCGCATACATCTGATTGATTAAACCACTTTGGTAAAATATGTTAGTGATCAACAATATAAAATAAAACCCTTCTCAATCTGTAGTTTTATTTTAATATATTAAGCATCATGGACCTGCCTCATCAATTTAATAATTAAAAAGTATTTTTAAATGCAAAATACACTTTGTTATTTGTTGTATTAATAATATACCCAATAATTTATTTTTCAAATAATTATCTAACATGACCTCTTTAAGTAAAATGTATTTATATTGTCGATAATTAAATTCTAAGTAACCCAATTTCATTTTATTTCTTTTTTTACTCTCGCCGTGAATATAAATTTTTAGTAATTATTTTCTCTTCGCTTTTACATAAATTCGCGAGCGCCGGGAATTTATATTTTACGCGATAAAACGGAAACTAATTGCAGTTTTATGGGTGAATTAATTTACAGGGTGCAGTGATTGCGTTCCTTCAGGATAGAAGCGTGGATGAATTGGGACGGCTTAATGGGATTTAAGTCGCCATCGACGCTCCACAAAAGGCATGCAAATAGAATTATCGCGATTGAATTTCATTCGATTCCGAATTACAAATACACTTATTGCGACAAGGATGAACGTGCTTACCGTACCTGATTGTACGCATTAGGGCATTAAGCCAACTAAAGTTTATATACCAATTTAGGTTAATTTAGTTAAGTTTAATTTTACGCCCGGTTGTTAGACGACGTCTTAAGCTATCAATTATTTAAGCTACGTGTTCTATTAAACGGCAGTTTATTAAGTGAAGCTTTGTTCTAGTATTCTTTAAACGATAATTTAAAAGAAAAAAATTATAATAGCTCTAATAATGTTTACCTTATAATATGCAATTATTATACTGTTCAATATATGAATGTTTACCGTACTAAGTGATATAGAAATCCGAACACCCAAAATAAATCTCTTGAATTTACAAGCCCTACACTATTTTAAATGTTTTGGATGAATTAAAGACCTAAAATATAATACCAAAATTAATTAAGAATTTTATATACAAAAGCTTTTTAATCAATTGAATAAATTATCCAAAAATATAAAATACTATCATATCTGTTTTTAGATATCTAATATACCATAAATTTATAATATGATCAATAATTTAAATCTAATATTTAATAAAAGCCGAAAGCTGTGTCATATTGTTGTGAATATAGGTGACTAAAATGTAATATACATGAGCCTTCGGTTTTTTGCTCAAGAAATAATTTCTTAATTCTCTACTTAGAAAACACACATAGAATCCTATTTATAGTCTGAACAATAAATACATTCAGAAAGCTCAATTTTTTTTAATGGCCCATAAATTTCAAAATTATTTAAATGATTGTGTATGAACATTTTTGTGGTTAATCTTTTCAGAGAATTAAAAAAATAAAAGGTAATATCCAAAATAATTCAAAAATTATATAGGTGCTAATATTAAATGTTATCTCATGAAACATCTTTATCACAAATTCTTTGAAAATCTAATATCTACTTATAAGGAATGGAAGAATTATTTAAATTAATTAATGTTTATATTATTATTGTTTTAATCAATTATAAAGATCCCTTTAATATCGGTGGTTATCCACCCCTTTGGAATCTAGTGCAACGTTTAGACAATACCGTTTGTGTATAAATAAAACACTGTAACTTTGTTTGTATAACACTATTTATTTTCTGTTTACTATAGTTTCGGCATCTCAACGTGCCATTACCAAAACATACAATGAGTAACTCATTGTATGTTTTAACTATAGTAAACAGAAAATAAATAGTGTTATACAAACAAAGTTACAAAGTATTTTATTTATACTCAAACATGTATAACGAAGTAGAAGCCGCAAAAATTAATAATAATACCGTTTGTATACACTTTGATGGTAATATCAGAATGATTTGAATTTAAAGCCCAATACAGTATAATACTGCTGAGAATATTGGTGACTAAAACGTATTTACATTACATTTTATTTTTGATGAAATGATGTAAAAATTTATTTCTTAAACTATTAAAGTCTCCAGGTGGTTATTACCTTGGGAAAACAAAATTTTAATTTAAAATCGCACGAAACTGATCTAAAAAAAGTAATTAAAATTTTTTAATCCCATTATAATTGTGACATTAGAGCGATCTACAAGCTAATCGAAAATTCATCAAAATGAAAAAGTAAAATAGAAACAAATTCGAAAGGACTCTACAATACTATTGCTTATAATATTCTATGAAATTATACTAGTTTAAAAGCAAAGGACAAAAATAATTAATTTAAAAAAGATAGCGCCAAAGACGAGACATACACAAACTATCAGTTGAAAAAATACAAACTACGTCTAGAAGAAAAATACCAAGCAAACTAAAAAATAAATATTTCAAGCCTATTATCGGGTCCAGTGCATAATAATGTAAAAACAGAACATCTTCTCCAAATATCGCTTGATGTAAAAAAGTACTTTAAATAAACGATACAATACGTCGTTTTAAATATCATATATTACAGTCATTTGAACTGCAGTCTATTTTTCTGTCAACAGGCACAGAAATCGATATAGGTATTAGGTATTATTTATTTATCCAACATACTACAAAAAATCTAATATTATAGGTATATAATAATCTACACAAATTTTTATCGTATTTGGGCAGGCTTGAATTCACAAAACATGTGTTTTCTATTCTTCTGGTATCAGTTACTTTGAAGACTTTGGTAATGATTAAAATATAAATATACAAAATTATATATATATAATTATAGATCTCATCAGCGTTGCGCAGTTGAAAATGAAGTTTCACAATAGAGTTATAAAAATCATCTATTCTCTAAAGCGTTGTACTAAATTTGCTAAAATTGGGTGTATAATCTCCAAGTATTACAGGAAAAAAGTGCAATTTCTGATAATGTTGGCGACTGTCATCTTTGAGATTTTCTCTTCATCCTGTGCAACGTGAACGCATGATGAATCATCAGCGTTCATACCAGTTCATTGCTGATTCCGTAAGCACCACTTTTTTGCATCCTATCAATCTTTTTCCTTCATTTTACCATTTAGAATAAGGCGTAGAAGTTTATATTTAGGTCCTCTGCATAGGTGTCCGATATATTCCAGTTTTCGACAATTAACTGTCTATAATATTATTATGCCGTGGCCTATTCTGTGGAAAACTTCTTCGTTGCGGGTTCTGCCCGTCCACGGTATTTTGAGCATCTTTGATAAAACCACGTTTCCAACTCTTAAAATTTGTTATTATCTCTTGTGCGAACGACCATGTTTCACAATCGTAAAGAAACACCGCCCAGGTGTAACATCTCACAAACCGCTCCCTATTTGTTAGGCCTAGATAATTATTTGTTAATAAGGCTATTAGTTTTTGAAATGATTATCTGGCTTGTTAAATTTGAAACCTTATCACGTCAGAGGGATTGATTGATTCCATGATCTAGCATCTCAGATATATAATTTTTTAAACTCTTCCTATAAGATTCCCATTTAATCTCAATACTGCTGAGCCCGAGCTTTATTAATAATCATGTGTTTGGTTTTCTAACATTTATGGTTAATCCTCACTCGTCACAGGCATTGTTTATTATGTCTTCTAGTTCTTGAAGTTAATTAGCGGGTTCTGCTAGGATGGCAGTATCGACTGCGAAGTGGATATTATTGATAGTTTATATCCATTCCAATTCCACGTTGGTCTTCTAATGCTTCTTTAAAAATGTTTTCTAAATTCATATTATACAGGGTGAGTTTTTTTCGATGTTCTCTATGGGGATCTCGGAAACTATAAGAGATAGAGAAACGGTTAAATAGGGAAAGAAGTGTAGATTTACGAGACGAATAAAATTCCACTTTCAAAGTTTTCAAAAAAGTCAAGGGTAACTAGATATTTTGAAAAAAGTAAAAAGTGTCCATTTTTTCAAATCAATATATCTCGGTTATTATAACAGATAGAAAAAAACTGTAAATGACAAAGTTTTAGATAATTTTATGCAGATTAATAAAAATTAATCAGACAATTTTTATCGCCATTATTTTCCGAGATATGACGCAAACTTACATTTTTTAAATGGAAACCATAGTTGGCTGTGACCTCATTCAAAAGGTAATTTTTATCTCTTAAATTCAATATGGCATACGACATAGTTATTTCTAAAAATGAGTGAGTTATAGTCATTTTAAATTTTATTATAAATAAAAAATTGGTAGCCATGAAAAATGTGAAAGTAAAACAATTGCAGTTGTTTATAATATTAGCAATATTGTAATTATTAGTTTTACAGAGATAAACCAAAATGAAACAACTGCATAAAGTAATTCTGTAATTATCAATATATTAATGGGAGAGAAATTTTAATATTAAAAAAATATGGCCAAAGAGTCCACTATTATGACATAAATTATATCTTTTTAAAATTAAATTTATGGCTTTTTGATTATTCTCATGTAAATTGAAGTAAATGTTTCAATAACAACTAGTTTATGATCCTCCACAGATTGATATGATTTTTCATATATTTTGTTTTTTATATAACCCCACAGAAAAATTATAAAACGCGCAGATCGGGAGATCTAGGTGGCCCTGGAATTGGTTTATTTCTTCCCACTTATGAGTTAGGAAAAGCATCATTTAAATAATTTGTAAAGCCAACATGTTATAAGGTGAAGCAACATCATATTGGAACCATTTTAATCTTGCTTGTAATGATAAATTTAAATAATCGAGCGTATATTCAAATGTTTTCTGAAGAAAATGAAAGTAATCAGTTTCACTTAGTGAGCTTTCAAAAATATATGGACCGAGAATTATTAATCCAAACACACCATGGATTAAACCCAAATTTAATTTGTAGTTTTCTCTGTGAAACTTCTCGTGGATTCTCTTAAGTTCATCTACGTTCATTGTGGCGATTAAAAATACCACAATTAGTAAATCGCGATTCATCCGTTCATAATATTTTTGTAAGAAACGTATTACCCTCTTGACAAATGGGTTTATACCACATACAGAAGGCCATTTGATAATTACAAAAATATTATTCTTATGCTGGTTTTTCATGTTTATTTAACTTTGTAGAACTAATAATTACAATATTGCTATTATTATAAACAACTGCAATTGTTTTACTTCCATTTTTTTCATGGCTACCCATTTTTTATTTATAATAAAATTTAAAATGACTATAACTCACTTATTTTTAAAAATAAATGTAAGTTTGCATCATATCTCAGAAAATAATGGCGATAAAAATTTTCTGACTATTTTTTATTAATCTACATAAAATTATCTAAAACTTTATCCTTTACAGTTTTTTCTATCTGTTATAATAACCGAGATATATTGATTTGAAAAAATTGACACTTTTTACTTTTTTCAAAATATCTAGTTACCCTTGACTTTATTGAAAACTTTGAAAGTGGAATTTTATTCGTTTCTTAAATCTACACTTCTTTCCCCAATTAACCGTTTCTCTATCTCTTATAGTTTCCGAGATCCCCATAGAGAACATCGAAAAAAATTCACCCTGTATAGTGGAGAAATGCACAAACCTTGCCGTATATCTGGTTTGATATTAATTGCTTTCGAAGTGTTCTTATTTTTATTGATATAAGTTGATTCAAATATAAATTTCCTATCAATCAAGTGTTTATTTGTTTATTTGTTTATTAATACTTTAGTATTCGTATATACATAATATTTAGCAAAGTTAATTACAAAATATAAAAAAAAAAACATACAAATAATTTAGGTTATACGAATCCTGGGCTTCCACTCAAACCCTGATTTTCTTCTACTAATAGGATATCCAATGACACTTTCTGTGTAGCTAAAAGCTTCTTTTTAATATTATAATAACTTTCGATTTAGAACTATTCGTTCTCTATATATGTCAAAATGACAGCTGATGAAAATGGTGTTCTTACAATAGCTATTTTTTTACATCATTATAAGTAGCTTGGAGTGTTGGAGCCGATCAAAAGCTTTCTCGAAGTCAATAAAGCATACGTGCATCGGCCTTTTAACCTCCTGGCATCGTTAGAGTAGCATTAGAATCGAGAATAGTTCCGAGCCATTTGTAAAAACCGAACTACTTAACAGCATGTCGCATTAAGCTAATAAGCCTGTAATGTACGCACTTTTTAGCATTCGACTTTTAATGAAAATTAAGGAAGGTTGAATTCTGTCAATTCTGTTCCTATTAAAGAGCACTATTAGTTCTTTTATATTGCTATAGATCAATAATTGAGCCACTTTAATGAGTTTAAATATTTTTTCTTAGCCTGATTGATAGCTTTTTCTTTTTCAGCTGTGAGGATGCACGGACTGGTTTTCGTTTTTAGAGTCTGTAGATGGACCTGTTGTCCTCAAAAAGTTTCTCCATGTATGTTTCTCATTCTGCCATTATTTCATCTGTCTGTGTTATTAATTATTTGGAGCAGGTATGCTGTTGCTTTCGTAAGCACCTTAAATATTTCTGATTTTCTTGTGAGCATTGAATTCATCGAGCATTCTTTGTAGCAGTTCTATTTGATCGCATTTGCTTCTTCTCATCCACGCTTTCTCTTTGAATTCTAGTTTAAAACTTCTGTGTTTCTTTTTGTACTCAGTTTAATTGGTGTTTTTAAGGCTGTTCGTTCCTCCA
Source organism: Ontholestes murinus (assembly GCA_963969525.1). Taxonomy (NCBI): domain Eukaryota; kingdom Metazoa; phylum Arthropoda; class Insecta; order Coleoptera; family Staphylinidae; genus Ontholestes; species Ontholestes murinus. The sequence continues at coordinate 35,970,058 of OZ018391.1, forward strand.
GAGCATTGCACACGACTCAATTTTTATTAATTTCTTTGATGCCAACTCTTATATTTGCACATCTTTCTGCAACTGTTGGTACGTTGTAGGACTATGTGATGTTAGTCATTATTTTTTCAGATTTATTTTGTTGTTGATTGACTTGATATTTTATTCCCGTTATATTGCAGGGATTTCACAGGTTGATGAGGCTCCACAGTCTTGTTGCAATAATCCTCTCTTGAATGGTGTGTTCCGACAACAAGTATTTTACATTTGTGTGTCCATAATTATGCCAGGTTAAATTTTAAAAATTCATTAATATCTAATAATAAAAGTCAAATGTTATCTGTATTTCACAATTTACAAATAACAAGTGATGATTTTTAAATTTTTATAAATGAATTTAAAAAATTATTAAACCCTTTGTTCTTCACGTGAGGATTAAAACACATGTTAATTTAATCTCATATAACAAAAATTGAACACAACAAGTATTCCCTTATTAAACAAGCAAGTATTCAATTTGGTAATAACAGATAATGTCATATTTAAATAATGAATCAATCATATCAGAACATATGTCTCAAATTTTAATATTTAAAAGCATCATTAGCAAATGAAATATCATTCTAACCGTAGAGCATTTCGGAATCTAGACGTATATCCATTTAAAATTTTAAACACACATCCCAATTTCAAAATCATAAACTATGCCGATGACACAAATGTCGTAATAAAAGGTTATGATATGCCGGAATTGTGTCAAAACGGCGAAGAAGCTTTAAGATCGATATTTGGTTGGTTCGAAAGTAACGGTTTAATTGTTAATAAACAAAAAAAAATTAAGTAAAACAATAAATTTAAAAATACGAAAACATTTCGTAAATCTACAACAATGAGTCTTACTAAGACTACAAAACAAATTAATTTGAAACAACTACTTCTCTAGCTAATACTTCGACAGACATTGAATAATACAAATTAATTTGCGTGTTACAAATAGTACAACTATTAAAGCAACACTAATTTGAATGAAATTATTTCTGTTGAACAAACTAATAAATGATAAAATGTACTTTAGATTGTTTAAATGTAACTATAACGTGAAAAATTATGAGTAAGTAAAACAAGTTTTATGATTCGCACATAAATCGAGTGTTGATCTGTCAATTTTAAAATTGTCTTATCACGCTAACTTAATTAGTTTAATTAGGTTTGGAATAATTCATTGGGGCAGTTCTCCACAGATAAATAAGATCTTTATTGTACAAAAGAGAACCCTAAGAGCTATGTTAGTTCTAAAACCGGTGTTCTCGTGTAGGACACTATTTTCGACAAATAGATTTAACCATCTATGTGATATATATCCTTGAATGTGTACTATTTGTTTGGAAACAGAAACACCTATTTTCTTCGAAAAGACAATTGCATGATCACAACACACGTTATAAAAATAATTTTGTATATCCAACTCATAAATTTGCATTTACGGAAAAAGGTGCAGAGTACAGGTGTATGAAATTTTACAATCACTTGTCATAAGAACTTAAATTAGAAAACAATTTAAATAGTTTCAAAAAGAAAATGATTGAAGTCTTACTAAAATTGGAATCATATAGTCTTGAAGAATTTTTTAGTTCAAAAATTGTATAATACACTTTAATTTAACGATTTGTTTTTTCTATGTGTTTTTTGTTGACGCTAATTTCTATTTTAAGTATATGTACTGTGTTTATATATTTTAGTAGGAATAAAGATAATTTATTATAATAATTATTATTATTATACTGTACAACTACACACAACCTTTGTAATACTGATTTATTGATATTGATGATATGTACAACTAATTTTGCAACTGGTTTTCAATCTGTTTTGGTAAATGTTTTTCATTAAAAGCAAATATTAAGAGTTTAAAACTTAAAAAAATCAAAAACGAATCAAATAAATGCAAAATAGCCAATTCGGAAATAATAGCTATTTTAAATATCATAGACTAAACTAAAAACGTACTTGCTGGCTAAATTCTCAAGTATAGTGAAAATCATGTGGGATATAATGAAACATAATAGAAATAGAAAAAAGAAAAAAAGAAAATTAATAAAAATTATTGTTAATTAGATTATTGGTTAAAATCCTTGGATTTGTTTCATTTGTGAATCTATTTAATAGAAAAAAATCACTACGGGTTAAGTAAGAAATAAATTCAAAAATGAAGGTAAATGAACATTAAATCAAAGACACTCAAGTATTAAAACAGTTCGGAAAATATGTTTTAGACCACGACACTAAATAATCAATACAATACATGAATTAAAAAACAAAACAAAAACCCGCCATGATGAATTTTCAGCCATTTTTGCTTTCCTATTTATCTCAAAAGCTAATGATCCGTTTGAGATCAAACTTTAAACTTTCAGGTTTTAGGTTTTATCATAAAAAAACTGGAACAAAAAAGCGTTTGGTAAATATTCATAAACCGGAAGTAGATGTTTACTGGAGGCGTTTTTCTGTTTTCTTTTCGATATTTTTCTAAATACGAAAATACTACATAACTTTTCAAACAAAAGTTAAAGAGAATGAAGAACTAAATAAGTTTTATTTAAACATGTTTTCATAAGTTTTAACTTGCGAGAAAAAAAATTAATAATTTTGACATTTCTTGCCTATTGCTAATAAATGTAGGAAAAGTACTGTGATGGCCACATCACCATTTTTAGCATGGATTTATCCCCTGTATGTGTTGACATAATAAGTTCATAAATTTGGGACACTGCCCAAATTTCTTAAAACTCCCTATCGCGCTATCCATATCAGAGAAGAGATATCTACAAAACATAGATAATTGCAGAACGATATTCTTACTATATAACATTGCAAAAATAATCGAGAAAATTGTTTGTAGAAGAATCATATTTGTTGGCAAATTTAACATATTTACTGATTTACACCATGGTTTTCGAAGAAATCGATCAACGAAAACAGCTTTTAGAGGTTTTATTTTATTTATTAATTATAATACCTGAAAAAGTAACTTTATCAAATGATAAATAAAACTTACTTTGTTAATATCACACACGGAATTTATTTCGTAACTATAGTTTCAACCTTACAAGGCCATTATCAAACGTACATGGCCTTGTAAGGTTGAAACTATAGTTACGAAATAAATTCCGTGTGTGATATTAACAAAGTAAGTTTTATTTATCATTTGATAAAGTTCCTGATTCAATATGTATCACAAAGTTATGGCTTCAAGCATCCAACATATACCTGAAAAACTTGCTGTCGCAGATAAAGTTTATTTTGGACTAACACGATCCACACACACATTTTGGAATAATGCTTACACTCCCAAAAATCGGATTATCTACAGTAGCGAAGAAGGCATTTAAAATACTGTGAGTCATGTATACCAATATTTATAAACAAAAAAATCATGACATGATACATTTATAATTATTATTATAATAAGGATATATACCACTTTTCCGAGACGACAAGTAAATCAGTTAATGGCAGTTCTTATCTTAAGAAACAAAAACTTCAAAACATTTTAGTTACATAAAATCCCGTTTAAATTTTGTGAGCTACACAATAAAATCTGTATAAGATAGAAAATTCCTGGACGCATTAACCAAGAAATCAAAATAATATCGGAAAAAATATTCGGTAAAAATGAATGATTTTTAATAATAAACAAAATAAACTTGATTTTGGATGGCGACAATGTACCCAATTTTCAAATGTATCCAGCTATAATTTAAAATGAAGAGAAACTTATCCACTTTCAAAAATTTATTGAGCAAGACAAGTAATAATTTTACAATTGAACACCTAGAACAACATTTAGTGATTGTTTTCATGAATAGATTTTAGTTATTTTGAAATGTATACAAAATTAGACTTTAATTTTTAAATACTCTTACATAATATTATATATTGCGTAAAGAAAGTATATTTATTTTAGTTTTAAGCAGAATTTGTATGTAATATATGTTGATAAACGAGTTACATATTAAGTATATACAGGGTGAGTTTTTTTCGATGTTCTCTATGGGGATCTCGGAAACTATAAGAGATAGAGAAACGGTTAAATGGGGAAAGAAGTGTAGATTTACGAGACGAATAAAATTCCACTTTCAAAGTTTTCAAAAAAGTCAAGGGTAACTAGATATTTTGAAAAAAGTAAAAAGTGTCAATTTTTTCAAATCAATATATCTCGGTTATTATAACAGATAAAAAAAATCTGTAAAGGACAAAGTTTTAGATAATTTTATGTAGATTAATAAAAAATAATCAGAAAATTTTTATCGCCATTATTTTCCGAGATATGATGCAAACTTACATTTTTTTAAATGGAAACCATAGTTGGCTATGGCCTCATTCAAAAGGTAATTTTTTTCTCTTTAATCCAATATGGCATACGACATAGTTATTTCTAAAAATGAGTGAGTTATAGTCATTTTAAATTTTATTATAAATAAAAAATGGGTAGCCATGAAAAAGATGAAAGTAAAACAATTGCAGTTGTTTATAATAATAGCAATATTGTAATTATTAGTTCTACAAAGTTAAATAAAAATGAAAAACCAGCATAAGAATAAAAGTTTGTAATTGTCAAATGGCCTTATGTATGTGGTATAAACCCATTTGTCAAGAGGATAATACGTTTCTTACAAAAATATTATGAATGACAGATGAATCGCGATTCACTAATTGTGGTACTTTTAATCGCCACAATGAACATAGATTAACTCAAGAGAATCCACGAGAAGTTTCACAGAGAAAACTACAAATTAAATTTGGGTTTAATCCATGGTGTGTTTGGATTAATAATTCTCGGTCCATATATTTTTGAAAGCTCACTAAGTGAAACTGATTACTTTCATTTTCTTCAGGAAACATTCGAAGATACGCTCGATTGTTTAAATTTATCATTACAAGCAATATTAAAATGGTTCTAATATGATGGTGCTCCACCTCATAACATTTTGGCTTTACAAATTATTTAAATGATGCTTTTCCTAACTCATAAGTGGGAAGAAATAAACCAATCCCAGGGCCACCTAGATCTCCCGATCTGCGCGTTTTAGAATTTTTTTTGTGGGGTTATGTAAAAAACAAAGTATATGAAAAATCATATCAATCTGTGGAGGATCATAAACTAGTTGTTATTGAAACATTTAATTCAATTTACATGAGAATAGTCAAAAAGCGATAAATTCAATCTTAAAAAGATATAATTTATGTCATAATAGTATTAATAGTGGACTCTGACCATATTTTTTTAATATTAAAATTTCTCTCCCATTGATATATTGATAATTACAGAATTACTTTATGCAGTTGTTTCATTTTGATTTATCTCTGTAAAACTAATAATTACAATATTGCTAATATTATAAACAACTGCAATTGTTTAACTTTCATCTTTTTCATGGCTATCCATTTTTTATTTATAATAAAATTTAAAATGACTATAACTCACTCATTTTTAGAAATAACTATGTCGTATGCCATATTGGATTAAAGAGAAAAAAATTATCTTTTGAATGAGGTCACAGCCAACTATGGTTTCCATTTAAAAAAATGTAAGTTTGCGTCATATCTCGGAAAATAATGGCGATAAAAATTTTCGGATTATTTTTTATTAATCTGCATAAAATTATCTAAAACTATGTCCTTTACAGTTTTTTTCTATCTGTTATAATAACCGAAATATATTGATTTGAAAAAATTGACACTTTTTTCTTATTTCAAAATATCTAGTTACCCTTGACTTTTTTGAAAACTTTGAAAGTGGAATTTTATTCGTCTCGTAAATCTACACTTCTTTCTCCATTTAACCGTTTCTCTATCTCTTATGGTTTCCGAGATCCCCATAGAGAACATCGAAAAAAACTCACCCTGTATATAGTTTTCTTTAGTGCATTTTTTCCTGTTTTTATGCCTTTTTCTCTAAATTTGGTGCCTTTTTATGTGCTTTTTTCACATTTTTTAAGCTTTTTTATCAGCTCTCTATTTATCATAGTCTACTTCAATAACCGTGTAAAACATAAGTAAATATTTATATTTAGAGTAAATAAAATTTTTGTAGTTAATATTAGATAAAATTTCAGAACATATTATTGTTATATATATAAGTTTTAAAATTAATTCACTTGGTTTGTTTCACCTTTAAGATCTTAATATTAATTTCCTGACTTTTCCTATATAGAGTTCAAAATCAAAATAAGTTTTAAATTTGTACCATTTTTAATGAAATTAATTTTTATTAGGAAATCCGACTGACTAACTGCAACTGATTAATTTATAATACCATTTTCTCGTCGTTTTACTGGAACTCAATCAACTAACGAACTATAAAATTCTATAATACCGGCTGGTCAATAATTCCGGTGTTGAAAGTAACGATGGACACAAATATTTCCGAGTCCCTATCGCTATTAGCTAAGTGGTACTGCACATCCTATCTCTATCCCATTCCATCCAATCCAATCCCATCGCACCCAATCCGTTTCCGGATCCTGCTTCGTTCGGTCCAGCGCCAATTTCGCTCGGACGACTCGCGTATAATTTAATCCCTTAATCTCGCACAGCCACTCGCACACAACTCTCTGCTAACTAAATACCAACAGATAACTCTATTCTATCTAGCCTCTGCGTACTAACACACGCGGTCGTGTGTTCCTAAATATAATTACTGTATGTAATGCGTGTAAGTGATGTTTTAAAAAGCGACAGGTTTATCAGCAAAATAAAACATGTTTTGTTATCTTAGACGGATCTGTAATTTAACTGCTTGAAGTAAATTAAATTGTCTTTTTAAATATTCTCATTCCGTTCTGGTTGTACATAATGTAGCATTTGAATCTTTTGTAAATATAGTCATACATATAACTACATACTTATTTTAAAATTATAACTAATATGATATTTTAAATCTTTTAATTAAAAAATATTCTAAGAGTCAATAGGAAATAATTTCAAACTTTCGAAATAGTTTTAATGAAATTATTACACACCATTTCTTAAAATTTACTTTTATCTTTGTGTAAAACCATTCATTAGGTACTCATAATAAATCCATTAAGTAAACTTAACGCTAGCCAGACAATAAGTTCAAAAATTAAAAGAACTAAAAAAACCAAGGGTTATTTGGTTTTCAGATTAAATATTAGATTTTATAATTTATTTTAACAGAAGATTTTAATTTTTTTAAATTCTCATTCCACAAATACATTTAAAGTAGAAATTGTATTTAAATTTACATTTGAGTATAACTAAAACTAATGTTCGATCAAAAAGTTTTGACATGTTTTATTTTTTTTTATAAAATTGTTTATATTTCACAATAAATTTAAAATGGACACAGAAATAAATTCAACTTAAAACTTTAATATAGTAAACCATAAATCTGAAATTAATAAAATTAATAAAAGCAGAAAGACCTCTGGTCGATAGCCTTTTGACAAACTAACATACTAAAACACCATTCATTATTCATTATTTATTATATAAATGTTAACTAGTAAAAAGTTTGTCAATAAAAATGTGTATTATTATTATTATTAAAATTAATAAATAATTTAACAGCAACTGCTTTAAATTACTTGATAATGTTGGTGAAATAACTTAAACAGAAAAAATACATTTTTAGCATACACTATTTAGATGAAACCTATCTAAACGTTGCACTGATGAGACCCGAATAGGTTGAAACTGGCCGTTATCTGTTGTTTGTAAGGAAACATTACATTTTTGGTAGCATAACAATTAGAATTGCTGCTCATCAACTAACTTTAAACTATTAATTAGATATGATAATTAAATGCCTTATTACAAAATAATATGATTTTGTAATTTGACCTCAAAACTTTCTATTAAAAATACTTAATGAATTGTCATTATTTAGCTCCTCACTAGTTACTAGTTACAATTTTGGCCTCATTGGTAAGCTATTAGATAAGAAGATAAGGATAAATACATGATCATCAAATATCGTCATTTAAAATAAAACTAGTAGTATTAAATTAAAAATGACGCACAGTGATAGTAACCGTTGAATTAATAATTAATGAGCTTAGTAAATTCCGCAAGCTACATCTAATAGAAATGGTCATTTCGAAAAGTGTACCACCCGGGTCTCAAATAAGTATTGTGAATCCTGGAAAAGTTCAACACAACCATGATAATGCTTCACCCAATACAAGTACATCCAATCTGAAGGAAATCTACTACCCAAAAAGGGAGATCTAAATAACCAACATGCGGCTATTGTTGGTCTTCTGAAGGAACGTGAACATAATTCTAAGGTTAGACAATTAAAATCAAAACAAATAAATGTAAACAGTCGTTATACTGTAAATGTAGTGTCTGCTAACCAATATTTTAACTTGCATATAAACTGGTGAGTTTTAATACACGCAAAAGCAATTGCATTGACAATGTGTTTACTAATATAGTCCTACATGACGTACATACGGAATGTGTCGACATATTCTTATCAGACCATTTTGGTATTTCCATGTATTAAAAATGTATCTCCCTCCACACACTTTACGAAAATTTGTACAAACACGTGCGGGTAAATACAAATACTTTGATCTATTGTGTAAGGTAAACTGGGGTTTCATCAATAATCCACTGTGGGATTTAAATAGCCCGGGATTTGTACTGAAACAACCCTTGTGACAATCTAAAAGATATCAATAAACGCCATGATTATAAATATAAAGTTGCAATAACTAATGGAAAAGTAAGGCAGCATGGAATCTCATAAATTGTGATAGAAAAAAGTGTTATTAAAGCGGACTGCGTTAATATCTCTTGTGAGAATTTTAACATGTTTTTTAGTAACATAGTCGATAGTTTCATTAATAGCTCATCCGAGCCACCAGATTATGATTTTAATATAAATGTTGTTAATGACATAGGCTTCTCTTTTCAACAAGTTAGCCTTATTCTTGCCAGAGACGTGATTCTAAGCATAAAAATAGCAAGTGTACGGAATCTACGGTTAAACGATTGAATTGATCTTCATGCATAATTGATATCATTGTTATACCACTTACCAAGATGATAAATTAAATAATTAGTACTAACACCTTTCTAATGATATTAAAAGTCTCTTAGGTGATTCCAACGGATATCAACAAATACTGACTAATTTTTCTCTTACCAATCATACAAGATTGTGGAAATCCTGTTGATGGATCAAGTACTAAAATACTTTGAAGTCAATAATCTTTTGAGTGCTTCACAATCTAGTTTTCGTCAGAGTATGTGTACGACGGACGCAGTGCTTGCTCTCAGCAATAGAATTCTTGAATCATTTGAAAGAAAGAACGTATCACTTGTTCCCTTCTTTGATCTAAGTAAGGCGTTTGATTGTGTATTCCATGAACTTCTAATTACTAAACTAAGACGGTACAACTTTGATGACAATAGTATTGAATTAATGAAGTAATATCTAGTAAACAGATACCAAACAGTTCAGTTTATGGATCACAATCGGCGCTTGCTTCTCTTACACGCGGTGTCCCTCAAGGGTCAATTTTAGGGCCCCTAATATTCCTAATATTCATTAATGACCTTCCCTTAGGAACAGGAGAGGCTAAAACTTTCTTATATGCTGATGACAGCAAGACCTTGGTCGAGGGTAACTCTGTTGGTGAAGCAAGCAAAGAATATTACCATATTTAATCAAAATGAAATTCTTTTAAATGAAGCAAAGACAAAAAAGAATGTTTTTACTTAAAGAAAAACCACACAATTAAAGAAAGTACCTGCTTCCTGGGATTACATATTGATTCTGCATTACGATGGGATAAACACGGCAAACACTTGGCTAACAAAGTGTCGAAAAATATATTTTGTCTACATAATCTAGCTAGAAAGAAAACACTAGTAACTGCATACTATGGCTTCATTGAGTCACATCTACGATATGGAATTTTTGTTAGGGGCCATTCGGCCTCTAGAAATAGGTTATTCAGATCCTAAAGAAAAGCTGTTAGAATATTAAATGATGCAAGTTATAAATCAGATTGTAAGCTTTTTTTACTAATTCCTTTAACGTGTCTGTGTTTACGCGTAAGTTATGGGTTGTTTAAGCCTCATTTATAACAATGCAAAATGTTGTGACATTTTTTTACATTTAATTTTAATTCAATTAAGTTTTATAAGCAACCTGAATATTACTTAACTTGCAATGGTTTTGAATTGGGGAGAATTATGTACATCCTGTAGAACTGGTGGCTCTGATAAATTTATAATAATGTAGTTCCACGTCTAAAATGAAATAAACATAATAATAATAATAAAATGTATTTGTATTGCGTGTTCATATTCTACATAGGCTTCGCTCGCGTAAAGCCTATTTATTATTATTAATTAAGATCTAATGTCAATGGTACCAGTTAATATCTTCTATATTGTATTTATTTTGTATGACTTATGTAAGACTTGTCTTTAGCATCAATAAATGATATGATTTGATTTTATTTGAAAGTGATAAATCAATAGATATAGAAATCAACAATATTAAATATTCCTATAGAGAACTAGACACTACAGAAATCTATAAAAGTACTTGTTTTCCCTCGACATCTGCTGTACGATCAACTAATTACATACCCAAACGATCACAGGCTAACCGATCCAAGGTATTATTATTTAGGCAACCGAATGGAAATAATCAAAGAACCAGGCTAGTTAGGCTCAAATATGAATGTTAATAGAAGACGTAAGCAAGGTCTATGATTCCAACATTTGGCCTAAAGGTTCTGAAATTAGACGGGTTTTTTTTTATAATAAAATTAGCAGTATTGACTTTATCAGTATCCTGTAAAATTATGACGTAATATGTTTCTGTGAAGTGATCACTGGACTCATTTAGAAATTTAAAATTAGATATATTTTCTCTAATAGACTCTTTTAGCAGAGTGATGTACATACCTGGTGGTTCTGTAAAATTTATCAAGGATGATATAGCCAGCAAATTCAAGCCACTAGGAATCATTCAGCATTTTTTTAAATGCCTGGAATGCTATGGCCTTTCAATAGAAGACGGGTGTATACCAGGGAATTTATAATTATTATTAAATAATTTTCATTCTCTCTTATAAAATGCATGAAATGCGTTTAAACATATTTATATCTGTGAAGATCTTAACATTGACAAATGTGATAAATCGATAAAGTACATTTGCTTGTATAATGGAATCTCCACACACAACCTCGAATATATAATTAATGATTACTTTAATTTTGATCCCGTAATCTCAGATCACTTAGTTCAAGATATCAAATGTAATATGTTTTGGCTCAAAGGTGCTGAAATTAGACAATTGAAATAAATATATCGTTTCCGGTAGATATTTTAATAACAGCAGTATCAATGGATTCCGTGTTATTTTGCAAGAATACCTCTTACAATAACGAGCGCTCTGATATGGATGAATGTTATACTGCATCCGGGATTTCGAGAGCATTTCAATTGGTGCTACAATTTTCTGAACAGTTACGCATAAAATATTTAGAAGTTAAGTCAATTTAATCAATTCCACTAATAATAAACATCTAACAGAGTTATATAAAACAAAGAAAAAGTTTCTGAGTAAGTCCTTTGAGCTCATTGACAATAGTGGGAACAAATCAGAGGCACTCTGGGAACCCAATCGGCGTGTTAGGACTTACTACATCTTTTAATAATAAAATCATAGCAAATTAATTTCGATTTCATGTTTTTTGATATATGAATATAACTATATCCTTAAGACTAGTGTATTTCTCGAGTCATGATAACAGGTGAAAATTGTTCACGTTTTTAAGACTATCGATAGAAATTAACTATAAAATTATAGACCTGTTTCTTTTGTTACTAATCTTTCTATAGTCCTTGAAAGTTTAATAACTAAGTTTATTTATTTTAACGTTCGTCATAAAAATAGCTTAAAGCAACATGGTTTCGGGTCGGGACGTTATGATTGTTGAATCAACTTCCACAAGATTGGATCAGTTTTTAATTTTTATTTTTTTTAGTAATGCTTTCTTATTTACTTAATATGTTATTATATACTTGTAAGTTATTGATTATTTTTATTTGTAGTAACAATTTTCATGTATTTTTATATTGATTATTTTTTCTATATACTGTACTTAAATTCAATTTATAATATAAAGGAGATTCCATAAATAAATAATTTAATTAATTGATTTCTCATATATTGGACCAAAAATTCAAGCCGATGTTTGTTATACTCATATCAATAAAGCTTCAAACAGTAGGCCACATAAGCTTCTTATATTGAAAATAAAAATTATAGTATAAATGGTAACATATTAACTGTAATTGAGAGCTATTTCAGCGAGCAAATCAAAATCGTTGAATATGGAGGTGTACGTTCTTCATCATATTCATCACATTAGCTTTAGGGGTACCGCAGGGATCAAACATAGGCCCAATAATGTTTTTATTATTTTTCAATGATGTACATATGTGATGTTATTTAATCTAATTGTCTTTTCTATATGCTGCTGACCGAAAACGTTATAGAAGAGTTACTATTTTCACAGAGTGTAATATTTTGTAGGGAAACTTAAATAAGTTATCTGAATGATGTAGTAATAACGGCTTAAATTTAAATATTTCTAAGTGTTGTGTTTTGATTTTATCTAGAAAATTAATAATATTTATTTTGATTACACGATATCAAAAAATAACTTAAAAAGTGTTTCATTGCTTAAGGACCTCGGCGTGATATTTGACTCAAAACTTAACTCACATACCGGGTGTCTCAGCGTGCGCGCCGAGTAGCTTTACGGCTAAACGGTTTATTTTTTTCAAAATCCGTTTTCGCAGGAGTATGTAGGTGTATTGGGACCACATTTTAAAATTAGTTTTAAATATACAGGGTGTCCCATAAAAGCATGGCGTATCATAGTTATGTTTTTTCTTATGGAACACCCCATATTTGATATTTTTTTCAGATTCTACATCAAAAATAAGGGTAACTTTCATTATAAGATCATATGCCTAAACCTAATAATTTCTGAAATATTTAAACAATTTTGGAAAAATTGACGTTTCGAAAAAAAATTATATCTTTCAAATAGGTGAATGAAAACAAATGAAATTTTGTGTCAGTATATTAGACTAATGGGTGAATATTTTAGGCCATTTATAGGAATTTTAAATATTAAGATGTTTTGATAATTTAATGTGTCTACAGAAACACATTCAAGGTCAAATTTCGTGCTTACTTTAAATGGAACACCCTATATCTAATAAACCTATCTTGTAGCAAATTTTATTATCTTTCAAAAAGTATAAAGGTATTCTATACCTGTTACTTATAGTTTTCAAGATATATCCATTTTTGTTAATTTTCGACATAATAATTATTAGTATCAATTATTGCAATAGTCAGTTAACACAACCAATGATTTTCGAGATATTTCCAAATTAACACACTAATTGAATAATTTATTTACACATATGTACATGATTACGTAATATCGTCTTAGAATTTCAAAAAACATAACGAAAAACAACAAATGAAATTAACAAAATAATAACAACATTATTTTTTTATAACAAATTTTCAAAAATACCACCATCGCACTGAATGCATAATTCAATTCTTTTTTGAAAAGATAGTTTAACATTTCTTAGCATATTGAGTGTTATTGATCTAAATGCATCCTTAATTCTGTCCTTCATGTCTTCAACAGTTGTGGGAGGAGTGGTGTATACTTGATTTTTAATATACCCCCATAAAAAGAAATCCATGGGGGTTAATCAGGGGATCTAGGTGGCCAAGCTACGTGACCTCCTCTTCCAATCCATCGCCTATTAAATATTCTATTTAAATATTGACGAACCGCCAATGAAAAATGAGGTGGCGCACTATCGAGCTGTAACCACATGTTTTGGCGAATATTCAGTGGAATATTCTCTAATAATAATGGAAATTCTTCTTGGAGAAATTGTAAAAATATGGGACCATCCAAGTATCCATCGAAAAAATGAGGTCCAATGACGTAATTACCCAAAATGCCTCCGAATACATTAATACTCCAACGATGTTATCGATCAGTAATTTGAAATTTGTGGCAATTTTCGGTGCTGTAATAATGGCAGTTACGTCGATTAAAAGATCCGTTATTATTAAAAGATGATTCATCCGTAAATAAAATATTATTCAAAAAATCTTCATCATCGCCACTTTTATTTAAAACACATAAACAAAAATCTAACCGCTTCTCGAAATCCGCATTATTCAGATGCTGGTGAATTTCATAGTGATATGGGTGGTATTCATGTTTTTTTAATATCCTTGATATGCTCGCCTTGCTTAACCCAGTCTCACGAGCTACTATACGTGTACTCGTGCTAGGATTATCTATTACAGAAGTAAGTACCTGTAATTGTGTCTCCTCTTCCTTAGTTACAGTGTTGAAGTTCGTTTTTTTCAGATACTTGACACTGCCTGTGGTTTTAAATATATTTAAAACTTCCTCCAATGTCTTCTTATTAGGATGTCTCCTATCAGGGTACCTTTCGCGATATACTCTTTCCGCTAAGAGACAATTTTCATAACATTCCCCTATTATTAGGATCATGTTAATTCTTTCGTTTAAGGAATATTTCATTTTTGCGGTCGTTACAAATGATTCGAATGTGTCAACTGACTTTGTTTATAAACAAAAGCTACACACTAGCTTATTGCAATAATTGATACTAATAATTATTATGTCGAAAATTAACAAAAATGGATATATCTTGAAAACTATTAGTATTAGGTGTAGAATACCTTTATACTTTTTGAAAGATAATAAAATTTGCTACAAGATAGGCCTATTAGATATAGGGTGTGCCATTTAAAGTAAGCAAGAAATTTGACCTTGAATGTGTTTCTGGAGATACATTAAATTACCAAAACATCTTAAAATTTTAAATTACTACAAATAGTCTAAAATATTCCCCCATTAGTCTAATGTACTGATACAAAATTTCATTTGTTTTCATTTACCTATTTGGGAGATATGATTTTTTTTCGAAACGTCAATTTTTCCAAAATTGTTTAAATATTTCAGAAATTATTAGGTTTAGGCATATGATCTTATAATGAAAGTTACCTTTATTTTTGATGTAGAATCTGAAAAAAATATCAAATATGGGGTGTTCCATAAGAAAAAACATAACTATGATACGCCATGCTTTTATGCGACACCCTGTATATTTAAAACTAATTTTAAAATGTGGTCCTAATACATCTACATACTCCTGCGAAAACGGATTTTGAAAAAAATAAACCGTTTAGCCGTAAAGCTACTCGGCGCGCACGCTGAGACACCCGGTATAACTTGTTTAATTAAAGATTGCTATCCTCTTCTAGATTTTATTTTATGAAATGCAAAGGGCTTCTTTAATATTGATACAATAATTGTTTTATTTATTGCCATACCTAAATTCTATCATGCTAAATGATTTATTTTTAACTATATCTCCTTTAATTACTTCTTAATAGAGGTAATCCTTCCTAAATTCTTGTATCCCTGCGGTTTGTGCCCTACGTTATTGGTTTGGCTCAATACTCTTGCTTCGCAGTTACACATTATATAGGGTGGGCCAACTAGTGGTTTCTTTTTAAATCATAGATTATTTTGATATTGACAGCTTTTTTCCGTTCGAAATCTTGACTGAAAGTCACTATCATGCCTCCTCGGTATGAAATGAGTCGATTTATGCTTGAACAACGTTAAGAAATATTCCAAACCTATTTCCAAAGTGAGTACTTAAAAATCATTTTTTTCTGACGTGGCACATTTTCATCTTGGCGGATACGTTACCAAACAAAATTGACGCATCTGGGGACAGAAAACCCGCACGTTATTGTCAAGAAGGCAATGCAACCACAGATTTTGCGAGTTTGGTGCGAATTGTGGAGTGATGGCATCATTGGACCATTTTTCTTCGAAAATGCGGCTGGTAACAAGGTTTCGGCAATTGTAAGCTTTACGGAGCCATGTTATGCGAATTTTTTTACTGAAATTGAAGACATGTATCTGGATGACCCCTAGTTCATTCACGCTATTCCACACAGCCCATGCCACAATCGATCTTTTGTGCACCAAATTTCCAAATCGTATTATCAGCCGTCTTGGCGATGTCAAATGGGCCGCCTCGGAGCTGCGATTTGACCCCTTTGGATTTCTTTTTGTGGGGAAATGTGAAGAACCGATGTTATGCCAACAATTCAGTGCACTTAAGGCCAATATCATCCAAGAAATCCGTGAGTTATAGCCCGAAATCATCAACAAGGTCTTGGAAAATTGGAATGACAGAATGCGCCACTACGAAGCCAGACAGCCACTCAAATGAAGTTGTGTTTTATAATTAATGGGAATGTTTGCTCTTACTAATAAAGCCATAATACCTGGAAAAAAATAAATTTTGTGCATATTATTGCATTTTTAAAAAGAAACTTGAATCTGGCCCACCCAGTACGTTAATATGGGTTTAAGTATGTTTTTGTAGACTTTTGTTTTAAAACCTCGTGTATTTTTATGTTGTAACATTTGACATATCGTATTTTTCCCCAGTTGTTGTTACCTATAGCTTAAAAATTTTGACACTTACGCGTTTTTATTCTCCTGTAGTTTTTATATTTCTGCTTTCTTTGAAAGGGTTTTCTAATTTTTGCTGCTTGGTCAATCCCTTACCTAACTTTGATTGCTGATTCCATCTTCTATTTCATAAAAATAAAAATTTAGTTCATATATAAATTTTACATTTGCCTTTTCCATAGTTAGTGTTATATTGTTCCAAAAGGTTTTCATTTTTAAATAATACTTTAATTTTTATTAAGCTCATAGATATTTGTAATTGTTCTTCTTTCAATTTTAAAAATATAATTATTTTTGACATTGGTTCCCAATTTTTTTTTATAATCTTCATTTTTATAATCTAAGAATCTTTGTGTTTAAAAGTGTTTTTAACTAAATCATATTGTATAATAGTTGATCAATAGCTTTCGTTTACTAGGCCACAAATCACTGTTTTAATGAATGACTTGCTATTATTCTAGATTTATGAAATATTGAACATTCTTTGTACATTGATGTTATTTTGTTTGTATTCTAAACTTTTTATCTCAATATAAAATTTTAAAACCTTGTATTAAAAAAATCTCAATGTCTGTACACTGACTTAGATTTACAAAATTTTAAATCTAAAACCAATTTACCCGTCTTGTTTAAATGTGTATTCAATAAAAGAATTAATTTATTACTGCTTTTTTGTTAGGGTTTTTTTTAATACGCATTTAACATTTACGGGAATATTAAAAAAAAACATACAAAGCTTGAATTTGCGTTTTGTATTTTTTCTACTTTTATTCAAACAAAGCAGGCGCGCTATCCTTTGTTGAAAAGCTTTTATCTGTATCTGTCGTTTCAAAGGGTGCTTTTTTATCACAACAAAAGAAGTATAATAAAAGTGAACTCTTTTGAGAAAGTAAAGCATCACAAAAAAACCTTAATTATTTTAAATATAATGTTAAGAACAAATTAGCATTCAATTAAGTTTGTTTTTTTAAGAGTGTAAGTCAACTAGCTTTAATTTTTAATATTGTATATTTCTAGAATTATTTAATAGAACTGTTTTAATAAAACAAAGGGTTACTATAATTTAGTTTTACATTTTTTTGAGGTAAATATTAGTGCGTAATGTTAATGAGAATTAATTAACTTACTTTTGGTAAGGGTTTTTAAATTATAAAATATACGATCCTTTAAATTCCATACTTATATGTATCAAAAAATACATTTTATTCTGAAAAATATTCTCAAAAGCAAAACATATAATAATAATAAATTTAAATTGTATTATACATATATATTTAAATTTATTATTATTATTATATGTTTTGATTTTTGATTTTGAGAATAATTTCTCAGAATAAATTATTTTTTTTGGATACATATATACAGGCATTAAAGATATCATTTTTGATTAGTCTCTATAACTTTACAATAGGAACATTATTTGCTGAGTCAACTAGCTACTAGAGTTTAAATTATATTGTTTAAGTTGTTAATATTTTCTAAGTTGTGTAAATATCAATTGATAAATAATTACAATTCCACTGATTGGTTGGGTATTGAGGTATAAAATTCTGAATAACTTTTAGATTTTCAAAAAAATATTTTTAATTTCATGAAAGTTCATTCACAAGCTTCATTTTTCAAGTGAAGAAATTTTACATTAAAAATCATTAACTATGTTAAGATTGATATTTTTGGTAGTGAGGACTTTGGACATTGATAATTCTGTTTGTTCGTTGAGTATGAGGCCGATTTTTCAAACCCGTTGATTTCCAAGTTTTCCAGTTAATTTAATTTCCTTCATTTTTCCTCATATAGTTGATTTATTTCTAAAATCGGCGAATGAAATATTTTACGTTAATAGATATTTCCAGATTATCTTCAGATTTCTAATTAAATGACAACTTTTAGGAAAGGTGATTCTGCAGATCTTAATTATTATCGATTAGTATCTATAATATCATTCATAATGACAGTTTTTGAATTTGGTACTATATAAACAAATATAATATTTTCAATCTAAGAATTTATTTTACGCCAGACTATATGGTTTTATAAATAAAAGGTCACTGTGATCGCTGTGGTGTGAGTTCTCGACAATATTTTGAATAGTCTGTAAGAAATATCAATTATTTTATAGACTTAATTATGAATAAATAAATATCATTTGTATAAATAGGAATATTAAATTTTTCTAGTAAATATATATTGAATAACTTACTAGAGACAAAGGACCAAAATATTAGTTAAAATATAAAACAACGAATTTTCGGATATATTGAATACAGCAAATAATTGTATAGCAAACAGTCCCAATCTGCTATAAAGAGTAATGCATTTTATAACAAGTTACTTTTAAATATCTTAATTTCAACATGAACTAATTCGAATTTATTTAACGAACATTTAATTATTTTTAGTTTATATGACCGATATCTTAGATTTACGAAATGTTTTCGCGTGTTTTCTAATTATTCGCATCAAATTATTAAGGCCTATAATTTATTTATTTATTTCAATAAGTTTTTCGGTTAAATTTTATAATAAAGTTATATCTATATATTATATTTACCACTTTTATTGATCTACATTATTATCCCTGGCTTGTACTGAGGACAATAAATTTGATTTAATTTGATTTGATTTAAATTGCTTGCTTGATAATTAAATTATTGTTTGTAACAGATATTTTGACTTATATAATTGTATAGTTTTTAAATACGTTCCAGTTATGTGTTATGTGTATATAAAACTTTGGTGTATTTATTTAATTTCATTTCTAGCATTTATAATACAATTAAATTTGGATTCGGTGGCGGCTTGCTTGATTAAATTAGCGGTATATAAATAACCACACCTATGCAACCTGTTTGCTTTCACCGTTTTATAAGTCGCCTAACACGATTACCGCGATTACGTTTCCATTTTAAATAACCGCCCTGCGCCCCTGCCTCCCACGAACGGGGAACCGGAAGTGACGCACGCGAATGAATAAATAACAAAAGTAGGAAACGCACTGTTTCCAAACGGCCTTCACCCCGTTCCAGTGCGTGAAAATAAAGTAAGAATGCGTGAGAATTTTTCCATTTCGTCCAATGCGTCACGAACAAGCCCCACACATTCATGACCTTCATACGAACGAAAATAAATTAGGCCATTATTTGAGCTTTTGAGGTTTATTGACGTTTATTAATTATTGACAGGTAAATAAGTGGCTAATGGATAACGTTTCAATTTTGTCATTATTCTGATGGGTGAGCGATGAATTTTTGATACAGATATAAAAAGGGTGCATTAATATTTCAACTTTGTAGGATTTATAGTTCAGATTATGCCTATTAGTACACATGTGTCTAAAGATTTTGATTCTTTAAATACTTATTAGATTAATAACCAAAGACTAGTGGTTAATGTAATAGATTTTAGTTTACATAATGTGGCTACTATTAAATCAAAAATTAATGATTGTTAGCTCAATTAAGGAAATATAGTTTTGAACCTGCCTTTCAATTAGTTAATTCGCTAATTGAATTTTGTATTTAAAATTTAGTATCAACTACTTCACTACTTTACCATGTTTACTTTTTGAAGACCCTTTACTGCGAAAAACGTTTAAAAAATATTTTAACTCTGTTCATCATCAAGGATAATTGTACTTAAGTCATTATAAATACCTTCTCATGTTATATTCATATTTAAGCCATTTATCTCCTAAAGATACATGTTTAAAACACCAACATTTTCTCTGCCTTTTTACCTAACAAAGAATTTCTCAAGCACCTCTCTCAATACTTCTATTCTGGAATTAATAATTCTTATTTCTTTACTTCAATCCTTCGGATAACTCCTGCATATCATAGACAACACTGCATTATTTTATACATACCTCATTATCAAATACGCGTTAAATTAGTATTGTAACACAAACTCATCTCACAAAATTACAATTTTTTAGGTATTCTACATTTTACGGCTTTTCTTAAATACCAGAACAAAACAATAGATTAAAAGATCAACTTTAGGAATACATCATAAAAATTAAAACTAAAATACCACTGCGTTAGGTATCTGATATACTAGTACAATGATGGTAATTTAGATTTTAATAATATTAGACTTTTAGGAAATTTGTTTCATGCAATGAGCTTTATTAATAACAATTAAATTATAGTAGATCTGGATTTAAGTTGAACATTATTGTTTATTAATGTTAAATTAACCATTTAATTCTGAAAATTTTTATTACGTATATAATCACTTTATATTAAAAAAGAAGAAATTCTATAAAATAACATGTTATTATAGGGTTTTAAACATATAATTCAAAAGAATGAGTATAACTACTACTATTTAATTTCTTTGCCATTCTAACATGTTTTGATCAAGCTGTGCTTCCTTGCCGAAAGGGTGGATTTTCTTTTTGTATTAGATTGCTAAGTTTAACGTGCCTATTAATACTCTAAACAATATCAAGATGTTTACAGTTTAAGAAATAAATTATTTTACGAAATACGCAATTGGGGAGGCAGACTTGTGCAGTAACTCGATTGATGAGGCAGTTACTTTTTGAAACTCCATATCACTTAATAAAATACAGATATGGTATGACGAAGCCAATGTGTGGTGAAACATTTTCGTAAAATAATAAAAACATTTGTGAAACCATATACTGTGTCAGTATTGTGTAGTAACCCAAGCTTGAAAGATTACAGCTTACCTTTGTAGGCGGTTAATTGGCAAAAACTTCCAAACTTCACATCCTTTGAATAACGGCAACACATGTTTATAAAATGTGTCTGAGAATTCCTTATGTTTACCTATTCCAACCGGGCTCAAAAACCAGTATGAACCATCTACAACCCTAAGTTGTGATGTATATACTGAATGAACTACCGAATGCCAGTGTCACTGTGATAATGAGCAGTTAGTATCAATCTAACCTTTAACTTCAGCAACCTCAGTGAAAGAGAGGCCCCAATTCTCTTGCGAAGGAAATATAATTATAATAAATGGCCGATAATAGTTTTGGATCATCAGACAACCAAACCCCAACTCTAATTTAACCCTAAAATTTAGAATGTAGAAACCTGTACGATTCCCTAAGGACCAGATCACCCTACAGTATTAGAGAAACTTTACAATCATCCGATGTTTAGCAGTATTCAGAGATCGGATTATGCAATTATTGAATAAAAGCACGACTGTGATAGAGTTTTGCTCTATTTTGTAAATACACTGCTACAAAATAAAGCAAAACTATGAACAGTCGTATTTTTATTTAATGATAGTATACAAAACATCATCAAAAAAGGAAATAGTTCCAGTCTAGAAATTGTGATGTAACTTATTGCAAAAATTAGTTATGGGTGTAATGTGGCAAAAAAAGATCTAAGATATTTGTAGAAACTAACTGCTCGAATAACAAAGAGTCTATAGAGAACGAACCTATAAAAATTCATACAATTTATCTGCAAAGAGAAAATGGTATTCGAGTAAATATTAAAGATTAATAATCCATTAACTGAAATTTCGTAAATTAATTATTAACAGATAGGCCTGAAACGTCGCCATAGTTAAAAATAAAAAATATATAATCACTGATACGGAACTCTTAACACCAAGAAGTGGTAGGAAATTTTCAAACAAACTTCGCGCAAACGTATAACTATTAATGGATGAGAATTATACAGTTTTTAATGTCGGAATACTACGGCAATTGTTTCGCCGTACTATGGCTTCATCAGGAAGATGAAGGGGATATACATATAAAACGGAAATTTACAGATCATCACAATGGAATTTCACTAATTAGCAACCTTCCGATATTAAAAGGTCGCAATTGATTAAAATTTGAAAGAAAAAGAACAAAAATAATCATATTTTTTATTAACAATAAATTGGTCGCTTCTATTGGTTACATACACCCCTATTCTTCGTAGCATAGGTTCTAGTTCACATAGGTCGACAATATTTTGAGATATTGTATCTCAAGCAACTTATAATTCGTGCTAAGGAGCTTGTACTATCTGCTGATTATGCTGTAAGTTCTTTAGTTTTACCTGATAATGTTCTATAGACGATCAATGGGCGAAAGAGCAGAATATCAAAAGTTACATTCTCCTCAAATTGACCAAATATGTGGGCATAAAGTGGGTCTGCCAACCGCTAAAGAAAGGGAAGAATATGGGGTTTTGTCAACTCATCAATATATAGGTGAGAGTTCGAATTGCCTCGGACATATACCAAACAAGAGCTCCTACCACCCTCATAAGTAATAGCGCCCCATACCATAATCCCTAACGCTTGATGTTAATAGAAAATTTCATGTTGCGACGTTCCCCACGTCTCCATCTGATCCTTATTCGCCCATCGTGCATCCTCAAATAGAATCAAGATTTATCACTAAACACCACCCCCTTATGCCACATGTTAAGTCGTTAGTAGTAAGACGAGATGTATGGATCGCAAGCCAAAAATCATAATTCTGCAATAAACCATTCGATGGATTTCAGGATGATCTTCGTTAGCACTGATATGGTACTAAAGAATTGGTCTTTTGTTGTCATAAGTCAAAAATAACGGTCTTGAACTTCGTCTTTCCTTCTCTGTCCTCCAGTTTCTCTTCTATGTCGTTACCTGATCCTTTGTACGCCTAATAGTAGCACATGACAGTTAATTAGTTTAGGTTACGGCGATTAGATATTTCTTTAATCAAAAAACCACCTTCCAAGTCAACGCTACGACCTCTGTCGAATTCGCTTAATTGGCGGTAATTTTCGCATTGACGCACTATATGCATTATTATACTCTCAAAATAAACGATAAAAAGTGAAAACAACAAAGAACACAATTTCGCAATATAAAGGGTGACTGACATTTTTGTCAGTCACTGTATCTCGCTTATTTTTGATCTGATTTTAATAAACAAAGTATCAAATGAAATCATTTATAAAAGACTTCAATATAAACTGAACTGGTATTTTTTCTTACATCCAGTTTTTGACAAAAGACTATCAACTTTTTTTTCAAATTACACTTTATGCCATATATATGTTTTATTCATACGCAAGGATATTTATTTCTCAATATAAAATTATCAACAATTTTATCCATACATTAAACAAAAGTCGATAAATTGAGGAATTTATCAAAAAAAATTAAAAATTAAGTACCCATAGTAAATAATATACATAGCCTAAATGTAAAACTGACAATGTCGGCAATTGATAAAATGCTGCAATGATTTAGATAGATAAAGTGCATTTATCTTACTAAAACATGCGATGATAAATAACCTCTTCTCTTATTAATATTAACATATTTATAAAGTAAGTACAAAATTGATTCCACTGTTGAGGGTCATTGACATAAAGAGTGCGGTATGTATAGAAACACTTATATTTCTTGAGAATATGGTGAACTGTTTGCTCAGAAACTAGGTTACGAACCAGTATTTCAAATTTTTCGGCACATGGAATTACTCTATCAAGAAAACGATTTCTTTAGAGGCACAAAATTCCTGTACCATTACTACCGTTTTCAAAATCTTGCATCATTTTATTGTTGTAATTATTAAAAATCATTGCGGTATTGTATCAATGACTGACACTTTCACTTATGATATTTAGAATAGGCTCTGTATATTATTTACTATAGATACTTGATTTTTAATTTTTTTTTTCCATAAATTTCTCAATTTCTCGACTGTTCTTTGATGTATGGATAAAATTGTTTACAAGTTTATATTCAGAAAAACCTTCTTACCAATGAGTATAAAATATATATACACTGCAACTTTGAAAAAAAATGTTGACTGTCTTGTCAAAAAGTAGATGCAAGAAAAATACCAGTTTAGTTCATATTGAAGTCTTTTAAAAATAATTTCATTTAATACTTTATTTATTCAAATCGGATCAAAAATAAACGATATACAGCACCAAAGGTTTTCGTCAGTGACCCTGTATATACTTGATACAATTGTTAAATACACTGCTACAAAATAAAGCAAAACTCTAAAGAGTCGTGTTTTTTATTTAATAATAGTATACAGAGAGTATACACATTATGTAATCAGGATTTTATTTGTGAAGCAGCCAGCACCTCAAGCTGTGTTTGTTCCATGAGGTTTATTATCAAAGGAACACATTTAGGTTAGTAAAGTATTAACAGAGCTTTCTGTGTAGCTATAAGCACAAATTCTAAGTGGAATTAATGGCTGGACTCTAAATCGAATATGTCATCAGCATTAAAAGTTGACAGCAAGGAGTAAGATTTTTCCTTTTTAGACACCTACACTTTAGAACATTGGGAATGTGTTTTGCATTACATGGTGCGTTCTCAACAATAAGAAAGCATATCTGCTGGTGCTGTTAGGAACTTAATTCATGCGGGTCTTATGATATGTGAAGAAGAAGATTGTAGTTATGTACAAACAAGGCAATCTTTCCAGTTTTTGCTTCTGGACAAGCAGGCAAATGTATAACACTTTAAATACTAGATTTATGAGGTTGTTACTCGTTGAAACTTTAAATCACTTAACAACATACTGACACTGTATATGGTTTTAAAAACGTTTTATTATTCTATTATTCTGCAGAATAATAAAACGTTTTTGAAACCATATGCTGTGTCAGTATTTTATTAAATAGCACTTTTATCTGCACTGTCTGCATATAGTCGTTTAGGTTTAGACCTGCTAAATGTTTGACATTCCTTTTCCAGTTGAATTTCAGCCCGCTACGAAAATATTATAGTCTTCCAGTGTTTCTGCAGCACCTAAGAAAATTTGGACTAGTATATCAAAAAAAGTTAAGTTTGTCACATAAGACATGAACTACTAAATATGTTATTGCACATTAGCCAAACAAATTATCTTTTGTATGACTGCATATACTCACTCACATCGAAATCGCAACACCAAGAAGGGATGTGATTTTTTAGCTAAACTTATCACAAAGATTTAACTATTACAATTCAAATTTTCATTCATTTCAATCAACTTGTGATGACATATTTGATAGGTCTTGCAGTTTTTTCTAATAATTTTATTAAGTTTATATTTTGCGAAATTGTGTTCGGTTCTTAGCTGTTTTCACTTTTCATCGTTTGGTTTAAAAATATCATTATGGCTAGAGTGCGTCAATGCAAAAATTACCGCGAATTAAGCGAATTTGACAATTTTTTATTAAAAGAAAAATAGCTAGTCGCCTACACTACAAAACCAATCCACCATTATGCACTACTATAAAAAAATAGACTAGAGAGAGTAAAAAAAGTCGCAGAAGAGAAACTGGGGGACAAAGAAGAAAAGATGAGGTTCAAGACCGTTATCTTTGTTTTAATATTTAAGTATAAATTAAAATAAATATCTACAGTTGTAGAAGGAATCCGAAGAAATTCTGGAATATATGGAACGTTCCATCAGGGTCTGACTGGAAGAACATTATGAAGAATAAAGTTGCGATTCCTGTGCTCAAAATTTATTGTATTTTTGATGTATGTATCTATTAATGTACCTGTTAACAAAATAACAGGTAATCCAAAGAATCATAATAATAATAATAACAAAAGACCGATTCTACACTACCAGACCAAGTGTCGATGATTATCTAACGAAGATCATCCCGAAAGTTATCAAATGGTTTACCGCAGAATTATAACATTCGGCTTGCAATCCTGTCGTCCATATCTTGTGTTACCACTAGAGACTTAATATCATTAGCAACGTTTGCAGTAGTATAGGTTGCGACTGCAGTGAAACCTAGAGTGACATAGGGTGGTGTTTAGTAATGAATTTTGATTCTGTTTGAGGATGCATGATGGGCGAATTAGGCTCAGACGAAGACATGGGGAAGTTCATGACATGGAATTTTCTGTGTATCATTTTTGACATGGGATGCTATTACTTATGGTAGAAGTAGCTCTTGTTTGGTAGTTATTTGAAGCATTATGAACGCTCACCGGTGTATGAATGAGTTGACAGAATCCCATATTCCTTCGTTTCTTTAGTATATTCCACGAGTTTCTATAGGTCGACTTAAGGAAGATAATATTCGATTCTTCTGATCTGATTTTTATTCCAATGAACATCTATATGAATTAAATCAGAGGAAACCAAAGAACTTTCAGCATATTCAGCAGACGCTGCAAGCTCCTTAGCACAATTTAAAAGTTGATTTGAAAACAATACCTCGAGAGATTATCAACCTATGAGCTAGAATCGATGCTAGAAAGAATAGGAGAGGGTGTAACAAATAGGGGCGGAACAATCTAATATTAATACAAAAAATATTTTTGTTCGTTTTCTTTCAAATTTTAAATTTGTTCAAAAAATTTCTACCCATTTTTGGTGTAGAGAGTTCCATATCACTGACTAACCGTATTGTCTGGATCTTTCAGTTAATGGATTGTAAATCTTTAATATTTTCTTGAACAACATCTTCTCTTAGTAGATAATTTTTATGAAATAAATTTTATAAGTTTGTTCTCTATAGTCTCTTTGTTATTCGAGTGTTTAATTTGCGTTTAACTTTATACAATTAAGATATCACTTTTGTCTTTCCATTTATCTAAGATATTTAACTTAGATTATTTATTACCACATTACACTCTTGTTGCAAAAATTAATTTCCATATTCTAACGCAACCTATACCACTCCTAATGTTGCTATCGATGTTAAGTCGTTAGTGATAATACAAGCCGAAAATTATAATTCTGCAGTAAACCATTCGATGGATTTCAGGATGACCTTCGTTAGCTAATAAAAGATCAGCACTTGATCTGGTACTGGAGAATTCGGTCTTTTGTTGCCATTTTGGAACTACCTACTTATTTTCCAAGTCAGGTAAAAATATTAGGTATTTCCTCTACTGTTAGGGCTCTAATTTAATATTACATCGTAGAGTGTCTTTAATATTGATGAAGTTCAGGGGTATTTAATGTTAATCTTCTAGAAGACTCTCCTGTGAGAACGTCATATTTCTGGGTATTAAGCAATCCTAAAATTTGCTTAGTGTCTATAGATGCAATCATTTCAAAAATATTTTAAATTTTTCGTTTAATTTTTCAATTTTGCCGATTTTAGAATTTTATGATTTTTCATTTTTAAAAACATATTTATTGACAAATTGATACAATGTTTACATAACAAAAATAATAAATATATACATATAACTTTTTTTACCACAATAGTTGTTAGTTAATAAATAACTATTGTGGTAAAATAAAGTAAAAAGTGTTTTATTTAATTTTAATCAAAATGTATCACCAAGTAAACGTATATTTATTAATTGGCTGTCGAAAATTGTATTAACATACTAATATCGTTGAAAGTATTACTGGTCTTAAGAAACAACTAAATTTATTATTTGTAATATTGTTTCAATTTCTTACAAATTAGCATTCGAATAATTAATAATTATTAATTACCTCAGAATAAATAAACCTATAATATCTATAGTAAAATAGATATAAAAATTGTAGTTGTAGAACATCGCTTAAATTATATTATAATAAATATATTTCTCCTGATTTATATTTATAGTGATTAAAATAGTATTTTTAAAATTTCCAGAGGAAATTGATAGACACCATCGGAGCATGCACGTTGATGATGGAGGCGGAAGAAAAACGTGCGACCGATGAGGAGGAGGAGGATGACTGCGAGAAGGAAACCTTAAAGTCCAGCCTGGATCCCCACCTCTTAAACATGCTGCTCCTGGAGGCATTCCCCGAAACAACGAACGAGTTCACCAGCTTCGAGGAGCACATCATCCTCGAGGCCCCGGAGGAATTTCGTTCTAATCCAGAAACGACGTGCCCCGAAGCAGAACGACAATGCGTCGAGGCCGACCGTGACCAGAAGAATGCACCGGAAACCACTGATACTGATGCCACGGCCAAAGAGGAAGTCGATACCACTAACCGTGAGAAAGTGGAGGTAGTAGAAGAGGGCGAGAAGGGTGGCGGTGCTGGTGATCAGTATGCGGGCCGCGAGGAATCACGCGAGAATGAACAAACAGGTATTTCGGCTCTTTTTTCTGTTTTAATAAATAACGATAACAATGAGTGCAGGAAGAGGTGGCATGTCGCAAACTGATATAGTAATGGTTATGTCTACAGTAACGTCATCAAACTAAATACTAATAATTTCTAATGGGTGCGGTAAAATCACTCACTTATGAATGAACAAATGTACTTGAAATATTATTCCAATTATCTCCATATTTATCATGAGTAAATAGCGAAAATGTGGCGCAAATTCAATGGGTGATTTATATATTTGTTTCATAATATCCTTGGACTTATGCCATTTAGAAGCGAAGAGATTTATATCTGTATTTATTAAAATTATTAAAGACAATAAAAAGAATATCAATCAAATAATAAATCTAATAGTTTTATTTGGTATTTACAAAATTATTTATTTTAATAAGTATATAATTAATATAAATTAATTTACATTTTGATGTCTAAAGTTTCAAATTTATAAGACTTTTCTTAAAAGATTTTTTCAAAATAATAATTGGTAATTGGTAAAATTCATATAAATGATTAAAAGTAAGAATATCGATCGGGTTTTAGAATATTTAAATATATAATAATTTTGGTACGAGCTAGGAGTAATATAATAATCAAAACTAAAATATCTATTAATATTTTATTACAATAAATAATAAACTAGGAGATTTAAAATACATAGTAACATTTAAAGATCGTTTAACACTTTATGCGATTTATCCAAACTTAGCGTTACTGAAAATAAAAAAAAATAGTGTGGATTATCTTTAATGCGTAAAATTCAAGAATAAAAATAAATCTGATAAGAATTTGTGTTTTTCTAAAAACTTGAAAATGTTGATTAAATTTTTGATTATGGAAGCGTTCACTTTGTGGTACATCTTGAATATTATAAAGAAGGAAAGTCGATGATTTTGATTATTTAAAATAAAAGTGGTAAAACAAAGTCACGGATTATTCTTCTTTATCGTATATATATAGTTTCCATTGTCAATTAAATCAACATTTATTATTCTCAGAATGCGAGCGATTCATCTGCATTAATGTTTTGCAATGGTGAGCTCTATGTAAATTACGTGTATTTAAATGAAATATTGAGGGGTTATATAAGCAATACGTGTATGTATGTATTAAAATTACTAAATCTGATATGCCTTATGAAATATGTATTAAATTTACATATCAAAAAATTTAAATGTAAATTATAATTACTATCATCTAGTCATATTATTATTATATTTATCAGATGTAATAAAAATTACATTTATTATGAAAAAAAAGATGAAACAATGTTATGGATTATGTTTTATACTATAGAAATGGAATATTTTAATCTGATCATGAGTAATTTTTGGAATTCATTCGGACGCGCATTGTCATGTGATTACTGTTAATCGGGTTTGGGCATATTAGCGTGCTCGCTCTTCCTCTTTCTGCAGTCTGGTGTCAGTATACACTCGTACGTGGATCGGCATTAGTATTTGTAACGTGACCGTGTTGTCCCCGATTGTTGTTGATAATTACCATTACCAGCTCTATGGCCTCAGGACATTTCGCCCGTCGGTTTCCTGTGCGTTGCAGTTACTCAGCTGTGTTGTTTTTGTTTGCAGCGAACGGTGAAGAGACGGAGAAGGGGGACGGCGACGAGCACGTGGGTTTCGGTACCACTCCTGTGTTATGCAGTGACACACCGCCCGGTGATGAAGAGGAGGTTGTTGTTGAGAGGACAGACCCAGGAGGAATGAGAGACGCTGTGGAGGAGAGCGATGCGCGACGTCCATCGATCGGAGCAGCTGCCGTCGCCGACTGCGCATCGGCACCCTCTCAGGGGTGCAGTCGCGTCTCGGACGCCCCTGAATGCGCTGCTCCTCGCGAAGACACCCTCGACGCTCGCGACACCCCTAAAACACCACCTTCTCCAGTTGATGATAGTGAGAGTGTTCCGACTAGTGAAAGTGCCACTACCCCGCCGATCCTCCAGGTCATAGGGCAGCTCCAGCTCCACGCCGAGCACACCCCCAGCGACCTCAGCTTGGAGTTCATCGCGACCCAGCGCGATCTATCCATCCTCAGAGCGGAAACTGAATCGCTCAACCTTAAAACCGAACCGGAACTGAATCTACTTTCCAGCAAGGATCTAAATAAACGGACGGTCGATAGCCGACTGAAGCACCTGGAGGAGAAGTTGAAGAAGGCCGGGCTGACTGACGAAACGTGTAAAGTGATAAGTTCGGACAGCGGGTTCGCGAAGTACAACAGATATCGCGAGAAAAAACAGGTGGTCGATAAATCCGTGGACTACTGTGATGCCAATCAGAATTGTATAGTGAAGTGCGAATTCGACGCGGCCAATATTAATAAGTACGCGGGCTCGGGACTCGGTGATGGTGGTTACTTCTTGGTGTACGACGAGCTAGAAGAGGACTGTGACTGTGAGAATGCTGCTGGTGTAACGGAAACAATGCGTGGAGAGGGCGCGATGGGGACTGACGGTGAAAGGAAGCAGCATAATCCAGACAGAGACAATCTGAAATCACTACTTAAAAAACCAAATCGCGGTAAACAGCAAGAAAAGAAGAACCGCGTCGTCTTCAACGAGAACCGCAACGAGTTCTTCGATGCGGATTACATTATCCTCATCCGCGAGGACTGTGATTACGACGAGGATGACGACGACGGCATCTGCACGTGCAATCAGCACGAGATGGTCCGTTTAACGTGTTGCGAACCGAACTGCAATTGCAATGTTTACGATGGTTACGATCAAACACCGCAGAGCCCGAAATTCGCGCCCCCCATCGAATTTGTGGACGCGGTCACCCTCAGCCCTCCAGAGGGTTATAAGGACATGGAGCTGGGGGAGCAACAGCTGCTGGCTCTTCAGCAAATGGCCAGGCGGGGGCAAATGGCCGCCGTCTGCAGAGAATGTAGCCAGACTCACGATGATGAAGGTAAGTCAAATATTTATACACTCGCCGCCGTATCGGCAATATTGGCCGCCGACAAGAAATAATTGATCAAACTTAATATTTATTTTACAAAAAAAAAAAAAAATCCAGATCGAGTACACAATTGTGAGTGTTTACTTTATTTTTTAACGGCAAAAAGGTTAAACGAAAACGAAACTTTGTTTTGATGTAAAATATTTGGCGTATAAAAATATATCACGTTTTAATTACATTTTAATTATGCCTTAATGCTAAAATAAACGTTTATTTTAATTCGAAAAGTAAAAACATTTATACCTAAAATTATAATCTTTAGGAGAAATTACTGATTTATTGTAAGTTTTCAAATTTTATTAAATAAATATGTTTAATTCTTTGGCCGATAGAAGTTTGTAGCTATTGTATGAGGAGCTTCAATAAATTTTCTTATTATTATCTCTAATTTAATCAATATCTAATGTAATACCAAAAATATATTAACTTTTTTAGTTATTATCCTTTAAAAAAGGTGTATGAATAATTAATAAACGCAAACATGGATTTAAAAAATTGAAGATTAACACTTAAAGAAACACTGACACAGTATAGGGTTTCTGAATGTTTTTAATATTGTACTACAACAATGTTTCACCACACAGTGGCTTCATCAGATAGATGAAAATATATTTTCATGGTGGTGAAACATTGTTGTAGCACAATATTAAAAACATTCAGAAACCCTATACTCTGTCAGTATTTCTTTAAGTGTTATTATGGAGTTTCGACAAGTAACCGCCTCATCAATCCAGAATTAAAGATTCATCGTTGTAGTCGATAATTATTATAACTAAACAATAATAATAAATATTATGTCATTTGGCTTCTCGAGTCATTTTAGTTAGTTCACAGAATGCATAATTGCTAAATTATTTGCATGTGATTGACTTTTTATAAGTACTTAAAGTCTTTTCGTGCATTTACTTTATAACTATAAGAATTGCCATTTTATATTATTAATGTAACAAGCTTCTACTTCGTTATACATGTTTGAATAATTAATACTTTAATTTTGTTTGCATAACATTATATTTTTATATAATAAACATAATAAAAATATAGTGTAATACAAACAAAGTTAAAGTGTTTTATTAATTAATTGTCATGTTATTGTATTTCTAATTTTTTAGTTGTAAAATTATTTATATTTTCCATTACATGGCTTGATTTTCTAAATAACTTTATATTGAGAGTGACATAAAGGATGAATGATTAGAAAAGCATTTGAAATCAATAGATCATTTTTAATAAACCGAGGATCACAAAATAATCAACGAATAAAATAATAGTTATTCCCATTTTTTATTACTTATCAAGAAAATTGCGGTTATAAAGTAGGTAAAGCATATTACGGTTGTAAATTACACAAAAAGTATTAAAACATCGCAGTTTATAACAATGCCATAATAAGTCTCATATAAAGTCCATAAATCCGTTAATGCTTTTTATTCAGTATAAAATTGTATTGCATTTTTAACTAAGCTAAAGGAAACTATAAACTAATGAGAATTAGTTGCTTTTAATTTACCAATTTAGCAAACACTCAGGAATTGAAAATCCAGAATTTATTGTTGATGTAAAAGTATTGTCAGATTTTCAAATTGGGTTTATTTAAAACAGTACATACATACTTATACTTTTTCAGGTATCACAGTTTTATTTAGCCACAGTGTGGCAAAAATTAGGTATTGTTTTAAACCATATATTTTATGTATATTTTTTAAAAACAATCAAAGATAAAAAACACCGGTCAGTAAAAATATGTTTATTATTATTCAATTTTATTTTCGACATAAGTAATTTGCTTATATTATGATGAGCTTATTACTTATTTGAGTTTATATTTCACATAAATCCTCTAAAATAATGTAAAAGGGCTGAAAGACCACTGGTCGATATCCAGTGGAAAAAAGAAGAGAAGCAGCATAATAATTGTCCCATTATCAAATGTAACCCTATTTTCAATTAACATGTTTATCTCTCTCTAATTGTAACAAAAAGTTCACTAGAAGACAAATTAACTAAGTGTAATATTAATATTACGATTAACGCAATTCAAACATTTTTGATTTACCTGATTATATACAAACTTGTCAGTTTCTTTTGTAGCTCTATCATAATAATGCCTTAAAAAGCGAAAATAGAGAAAATATGTGAAACAAACCAAGTGTAATTTAATTTAAACCTTCATAAGTAAGAAAACATTTACTCTTTATTGTATTTATCAAAGTTTTAATTTTACTTTTTTAGTCATATTCGATCTTAAATTTTAGATTTCTGATTTTTCCTTACGAAAACGATTTATAAAAAAAATTATTAGCATCAGTATAATAATTTTTTTATAAATCGTTTTCATTTCAAGTATTACTTCTAAAATGTCTTGAATAGTATTTATTTTTTTGTAAATAAACTCTCTTTTAAAGATTCTAGGGTTTATTAAAAATATCTTGTTATCAAATTCAGTATTAAAGACAATAGTATAATGAATCAAATTAAAGCAAATAAGACGCTTAGGTTAAATCTATAATAAAGAGAAGTTGTTTTAATTTGAATTTCCAAAATGTGAACATTTTAAAAATACTTATTACTGATCAATAAGCTTAATAATAATAATTTCTCTTTTTAATTAATTATACTTTTATTGCTTGTTTTGGAATGTGTTGTATTTTGAAATTATTTAAATATTTTCAAACATTTATGCATATTTCAATACAGATGTTTTCATTTATTCATATTGAAATATTAAATGTACAATGTCAACTATATTTTCATTTTATTTATTTAACTTATAATTTATAACGATCGTATGTATAATAAGAGAGTCAAACTAATCGTGTATTATTGATATTGAATAATTTTAGTGTAAGCAAATATAGGTAGTAATAAATAGTAGTATAATATTTTATTATTTTTTTCTCTTAAACTTGAATGGATTCATATAATTCCACCTGTATTGATAAACAGTTTTCAATTTTTATGGGAATGCTCTATTACAAATTCGAAAAATATTTTTCACCCAAAATATATAAGATAAAACACGCATTGCTACTTCAAAAGAAACAAAGGCTAATTATTTTTATCTAGATTGTAAAACTGTTTTAAATTTAGTAATCAATTATATATTATTATTAATTAAGTCACAATATTCAGAAACTAACAAGTTTTCTTTACATTTGCAAGTACCTGCAGTTATATAACTAGAGAATAAAACTTCGATATCTTGTGCTATGTAATGAGATTCAAATTAGATGCAAAGCGAATTGAAGTAAGTCATACTAAGACAAAATTTTAAATATTTGATTATCTTGATCCAAATAAATTAAATATATTACATAAAATCTTCAAAAGATGTTTGGAAATGCTTTATATACTAAAATAAATTATTACTTATAATTAATAATAACCTAACATCAGAGTTTTTTAATTCAGTAATTTTAAATGATACGTGGTAATTTATGGAATAAATAAACTGTTTTGCTGAATTTGTATAAATTTAAAAATTAGTTCTACTTGTGGCCCAGACGAAATTCCTAGCATATTTTTAAAGAATTGCATATATACAGTAACTTCTCCAATTATATATATTTTTAACTTGTCCATCATAGAGGTAATGTTCCTAACTTTTTGGAAACGGAGCTACATAACTCCAATTTTTAAATCAGATAAGACTGATGAGATAACATATTATAGGGGAGTTTGCATACAATCGGTGATTCCTAAAATGCTCGATTGTCTTCTATCACAACAACTTCAATAGTTAGGTGTTAATATTATAACAGAGCAGTAGCATGGGTTTCACAGAAGAAAGTCTACAACAACCAATCTGATTCTATTGGAATCTTTTATATTGGAAGCTTTGGAGAAGCAGCATCAAGTTGATGTAATTGAATGTAATTAACCGAATGTAACCGATTTCTGCATAGATAGAGTAAGTCATAAGATCTTGATAAATAAACTTCGTCCTTTTGGTTTTAATAGTGATATTGTGAACTTGATAGATAGCTTTATTTCAGAGAGGAAACATTGTGAGAGAATTAATGAAGTGCTATCTGAACAATTCACCGCTACTTCAGGTGTGCTCCAAGGATCACATTTAGGCCTAATTTTATTTTATTTATTTCTGAATGACATTGTAGACCAAATAAGTTATTCTCACATATTACTATATGCTGATGATATTAAATTAATCAAAATTATTCGCAATCAAATGGATAGTACGCTGCTTCAGTCAGACATAAACGTTTTTTTTTAACTGGGGTTCTATTAATAGTTTGCATCTTAACATTAATAAATGCAAATATATATATATAAATTTTCAAGAATAAAACTTGCATTGATTCTAAATACGCCATAAATAATATACCCTTAGAAAGAGTTAGTGAAATGAAGAATCTTGGGGTTACACTCAATGCTAAAATGGAACTTTCAGAACCATATCATCAGCATTACAAATAGAGCCATGAAGATGTTAGGGTTTATTTCAAGAGTAGGCAAGAATTTTTTACTGGAACTTTAAAACTGCTGTACTGTACATTTGTCAGATCTATATTGGAGTATGCATCTGTTATTTGGAATTCTCATCAGTCATACTTGATATAAAAATAAATGATACAATCCAGAAGAAGTTCTTAAGGATTATTGCTTACAAGATGAGAATAGCAGTACTAAATATCAACTACAATCATTTATTGTACTTACTTATAAGAAGACATGTAGCAGATTTGTATTTTATTTATAGAATATTAAATTCTCAAATAATTTGCCATGAGTTACTGGGTAAAATACATATTTGGGCCTTGGGTATGCGAACTAGACGTAGAGCTAGCTATTTTTATCACTTCATAGAACGATTTATGTTCAAAATACCCAATTTGAAAAATTTTGCGACTTGGTAACAAATTAAATGCAATTTCATTCTTTCCTATTTTCTCATACAGTTATGAAAGTTTTAGATTGTACCTCTTGAGAATAGATTGAGACACCGTTTTAGTTAATTCCTTGCAATAATAGTTTAGTTTCATATTAGTTCACATTTTGTTAGTACGTTTTTTTTTTTGTTTTTTTTTAGAAATCTTTATATTTAAGTCATTGTTCATATATAACAAGATTGTACATCATTTGTAAAAAAGGGTTCGCCCGTTAATAAATTATTATTATTATTATTAACACTAAAGTGGGGAAACAATATTTAACTTTAAGTGTTTATTATTAAAATGACGAACGATAAGAAGATGGTTATGTTAAACAAATATTCACGTTTTATTAAAAATGTGCTTTGACAGTATCACATCAGTATCTTCTTTCTACATTATTCACTAGCTATGGCAATTATATGTAGATAATTAAAGTTTACAATAATACAGCCGATTTATAAAATAACCAAGAACACCTTGAAAACTATAGGCAAATAACTATTCTGCTATAACTTTCAAAATTTTGGAAATATGTGATGAAAACATAAATTAAAGCATTTCTGAAAAAATACTATAACTTGACAATACATTGGCGTGCATATACTACAAATAAAATCATAAACATAGATCTTATTGGCAATCTTAATTTTATTTAATCTACTCTGGAAGCGGACAAATTTTCTTGACCATAATCTAATATTTGAGATTTATCTAAGGCAATTGACTGCATTGATTATAAACATCTACTATCTACGGTTTTCGCGGTGTAGTATATAATTGGTTTAAATCATACTTGAAAAATAGAAAGCATATCGTTGGAATAATTTAAAAGTCAAGATAAAATGCATTCTTCTTAGACATTAGAATAAGTATCCTACAAAAAAGGATAATTTTTTCTTTTTAATGTAATATTTTTGTTGATTTTAATTTCGAACTCGGACATGATTAACTAAGCAGGCGTATGAGAAAATGAATTAATTTAATACAAATGAAAAGTTCGAAAGCACCATAACTCAGCCAACTCAACATTTGGTAATAATAATTACTATCCTTGCCTTTCAAATTTCTTTGGTTTATGAGGACAATAAATTGAAATGGAAGAGCTATATGAAATATTTACTTAATTTAATAAAGTAGAATCATACCATTAATTTGTAAATTTATTCTACTACTTATTCTAATTCTAATTTTGAATCTCATATTATGTCTAGGGGCCATTCACAACATATATAACAAAATATATCACACTGAACTAAAAAATTCACCATGTTTATATATAATTATTTATCTGTGACTAAATCATAGTGATTTTTTCAATTTAGTATAAGTATGTATGGTCTCGTAGTACTGGTCGCTACCATTCACGAAATATGTCATATACAAAAACGAACACTTTGAAATACGTCTGTGTCATTACAAAACAATAATACGACATTGATTAAATAACAATTGAAAATATTTCAAGCTTCTAATGATATAGATGTTAAAAACAGTTATATATTTATTTCGATACGGTTTACCAATAAAATTATTTATAACATTTTCTATTTGCTACGATGTTTACACATATTTTATAGCATATAAGCATATAAATCATATATAGCAGGTACTCAGGTGTGACGTGTTATTAAGGTTAAGCATTAAATACGTTTATAAATAACTTACTCTGCTAATATTATATTGGGAATTAGCAGCAGAAGCATTCTTAGGCAATGATTTAATCATAATAACAATTTATCGAACATCAAACTTAACATTATTAGTTTAAATAGAAATAATGTGGGTAGTGGTTTTACGTGAAATTTAATACAAAGGTAGGGTAAACTTCAGTAATAGTAATCGAAACTTCGGGGAATATACAATTTATAATATTGATAAGTCTGATGTAATAGTTGAACTTATTAATAAAGATCGTTTCGATTATCTAGAAACTTATGTAACAATTTTTTTTAATAATTTTAACTTTACAATAATATATTTTTATTAGATATATAAAAGCTTTAAAATATGCAATAGTAATTTAAAAAATTTAGGTCGCAGGACTTGCGGTCGGAGTTCACCATGTGTTCTGCAGTACACGTCCTTTGTTCCGCTTTAAATCATGGAATTCTCTGTCAGCAAAGTATTTTTACCTTTCGGGAAATATTTTGGTCATTAAGGGAGAGGACGTAAATGTATTATGAGAACTGAAGAGAATAAGGTAGGCGAATGCATTGATGATTAAAGATATCCTATTTGTCTTCAATAGCTTATTGGCTTACTGGCCATTTTACATAGAGCTATTTTCATAATATTTGATTGTCAGATTGAATTGTACCTAAATCTAGAAACGAAAAAAGAATATACCTATGACTCAAATTGGTTCACGTAAATTTAATAATGATCATTTAAACAGATTTCAATTTGTTCGAATTATTTATATAAACATAAAACACAGAAAATGTATTTAATAAATGATTAAATCTGACTGAAATCAGGTATATTGTATTTAATCAAAGAAAGGAAGAGTCGACATATATGATATGGTCTAACAATTAGAAATAATTTTAACTGCAAAATATAAAATTTGATACTTTTAATATGTTTCGACTTTTGTTATAATATTAATAATAATAATATTTTTAATTTCGGGATTCACAGACAATTTAAGCTATTTTCGACTGGAGATTCATGATATCTTATGTATGGTATGACCCAAATATTAAAAATTTTAACTATACATATTACTCCTCTCATAAAAATGATTTATTTCTAACATCTTGTTATAGCAATGTTTTCAGTTTAATTACTATATACTCTGATTTGCAAATTATTTGGCATTTTTATTCGAGATTCCGTGTAACGGCCCAGACTAATTATTTTTCAGTTTCTGTTTCTTATTGCTGGCACACATTTTTACCTGCCTTGTCTAAACGTTGCACTAGTTCCCTATGAGTGGATAACCACCGACTATTAAAGGGATCTATCAACAGCGACAATTGTAAACATTAATTATTGTTCCCTATCAACCAGTTTCGATTGAAACCAGTCCGTGTATAGACTTCGAGCTAAAATTGGAGCAAATAATAGGCCTATTCAAATTGCTTACAGCAATCCCATTAAAGCTAAATTAGTATTAAAAAAAC
Source organism: Ontholestes murinus (assembly GCA_963969525.1). NCBI lineage: Eukaryota > Metazoa > Arthropoda > Insecta > Coleoptera > Staphylinidae > Ontholestes > Ontholestes murinus. Next base: position 36,009,698 of record OZ018391.1, read on the forward strand.
AAATACGTGCAATACCTAGAATCAAAAATATTCAGATTAGGAACTATGATAAAACTCCTCGACAAATCGAATATAAAAAATCCTTTCGTGCTTTCATTTCAACGCAATACATTATCTATTTACTATCAAAATGTCAAAGGATTAGATTCTAAAATTAACCAATTTTGTAATTTTCGAATAGCAGTAAAATTTTTTGTTTAACTCAAACATGGTTACATTGTAGTATTCATGATTCTGAATTATTCCTATGTAACTTTAACGTGCATTGATGCGAGCATAAATAACTTCAGATTTTCAATCTCTATTGACGAGTTATTTAAAAGTAAATCTCACTCACCCTTCAGTTTAAAACGATCAATAAAGTCGAAGTCGTTAAAATTATCAATAAAATAAGCACCACATCTTTTGGTCATGACTGTCTTAATATATTAATGCTTCGTATTTCTGGTAGATGGTGAGAGTCCCTCTTTCTTTCAATTTGCCATTATTTTTTGCTTTTAATTAGGCCTATTTTACATCTTTTTGCAGATGGAATTATGTAAAATGTATATACATATAAATACATATGTTAGGTCTAGTTCCCCAAAAAAATGGATGATAAAATCACATTTGATTGTGTATTTAAAAGCAATTTCGGGCAGAGTTAACCACTAAAATATGTTATAATTTTATTTATAATTCACTGCAAATTTCTTATGAGTTCTCCAAAGCTAACTGAAGAATATTATACAATAAAATTTTCTTAATTAATCGGAATGCTGTTATAGAGTTAAATGATCATAATGAAGCTTGCAATGTCTTCTTTTAATTGCTCACCAAGGTTAGAAGGTAGAAGGTAGAATAAGTAATTCAAAAAATCAAATTCCTCAGTTGTTTCTAAGAAAGTTAATATATAGTAAAATTTGAGAAATTTTTTAAATCTAGTCATAGAAAATTAAAAAAAAAACATATTGAGTGATCCAAAACAAATTTCTTATGCCAACATAAAAAAAAGCTCGACTATCTACTCGAATTCCGGCAAATATGAGTTTGGACGTAATTAAAATTTATGATCCGAAAGACATTGTTGATTGTTTTGATTTGATTTTTTGATTTTTGCAAGTATTTAAAAAAATCACAACACTTATTTTTCTTCTTCGGGAAATAAAAATAATAATAACTTTATAAATAATTTTCGAAGAAGGATTTATTGCGAAATGGATATTAAAAATGCTGCTTGTGAGTTGAAAGGCTGGGGCGAATGGAGTTCCATGTACACAATGTACACAATGATTCCTTACACCACTGTTAAACATATTTAATTTAATTATTGAATCTAACTAGTGTTTAAAACTGACAACGAAACACAAATTTCGAATTATCGACCAATTACTATTGTGAATTTTTTTTCAATATTATTGGAAATCAATATATTTAAAGTTATTTATAATCAAATTAGTTCATTTATTACTACTTGATTTTGAGAAAAAAAAAACAAATCAATTGTATCTAATTTACTAATGTTGTTGTTAAGGGTTCGGTGGGTCGTATGGCATCTGAGCCTTTCGAAATTACCTCGACCTAAGAGATCTTTTGTAATTATCCCTGACTTAATTGAGTCCTTCAATGTCTAGACTTTTTACGTAATCTACCATAGTTTGAGGGTTAATGTGTACTAGTTCGTCAGGCTTTAAAAAGGCCGATTACAGGTAGTTCTTTCTTTGAAGGGACAGGACAGAGCATTCACACAGCAGGTGCGCTACTGTTTCTTGTGCCTCGTTGCAAAATCTGCAGTTAGCGGACAGTGTCCGGTTAGCAGGCCGGTTATGAGCTTTAGGTTGCTCTTGCTTAATCTATCCGAACCTTACGGCAGAGAAGGCGATAAACCTTTTCCCCTGTTGCGAACCAGGCGTGCTCCTCAGGTGGGCATTTTTGGTACTATTTTCCCATTTCTGGATCATTCCCTTAATGCGGACCTTTATTATTCCACTGTAGGGTTCTGGTACAACAAATGGACTTTTGGAGTCCTCTTTGGCGAGGCTTTCGGCGATTTCCTTGCCTTTAAGTTGTCATCTCCGTTGTCTTTATCCACCAGACTACGGAACCATAGGTAATTATTAGTCTTATCACCGTTATTAAAAGCCAATATATCATCTTAAGGTGTAAAACCCAACTTCTACCAAATAGTAAGCGGCAGGACCATATTGTTCTTACTACTTTGGCGGTGGTGTTGTCTACATGGGTTTTCCAGTGAAGCCTCTGATCAAAAGTGAGGCAGAGATATTTAACTGTGTTGGAACCATTTATTATTGATGCTTGAAGGCTTAACTTTCTTCGCCTTGTAAATGGAACAATTACAGTCTTGTTGGGGTTGATGGTGAGACCCTTCTGTAGGCACCATTTACTTACTTTTCGAAGGGTTGTCTGCATGCGGCAACACCGTGCCGTCATGCTTTCCTCTTACTATGATGACGATGTCGTCAGCGTAGCCGTCATTTGATAACACTGACATTAGTTCATCGAGTGACCAAGCTTTTGTAACTCAAAGCCTACGGCAGGTGGGTCTTCACTGTTAATTTCGTGGGACCCAGGAAATTGGACTTCTAAGAGCACTTAAACTTTCTTCTAGTGTTACACTAATTTCAAAAAGACGTTCTGTACAGTTGACCATTAATTATTGCTAAGGGTTTTTATGGCTTTATAGATAAATTTGTTTCTTTAATCAGTTTATATGTGTTCAACTGACAACAATTTGTTTAAAACATGGACCATAGTTTAAATAAATATGTGGCCTCTATTGTTGTTTCACAAGGATCAAGCATTAGGCCACTGTTATTTATAATTTTTATTAATGATATTGTATACTTTCTTTAGTGTTTCCTACAAAAACACTGCTGCAGGGTAAATAAGTAAATCAAAGGTACTATGAATCTATCACAATGTAAATGTTTATCTTTTTTACCAGAGAAGGTACCTCAAATGTTTAATTATGCATTACAGTTAGCATGTCTACTTTGAACGCCTAGATACTGTGAGAGATTTAGGGGTGACTTTTGATTATCAATTAAATATTGTTGAGCATACTAACAAGATTTTTTCATAAAGTGCTAAAATGTTTGGATATATCTAACGTTTTTGTAAGGATTTTGATGATATAAGAGTTATAAAAAGAATGTATTGTTCATGTGTTCGTCCAATTCTTGAATTTGCTTTTATTATAGTGACCTCAATTCTATATTTTCTTCAATAGTTTGGCAAAAATACAAAAAAGTTTTTTCAAATGTTATATTTTACAAACTACAGCGTATATCGATGTATTTTAGTGATATAGTGATCATTTGATTCCTTGTATTATAGACGTAACAATGCATTTATAGTATTTCTACATGGACTGATACATCATTTAATAGATTACTCCAACAATTTTTAGTTCCACGATTTTCACCTTGAAGCGGTCCATTAGTTTATATTTTTGCGTATTTTAAAGCTCTTTTAAATATGATGGTCTGCCTGACTATATATTTTTAGTCATTACTCGATTGATATTTTTAATACATTGAAAAAAACGTTACGAAAAACTGATATGTCAAATCTTTTGTGAATTATAATATGTTTATTAGTCTTAATTGTTCGTGCATTTATTTCAATTTTAATAGAATAATATTGGGTTATTGTAGAAGACAATACACATTCGTGATGAAAATGGAATACCACATAGTAACGGTCACCACCATCCTTGACGAGTAATTTATTGCACGTTTTTAATCCTAAAAAATATATTTATCTTTTGGCGAAAACAACAATTGTAGATATTATTTATATAATAATTTATAATTTAATATTATTCTTTTGGTTCCTTGCTTCATTCCTTCCTATATTCTGCAACTACAATTAATAACTTATGCGCCAAAGGTGTTTGCAAACCCCACTAATATAGATTTGGGAAGATAATTCATTTTGTAGGGGTCTGTGTACGACGTACTGTTTGCCCTCATTATTTATATATTTAAATTAATTCTGCTAAATCGGTTGTGTGGACCCCAATTTCCATATATTATCCCTGTTTCCTCAGCATGAATTCCTAACAATTAACCTTCTTGGACAAGAAACCTGACAGTAGAAATAATGATTTTTAGGGATGTGCTTACCTATATAAAAGTTAAACTAAACTATATTAACAAAATGATATTAATTAATCTATAGAGAATTTAATTCATCGTATATTAATTTTATATTTTCATGTTATTATTTTTCTCTCAGTTTCAATATACAACTATGGCATAAAAAATAATGAAAGATAAAAAAATTTCAATTAATTCGAATGTGTATATATAAATATCTAGAATGTTAACAAAATATTTGTGATAAATTAAAATGTTTACAAAACCAAGTAATCGATAATCTTTTTATTAGAGGCTAACATTCGTTTTGAATAAATAATTAATTACATTCTATTTTCTACCTTAATATACAAGATTTCATCCTAAATAGCTAACAAACACGAATATATTTTTCACTGTTTAACAATTGTCTAAAATTTTCTCAGATAAACAACAGCTGATTGTTTGCCAGACTCTCCTTTTACATTTTCTAATGAAAGGCTATAAATATAAAATACTTGTTTTGAATGTTCTCTCGTCAACACAATTAGCAACGTTTTAAATTTAATACGGCACCAACTAATGGATGGAAACAATGGCAGTGAAGAGAAAACAAAAGGAATTGATTCGATATCGCTGCTCGGTTGGTAACAATGCTCGTACTCGGTTATGGGGGCTATACACGCAGAGAAATGTTTCCCATCAACCTATATTATATTATAAATAGAATACATTATAATATGAGTTATAATAGTAATACAAGATATTTTTTTAAGAAATATATAACTGTTATATTAGTTAATTATATTTGAGCCACGTATTTAAATGCTCTGAAAACAGTGATAAAAATATGAAAAGTATTAAAATAAAATCAGTATGATAGTAAAGTTATGGCAAAATAATAGGAATATAATAATAATAGATCCATTATTAACTTAAATTTATAGTATTGTTTATTGGTGTGGTAACAAAAGTATACGCAAGTCAAGAAATAGATATGTGCTAAGAAACAAAAATATAATATTACAGCGCATTTAATAAATATAAATGTAGCCAAAATTTAATTAAGTACCGCTTTAATTCGTATAGCTCGGGGTTACAACTTAAAAATATAAGCCAAAATGGTTGAGGGTTCCCATAGAAGTATTTTGTAAGAGATATGCGAATGAATAAATGAGTGATATATAAATTAAAGCCTGTTTAGGAACTGATCTCGACATTTTTCTTAAATTAATATATTGTGGACAATTTTTTAGAGACTTCTATACCCTGCCCTACCCTAGTTAATTGCGAATCAATAATAAAACCTAGTAACTTATTTGGCGTTTTATAAGATACTGGCATATGTTTAAGAGTTAGGATCATCTGAACTGTTCTAGAGTCATTTCATTTTAGTCTATTGGCATTACACAAATTTGTTGCCGCGGTTATATCGACATTTAGGATATCTATTGCCGGTTCCATTGATTTACCTCTAACAGATATGCTAGTACATAGTATCATCTGTATAGAATAACATTACCAACGTACCAGTGAGATAACGTGATAGATCATCGATATAGATTAAAAATAGAATCGGGCTGAGGATCAACCCTCCATGGATATTATTTACCATGTCTGACATACACGAATTAACATCAACAACTTCTGTTCTATTTATCAGGTATGAAAATATAAGCTTGGAAGAAGTGTGGTTGAAATAATACGCAAATAATTTTCTGTCACAAATTTCTTCGCTTAATATCGCTTCCAATAATTTGGACAGAACTAGTAGAATAACTATGGGCCTAAAATTACTTACATCGTCTTAATCACCTTTTCGAATGTGGGAACACATTGCGCAATTTTTAGAGCGTCCGAAAATGTACTATTACTTATACATCGATCATTAAGGTCTTCTCTTCTTAGGGTGCTGTCTCCTAACGGAGGTTAGCTATCGTTAAGCCAATTTTCAACTCTAAATAGTTCGGTAGATGTCTGGCCATACCACTCTCATAGGTTTTTGAGCCAGGAAGTTCTTCGTCGCCCACTTGATCTTTTACCGTCTATTTTTAATTCCATGATCAATTGTAGAATAGAGTATTTCTTTCTTCTTAGCTCTTTTTCTTTTTGGACTCGGTGCATAACTTCCTCATTTGTTATATGGTCAGTCCATGATATTTTTAGCAGACGCCGATAGACCCACAATTCAAATGCCTCTATCTTTTTGGTGTTATTTTCTTAAGCGTTCAATTAGCATCTCACCATGCGTATTATTAGCTGTAGATTTAGGTTACGATTAGTAAGGAGCTGTTTCATATTAACGAAAACCTCTTTCGCGATCGCAATTCGTTTATTTACTTCTGTAGTTTGATCATTGTTATCTTCAAACCAGGTGCCCAAATATTGATATCCTTTTACTCTTGCGATTCTGTTGGTTTCTATAGTCAGGTCTGGAATATTAGTGTTATGCGTCTTGATCACAATCATATATTTAGTTTTCTTTAGATTTAGCTTCAATTCGTAGTGGTAGTATTGACTTCTTGAAGCATATTTTGAAGATCGATGTTACTGGTTGCTATTAGTATAGTGGCGTCTGCATACTGAAAAATAGATTCTGCGTACATATTAAACAAGATAGGGGATAGTATGCATCCTTGCCTAAACACCTCTTCAGATTGATTTTGATCTCTTTCGATTGTTATCCATCGACGTTTATTACAGCTTTCTGGTTCCAATATAAGTTTTTAATTAGACGGAAATCGTTCAAATCAAGCCCATTTTCTTCTGGGATGTTCATTATTTTATCATGCTGTAATTTATCAAATGCCCTTTCGTAGTCAATAAAGCATAGATAGAAATCTACATTCATATCAAGGTTCATTCATTCCGAAATGGCTTTTCGCGTGCCAAGATTGTTGTGGAATCCAAATTGTGTGCTTATATCGGCATCTAATTTTTTATATATACGATTGTGAATGATCTTCAAAAGAATTTTGTATGGCTCATCAGGCTCATTGTTCTGGTCTTAGCATTATATTTCTTTGGTAGAAGAATGAAAGCACTTTTTAGCCATTCTTTTAGTTGTTATCACTACTATAGATGTTATGAATGTTATTATATAGATCTACTAGATTTGTTTTGATCTCTTCCTTTGTGCTGTCTTCTTTCTTCCATTAGTTTAAGTATTTCGTCTGTCTTCTTTCATGTTAGGGATTATTATTGCTTACGTCCAAGTGTGATTTTTTGATAATACCCAACTTTTGATTTACGCATGAAAGGTTTTTAGCCATATTTTCTCCTTGCCTTAGGTTATTGTTAATATCTTCTCGTACCCTTTCTCTCACTTCTTCCCTTCTAAGTATTAGAGTATTTAATTTACGACTGATATTTTTGTTTAACTTTTTTAAATCTGGTTTTAAAACCGGTGACAAGTGGATTATGGTCAGATCCCACATCTGCTCCTGGGTAACCTTTAACTGAAAGTATAGAGTTTCGATATCTTTCATTTATTATTATGTAAAATATTTGATTACGTACTATATGTTGTTCTGTGTGTGCTGTCGATGTCCATGTGCATTACCTTCTTTCGGGTAATTTAAACCATGTGTTCGTGATTACCATTTTTTTCAGTTAGCAGTATTCAATCAGTCTTTCTCCTCTCTCGTTTCTCACACCAAGTGCCCATGGACCTACACATCCCCTAACCTGACCTTCACATACTTTCGCATTTAGATCTCCTAAGACGATCGTGGCATCTTGGTTTCTTGTAATTTTTAGCACTGAATCTAGCTGGTCTTAGAACTCGTCTATCTCATCATCGCTTTTATCTGTTGTTGATGCATATATTTGGATTATATTAAGTTTACCTGTTTGGGATTTAAGTTGAAGTTATAATTCTGTTTGAGAAGTTTATAACATTTAGAACAGTTTAATTTACTTTTTTGTTAAAATAATGGCAACCCCATATGTGTGTTTTTGGTTAAGTCCTCCGAAATAATAGATAATAATGGTGGTCATTGATGAGAAAATCTCCAATTCCAGACCATTGCACATCACTAACCCCTAAAATATCTATGTTAATTCTCTTCATTTTCGCTATTACATTATGTACCTTCCCTGCTTGGTACATACTTCTCACATTCCAAGTTGCTATTTTAATGTTTGGGCTATTCAAGTCTTTTCCCCCCGGAGATCCAAGATGGGAAATTGATGCTTCGGATATTAATTTTGAATTGAATATTACCATGTTTACTGTTACTTTAACGATTTTCCTGGGGATATCCTTGCGGATCTTTAATGAAGTGGCTTCCCGTTGCCTTCTGCATCCACATGCCGTTGATCATGGTTGATTCATCCGCCTTTTAATAATAAGTTCAGTAAATGGAATTATTAATACATCAATAGATTGTATTATATCGATATTTATCCCGTATATATCTCTAATAGGTTTTTAATTTAGACTTATAATAGTAATTCTTGTGTGCATTAAATGCTTATATTGAATTGATTATCAAGCCTTGTTTAAATCCAAATTACTGTCTTTTAGGTAGCAATCATGTAACAAGTTGTTAGTTATGTAAGTTATTGGTCTGATCACTTTTGTTAGTAATTTAGCTTGTGCTATATTTAATATTTCAATATTTAAACCCCTGTGATACCGATATCCCATACCGTGAGTTTATTGACATCACATTTGTTATTTAAAAATATGTTTTTAATACAGGCGTCTAACCCAGTAGGCTTTTTATCACTGTTGAAGTGGACATTAAAATCCTCACATATATATATATATATATATATATATATATATATATATATATATATAAACATCTTTATTGGAATATAGTGTTACATCTGATAATAGCAATTACTATGTTTCTTCTCTTCTTGTTTTCCATTGGCTATCGACCGGTGGTCTTTCAGCCCGATTATATATATTTTATTTGAGATCGAAATTTTGAATAATTTCCATGAGGAAAGTGATATATTAAAATAATAATAATATCAAGATCCTTTAGAAGAATACTGGCAATTTCGTAAGTAATTTCCTCTTATATTTCCTCTTATATTTTAACTCTTTATAAGCTAAATACTTTTCAGCATAAGAAGTGTATCCCCCTGCTTTTCTACCTTTCTACAAAAACAACTCGGCAGCTTAAAATTATCGATATAACAATCCTATGAGAGCCAATGCTCAGTAATTGTAATTTTATAAATATTTTTATTAATGGAGTATTCTTCTAGCTCTGTGATTTTATTGCGTAATCATTGTGTATTAATATATAAAAAATCTAAACTAGAATTATTAATGGCCCATCCTTCTGGGAGACTGGAGGAATTGGTGGTTCCTTTTGGTTGCGAACCTGATGTTGTAATAAAAAACGACTGACGTTGGTACCCATGGGCCATATTTTGGGGTTTTGTATTAACTGGAGTTGCTCAAATGTTGTTTAATAATAATAATAATAAGATGCTTTTTAATATTCTTCAATGTGGTGCTTTGATGTAGTCGATATACATGCAAGTGCATTTTTACCTGCTCCTAGTATAGAGAAATTAGGATTTGCTGCGTCACCAATGATTTTCTTCTTTGTCCATCTTTTCCTTCGAATACATATTAATAACATACAATTAAACTTATAGTAGAAATACTTAGATAAGAGTTCTGAAAATATAAATAAATATGTAACAGTTTATAATTAAACAAGCACTCATGCACTCATTTAGATCAATCAAGTGAACTATAGCTGCCTGTGGTATATGGTCCCAATCTATTTAAATTTGATGCCATTCTTGGGCCCAATTCACTCTTTTGCTGCACCATTTAAGTCTGCGTAGACGCTGAAGTGATGTAAGAGGAAGACATTACAATTAATGAGATAACCACAGGCCATAAGACCTTATCCGGCGATAAATAGTTAATATTGACTTTCTGAGTCCTACACCTTTCATCTAGTCATTTGCAATCGATCGTGTTGTTGAGAATCTGTGCTTTATAGCCAAAAGTCATAAGCCACTTTCTTCGCGATCCTTGCCCTACGGGGCGTCATGATCCAGGGGAACATTGTTGAACACCTTCATCGAACATTTGGACCATCAGCACAATACCATTGTAACATTTCAGTTTACACGACGAGCAACTTATTCGGCCTCTCTCATGCCAATGATACGTTCAAAATCAGTTAATTAGAAAAAAATGGTGATGTGCCCATCATAGTACTTTCAGTATATAGTTGTATAAAGTTTAATTTCATTTTTGAGTGTTTTTAAGTTAATAATATTTAAATTTAAAGTACTATGAACATTATCTGAATTATTATTACCATTCATAATAACAATATTTATATAACAATGTCGATTTGAAAATATTTATATAGCCCTTAAAAGGAGACGATAGGTTTTCAAATTAAATAAATCATTTGTTAATTATTTTTCTTCACTGGTTTATTTAAAGTATAATTTTCTATCAAGTGTTAAATACCTAAAATATTTATATCTCAAACATATCTTTGAATGAAGAAGAGGGTCGATAGGTTTAAGTGGAAGAACATTCACAAGAGAGAACTCCGTCATGCTAAAAGCAGTTAAAATTATTGTTTTGTTCTTCTCCTTAGATTATATGCAGTTTTATATAATTAATGATAGATAATGTTAAATATAATACATGGGGTTTAAGTAAATATTATTAAACAAGTACAAGCTTAGAAAGATTATGACTTTATATTACATGCATAAATAATTCGAGGTAAGCTGCATCCCCAAGGAACACCATTTGTGCAAATAATTCCATAAAACTACATATATTGATAGGTCATATAAGCTATTCGATTAAATTTTCATATCAATACGTGAAGGTTTATATCACTTAATTGAAACACAGTTATATTTCTTTCTTCACTTCTTATTTTTTAATTGCTTAATGTACATTTCAGGCACTATGTACATTTAGCAATTAAAAAATAAAAAGTGAAGAAAGGAATATAATTGTGTTTCAATTAAATCATTGTAGTATTATTGACAGATATTTAAAAGAAATGAAATTCTAAATATTGAAACAAAAGTTATTACATGATATAGATCTAGCAGTAACCCTTCTGAAATTTTTTATGTTAGAGTAAAAATAAAGCAGAAAATGCGATAGAGAATATATTTAACCATAAATTTTCCTTTTGTATACTTGTTCTATAAATTTTAAGATTTTTTGGATTTTGACTTTAAGGAATCTATGAAAGGGAAATTGCTTTTTCGTTAATATAAAATAAGATAGAATGACATACGTATAACAAACCTATATTACAGACAGAGCTAAAATCCACTTAAAAATTAGTTTTCAGATTACCCCTTAAGAGAATTTTTTGGATTAAGTGAGTTACGCGAAGATGGTAATAACTTGATTAAAACACTTAGAAAACTTTATTTGATATTTTATTTGTAACCAGATGTACATTTCGGATACAAATTAACATGGCATCAAAAATATACATCTGGTTACAAGTAAAATACAAATAAATATAAATAAAATAGTGAAAAGAGGTGTTTTAATCAAGCCCTCAAGAGTAACTATGTAAAAATTTTTGATAATAGGATGATGATTTGAAAAAGAATGTGGTGATATATTAATTGCATTTTAAACTGAACTTGAAGACACTAAAATAAAACACTTACTATGTTTTTACCACTAAAATTTATTGTAAAATATATAAAATAAATTACAACAACACACGACTTAAGTTTCGACTTTTAAAGGTCATTATCAAGTGTACAAATTCAGAAAAAGGTTACATTTATACAAGTACAATATTGGGAGAGGGAAGAAGAATTAATAGAAGAATTAATTAATTATGATGGGAATAGCGACAACGGATTAGGCGTCATTAAGAGATTACAGGTTTCTGAAAAGAGGTGTGTATATTAGATCGGTCTCCTCATTTAAAAGGTTTACAAGGGGATTATTATTAAGTTTAAATATTTTGGCGGATTCCAGGAGATTAAGCTTAGCACCTTTCGGACAGGAGTGTAAAATTTTAATATTATGGATTTCTGGGAAAGGATGATTACAGTCTAAAGCATGGTTAGCTAGAAGTGCTAGAATTTTTGTTTAATCTAAAGGCGCGATAATGTTCCGCGTATCTGGTTTCAAAACTACGACCCGTCTGGCCTATATAAACAGAATTGCACTCGGAACATGTGATGTTGTAAATGCCTGATTTCTTCAAGGGACTGATTTTATCTTTAAAATTAAAAAGGATATTAGATAGTTTGCAACTTGGTCTAAACGCGATTTGATGATTTTGTTTTCGAAATACGTGAGCAATTTTTTCGGTAGTTTCACCATGGTATCTAAAAGTAATAAACGAATTATTAGTTGAATTTGGAATTTTGGGGTAAATATTCGATATTGTGTTTTGATAACGTTTTTTGTTGATTAAATTTTGAATAAGCCTACTTGGATAACCATTACTTTTTGAAATCTCTAGAATTGTGTTGAGTTCTGCGGCGAATTAGATCAGGAATGATAGAAACACGATTAATGATTAATTAGTTTTGTACTTTGAAAATGATCAGGAATGATCAAAACACGTGTCAGGCAATTGAAAATAAAAATATTATGGAACTTAACAAGTTCTTATTTGTCTTAATCACATATGCTAAAGAATGAAGAAACATTTCTTTTATCTTTATTTAACAAACATAACACATATAAAAAGAATAAACATTTTGTCAGTATGCTTAATTGCGGAGATCATTTGCAATAAATGTTCTTCTTTACCCCATATCACATTTTCATCTTTAAGAAATATTAATACCATTTAGTAGTGAAGATAAATAGAAGTTATTTTATTATTACAAAAAATAGATGTACTGTATAAATTATTTAAAATCCATATTTTACAATGTGTATATAAATTCAAATAGCAATAATATTTTAGTTGCCAATCAGAAAAAAATAATTTTTGAATTTATGGTTACTTAAAAAAAATATTAACTTACTGTGTAAGTTGAAAGAATCATATTATTTTAAGTTTTCTATTATTATTTTCAATTACTGCTTCTATTTGCATACTGATTCTGAATTATAGGGAAATTACTATGAATGTAATTACACTCAATAACTGTAATTGGCCGATGACGAGATTAAACGCCATCTAGAAGCTCGAACCCCGCGATAATGGAACATCTAACGGCCACTAATTGCACATTCAGATTCACTGTAGCTTCCTGATGGGAATGATTTAATGTATTATTATTGTTTTTTTAATAATAATGGTGGATTGCCGTCGAATATAATTAGTGACTGTCATAGGTACTATTGTCTTGGCTATAATGCGCTTGTTCGATGATATTTGGATAACAGATTGATGGTATTTCACAAGCACCGCTAAGAAATACTAAATATTAAATACTAAAATATATTATATTACTTGAAATATAAACTATAATTCTTCTTGAAGTATTATTAATTATACTGCTAATATAAAAATATATATACTGAATACTTGTTGCGCTACTTTCTTGATGGAATCATATTTTTAAATTGGGTAAAGTAGAACACCCCATTAACATGCCTTACCTGTATATATATTGTAACATTTCATTATTTTAAATTAGTTTAACTTTGAAAATGATCCTAACCGATCGAAACACGTGTCAGGCAACTGATAATAAAATTATGGAACAAAACAAGTGTTCTACTTTACCCAATTTATAAAAATATATGTTTATATAATTTATTAAACCAAACCGATCTAGGTACTTGGCTTCATGCCGAACTCGACAAAACTGCAAATTCATATTTTGATCGTCTTTCCTACGGTTCTTATGTTTTCCGGTGTGCATATTTTCCGGAGATGCCGTAATCTTTTTATTTTATTATAGAAACGCTTGTAGGGAATGTACTATTCCACCTTAATATCGTATCTCACTTGAGAATACTTTCATTCCGCTCGATATTTAAGCGCCGACGAAAAAGCCGCTGAGAATGTAGAACTGAATCTTTATTTCTTAGAAATTGCCCACATGTGAACAATATGTTAAAACTGTTTTCCATTAAAAGTAAAATTTCAGATTTATATAGTAGGTATCGGTGGGATAATACTGTAAATTCGCTTATTAATCTTAGAATTTATACAAATTTAATATATTTTTAATGCAAACTTGTTCATTATCAAAATCCATACATTTCAATAATTTAGTTTATATTATATTCAATAATTAATTAAACAAATAATTATTCTTCCCTATCGCCAAGCAAATAAAAACTAATAAAACTTTATTATCTCCAAAAGGAAATTTCATTTAGGCTCCCGCAGAAACGCTCATTAATTCCTCTCGCCACCTAATCCCCCAATTTTTTCTCTCTTTTCCGTCCAGGAGAGGTCGAGGACAAAACTCGGCTTCGCCAGTGGGGGCGAATTCCTCCCGCCGCCCCATTAAAATCGACCAATCGAAGGTCCGCCAATCGCTAAACTAATTTAAAGAGCGCTCGCGACAATACGGTCTCAGTCCTGAGGACGACACCTTGAAAACTCTCCCGAAAACGAGATTACAACCGGCTGACGGTTCAATTCCATTATCCCGGATTCGGGTCCCCCGCGCCAACCCTAAAAACCCCTTAAGGCAAGTTTAAATCCGATGGGGACGGGAAATGGAAAAAAATGCGATGTCTCTTGAGATGGAATTCTTAATAATTACGGCTACAAGCATCTCCAGTAACCTAAAAAAGGATGTTCTGATTTGTATTACATTTCATTATATATATTAAGGTTTAAGATTTGCGCTTATATTATGACTATATTTAAAACACAATAAAATATAAGGTTGCCAGTTCCCATGCATGGAACCCTTTTATATATAAAATAAGAACGGAAATTGTTAAATAGCATAACGTAATAATTAACCATTCCATGGCAGTGCTGTTGTAGTACAAGCCTCGTAAAACAATAGAACAAATCGATGATTAAGACTGCATTGTTCCGTGAAAATGATTAGCATTCAAAATACAGTCGATGGACACATTAGTCAGGAAAGAAGCACGAGACAATTGTGGAACGGACAGTAATTTCGTGGGCGCGGTTCCCCTCAAGCAACGATAATTAGTCCTCCACGCGTTGTACTCCATAATACAATCAACAAAGACGCACAAATGGTAAACGTGTATAAAATATTGAATGTAAAAACCTTGAGTATTCGAATAACTGAATTAAACCAATATATATAAGAGATAAATATTGGTACTAAATATCTCTATCTGCGATTTACTCACTATCTGTTATGCAGTGAAACATGTGAAGTTAAATAAAATACTCCTATTCAATAAATAAAATATAATATCGATTTACAACTAAGTACCTCATTAATGAGCTCATGTAAATTGCTCGTTTATGTGAATAAAATTATTGAATTTCATGTAATTTTTTAATGATAAGACAGAATTTCTAAACATTGCTATTTTTAATTTTCGCTGTTGACAGTTTCCTTGTCTTTAACTGCGCCTTATCGACGAGATCGAATAGATAAATCTATCCGTAGTTATTATTGACAGGTAAACAATCGTTTAGAACAGAAAATAAAATGTGGGTCTAATTTTCCACTGCTTCGTAAGTACAGATAATGTTAGGTCTTATTTGTAGTTCTTAATAGAAGGAAATTCCAAATTTGGGGATTATCTATTAATATCCATTTAAACGATTTAGATCATTAATACGTACATTGTCATTTCTTATGACGTGGAAGGGTCAATGAAATATGAAATATAAGATTATACAGTAATGTATAAGTAATTATGACCATTATCATTAGCGCTGTCATTTAAAAATTAGATTCTAGTGAACTACAACTTCTATCATGGCTTTATCTAATCTAAGATCTAATGTAAAAATATATAAAATTAGGATCGAGAAGTTACATTGAGAAAATTAGTTCAAATATAAGTTATTTTCCTATTAAAAACAATCAAAAATAATAAAGATAAAACATAACTCAAACAAAAACGTAGGATCTGCATGCTAACTTTCAATGACTGTCTAAAACAATATGTAGGACAATCAGGAATAAAATAACTTAAAAAATACAATACAATAGAGGAAAATTAATCACAGAATAAAACCTCCAGTTTGTACAATAAGTTAAATATTTTAGTTACTATTTTTTTAATAAAAATTCAATACATTTTTCATTTGCAGACAGTATTAATTATATTCGCCAGTGCTGTATTTAATGTTAATGCAATACATTCCAGCATTTGATTTTAATTGCGGCAGCGTTATGTATAATGTTATTTAATCGGGCTCGATCATCGATGCAAATCACGCGATTTTATAGTTTTCGAAAATGTCCATCACTGATCACATGCCATGCGCTATTAATCGCCGGTTTTAATGGCCGCCGTTTGATATTTATGTATTCGTACACTATTTGATTTTTATTTGACGGCTTTATGTTAAACCTGAAATTCATCCTGACATACGATAGTTCAATTTTACGTCGAAACATATAATACTCGTTTTGATTTTTAGTGTTTAAATAAATTATTACTTTTACGTAATATACAGGGTGCTGATAAATTCTAAAATAAAATTCATTTTTCTAATTCAATTTTACAGTCGTCATTTACTGTTGTTTTCTTAAAATCATCTAATTCTCTTCTGAAAGAGGAATTAGATGATTGTAAATAAAAATAATAGCAGCTGATGATTGTAAGGAGCAACTGGAAAAGCTCAGAAGAGAATTAGATGATTCATTTTTCTGTTATCTTGGGTTTAAAAGTAAATCTGTTTGAATCCATGCTTCTTACGTTACTTTCAAACCTTAAAATCTTATTACCTTTTGTAGTTAGGTAAATTATTCTTTAAAAAATTGTAAAAAATTTGGTTTCTTATACAGTGTTTCAAAGGAAAATACGAATTTTAATAGCATAAGAATGAAACCCATAATTACTAACAATAGAAGAATTTAGGAATTAGACGAGGAAATCAGTATGACCAAAATCAAGCTCTGACGTATATGGCGATCAAGTAATAAAATGCACCCTAAAAGTGATCAGAAGATTGAGGAAGTTAATAGAAATAAAGCAGGGAAACGATAAAGTTCAAAAATAAAGATTTTAGTGTATATAGAGAAAAATTGATTATCTCTTCCTAGGGGATTTTGAAACCAGGCTCAAAAATCCAACCTTAAAAGCTTAAAATTGTTTGATCTGGGATTAGAATTATACTCTGGTGGTAAATCATAATAAAGTAGTGGAATAAGCTAGGCAATTTGAAACCACTACTGGGAATTCTTATAGCCGACAGATTATGTCTTTATATGTCGGTAATACTCTGTACTAAACTTGCCCCTCGAATGATCAATATTTCCAAGGTTTATAATCTCCTAATTTTCATTAAATGCAGCGCCTCGTCGTTTTCGTTTCCGGTTATTGTTGCGTTTCATAGTGATATCTGAAATACCTAACATAGATATTCTTCTGCTTGTGATTTGTTAAATTAATGTTAAGTTGAAACCGAAATAGGCGGTTTTTCTTTCTAGTAAGCCCAATAAAGAATCTTCGACTTCTTCGCCAGCCTTTTTAATCTCATGTATTTTCGATCTGATGTTATCTTGTGGTTTCTCCCGAACTGTATTGCTTATATATCACTTGGTAAAACTTCATTTAATAATAAGTAAAATTAGTAATTAAAGCACTTGTTAAAAAAAACAAAGGTTTCAAGAACAATTTTACCTTAGTATCTAAATAAAAGGTAGAGTCAATTGATAATGTATTGATTTATAAGCTTCTTCTTATAAGAGTAATAATCAGATAGTATTTCTTAAGACAAAAAGAAATGTTTGATTCAAATTTTTGTGATAAACTATGCAGAATGCACCCTCGAACACGAAGCGTGATCAATACAAAACGTCCAAATAATATTCATTGCACTTCTTCTTAACAATCTGAGCTTTCGAATGAGTTTTTTCATTTGTTTTGACATCTAAATAAATAATTTCTTGAATAATTTTGCTACATATATCTTGGTGAAAGATTATTATTAACTATTATCTAAATAAAGTTTTACAGGTTGCTTTCCAGCCATCACTATTAATATATAGTTTATGACAACTTACAGTTTAATTTCAACCATATATGGAATTCAGTTAGACATTTCAGAACTATCTAAAAATACCTCATATTAAGAAAGATTAAGAAAAATCCGCCTGGAAAATTTTAATTCTCAACAATAAACGAAGACACAAAAATTGAAATGAACACCCGTAATAAAATACCATTTGAAAGTGAAAATACTGTAAATAATATGAAACAGAAATGCTTTTCGTAGTAGACAGGGAAGTAGTTGATTTAATAAATGATTTTATAGTTTTAATAAGACTAATTTTTGCAGATTTACGAAACGTTTCGTATTTTTAAATTTGAAACCACGTAAAGAACTTTAATATATTTTAAGAAGGAAATTGTTTAGTTGAAAATTGTGCAAACAGTACTTCATGTGCAAAACTTACTCTAAAAAATGGAATAACCGTTGTTCTTTTCGAACCTCCTTTTACTCGTCCTCCGAATTTGGTGTATAGCATCTTGGTTTTCACTAGCCTCACTAGCTTAGGAAGTATGCGATGATTCCTATTTATTTATTGAGAACTGGCAATACTGGTATAAGTATAAGTTTGGCATTTTTGAACGTTTTGACGTGCGAGTACTATTTGTTTTGTTTACAGTAAGTTAAAAATTTCATCTCGGCCAAAAGATGGAATTAACTCACGAAAATTTTCGACGTGGTCTTACTCAAGAACAGTGCATCAATTAACTGAATTAAACTTTTGGCGACGAAGCTCCATTTACCGTCACTTTATATCTCTGTTAAACTGAATTTAAACGTGGACGAACGAAGTTAAAGAAGATCGTACAAAATCGGTCGTTGTGCCGGAAAATCTCAATGCTGTGCGAAAACTAATTGAAAAAGATCGTCATATGCATATCACAAAATCGAGAGATGTTTAAGAATTAGTATTACCAGCATACATACTATGATATTTCTCATGAACATTTGGGTTTTCGGAAGTTCTGTGCACGTTGGAATCCACATTTGTTAACAGATGCTTAAAAAATGCTCGTATCGATTGGTGCCATAAAATGATTTCGAAATACAACAGTAGTACGACCAAAGCCGTGTACAGGTGACTCGTCCCAGGTGACGAGTAGTGAATTTATGCGTATGAGCAAGAATGAAAAATCAATCGGCAGTTTGGGTGTTTCAATGTGAAGCAAAGCCAACAAATGGAAGCAAATGATTGCATTTTTCTTTATGAAAACTGGTCATTTGGCAACTGCAGCTCTAAAAAAATCAAAAGACTGTCAATTCAGGGTAGATTTCGACCGTCTGTTTACTTGAAGTTTTCTGCAAATTGAGAGAAAGTAACCCAAAACGACGAATAATTTTGCTTCACAACAATACGAGTTTACACACATCAACAAACGAGTATTTTGATCGAATTGATGGATCATCTGCCTTACAGTCCCGACTTGGCACTATAGTTATAGTTGTTTCACGCGAGATTATCTCTGTTATTATGTAGAGGATGTATGACGCCGGTGTTTCACTCTTGCGGCATTTTTTCTGTGTTCCAGAGTTATTAGTTTATGCCCTTTGGCTACTAGTTGTTCTCCGCCATATTCTTCGAGTGCTTTCGACAATTTTTCGTAGGTAGGCGGGTGGTCATTAGCAGTTGCTTCTAAACGTTAATCGCATTCTGAGGGTTTTCTATTGGGATTGCGAAGGTGTCGGTCTATAATTTGTTATTTTCTTGAAGTGATGCTCTTGACTGGTAACCTTGTATACTTCGCGATTGTTATTGTTTCTAAAGTTTTCTTCTGCCTTTTCAATGATGGCATTAAGATACTGGACTCCTTGTATGCCATCTGTCTCTATTTGGATTTCATAAAATTGTAAGCATTGTATGTCATACCATTCGTTTCTGGTTGTCTTTGGTTTGTAGTCTACTAATGATTCTGCCGTTTTGATTATTGCTGAATAATCTCAGAAAAAAATAAATACTTTAAATTACCATAGACACAAAAATTAAAATGAACACAAATACATAAATGTCAATTAAAACCAAATCAAATCTTATTTCTGCACTAAAGACGAAAAGGGCAGCACTGTAATTGCAATAAACGCAAAGTTCTTATGTCAACAAATTCATTTAACCCAAGAAAATGTACGAACACATAATACGATAAAAACATAAACAAGTAAACTTGGAATAAAAACATTAACACTTATTCCAAGTTTATTAATTAAATCTTCACGTAACTTAAGAATGTATTCTAATGTAAACAATTGTTTTTAATTATCAGAGCTTTGAGACAGTAATATTATATAGACTGAATATATTATACTATTCTGCTTAACTTATTGCTAAAAATCTTAATACAATATGATAATTTTCAACCAAAAAAACTCCCTAAAAATAATCATTTTAATTATGAACAATATTAAAAATAATTATTTAAATAATATCCAAAAAATCATTTTATAATTTTATCTGTAGCTTAAGTCTCCGAAATAAACATAAATGAATTTATAAATAACAATATAAAATGAATTACTTAGTTACTTTGTTTGTATATCAAAGAATTTAATTTCACAGTCTTATACAGACAAAGTATCTAAGTGTTTCATTTTATGTTTCAAAATGTATAACGAAGAACAATCCTAAAAATATCAATAAAATTAAAGATTAAAAAACCAATCCCGAAATAGTTAAGGAAACCATCTGTAGGCTACAAAATTATTTAGAATAACTCATTCTTTAATGAATCCAAAAATTTTGGGTCAACGATTTGATCACTGAAAAATTATGTTAATAAGAGGTTGAGATGCACTTAGTGAATAAGCAAAACAAACCAAGTGAATCTTAATAATAATATTCATAGACACTCTTTGGATACATAATGTTTTATGAGTTAAGTGGTAGAGTAGCCTTAATGGCTAAACTTCGCCCATTTTTTCTTAGCAAATAAAGACGTTTATTATTATTATTATTTATAAACACTAAAAACTAACAGTATAATAGACTTACATTTTTAATGTAGACTGGAATAAATAAATCTATTAACTTTTTATATCTTACCTAGTATTAGAAACATTAAACATAGACATGATTTCGTAATTTACACATGCAAACACACAGAGTATAAAATAAAAAATTCTAAAAAACTGGTGTAAAGAAACTAATTCTTACAAATTAATGGAACAGAAACAAAACAAAATGAAAAATAATATGTCCGTATCAAACCGAATCAAAAACATGTTTCCATTTACTTTATTCTATAAACTTTTAATATTTAGCCAATCAATGTATGGAACTAAACTATCTAAAATAACCAGTCAAAGTTATTTTAAAAATGAAATATTAAACAATTTACTAT
The DNA here is from genome assembly GCA_963969525.1 of Ontholestes murinus. Taxonomy (NCBI): domain Eukaryota; kingdom Metazoa; phylum Arthropoda; class Insecta; order Coleoptera; family Staphylinidae; genus Ontholestes; species Ontholestes murinus. The sequence goes on from OZ018391.1 coordinate 36,031,181, forward strand.
ATGAAATGAAATATTAAACAATGGAATGTATTTGCTAAGTTCCATGAACTGCCCCAAAATTTATATAGGCCAAACCGGACGAACATTTAATGAACGAATCAATAACCACGACAAATATTTCGTCAGTCAGAAAAATACATCAACATACGCAAACCACCTTCTGTCAGATAATATTACTTTAAACCCAGACCTTAAAAATTTGTGGACAGTAAGCAAAGTATAGACATAATTAAATTTGTTAGAATTTTTAAAAATTACTAAAATTTAAAAAGCAACCACTTACACAACGTACAAATATAAATGTTAAATCCCCCTTTGTAATATTATTCTATTAACTATCAAACATAACACAATAGTATGTATTATACTTTAATTATACAGTATCGGGAAACATACATACTGTTTAAATAAATCTAATTTAAAAGTCGTACAATAGTATTTACGTTAAGAATAAATATAAATTTTTAACATTTGAATTTCTTTCTTTTTCAATTTGAAGTGCTGTTCATTATGTTTGTTTTGGATATTTTGAAGGTCCAATTACATTTCCTTCTAAATGGTATTTATTGATCTACTTCCTGAGCTTGATGTAGCTTTTATTTTAGTCTAGATGGTTCTATCAGCAGCAACTTCATTTTGCTGACGCTCATTTTCATCCGAATATGACGGCAATCAAATTATTCTTGATCTAACTGTACTTTTTGATGTTCTTTTCTTTGTTATTCCTTTGTGAGAAAATACATTTTTCTTGTTTGTCTGATTGAGCCTCTTAACTATAGGTTAGTCCATTTTCAGGATAAAAATCACCTACCTTCCTATCTAAATTCTTAATATAATAATAATAATATATTTTATATTGTACAGGTATTTTCGAAAGTCTGTTTTTAGGATATTTTTTGCCGGAAATTTTGATTCGCTGGCGTAATGGCGGATTAAATTTATTATAATTATTTCAAATAAGAGTGTTTTTTTGACTGATCGGTACGTAAAAGTATATTAAATATGTTTTTCACAAAAATAAAAGTAAGCCTCCGAAATAATTCAAAATACAATTAAATTCATAAATTTAGAAAAGGTCTTAATATAACCTAAAAATATTTAATGAAATCCAAATGAAATTCATTAAGACCGGTCATTTTCAATTGGTTGTTTTATTTTTGCATGAAATTAAAAGCCTTAATTAGCATAGTTATAATTATCCGATTTAGATCAAATATGCGCCGTTTTGTTCTATAAGTTGTTGCCTTTTTCCCTTTCCCCTATTGGCAAAAATTGAGACAGTCGATTTTCACAAGCCTCTTTTGAAGCAATTTTTTACCAGCAAAATTCGCTGAGCTTGAACAGATAGTAATCACTTGGTCCGAACTATAAGTTGGATGCATAAAATCCTCCCAACCAAGCTTCCGGAGCTTCTAACGAGTCATTCTCGATGTGTATGGCCTGGCAGTGTTCTGAACACAATTCCTCTCTTATTGGTCAAAGCTGTCCGCTTCTGGGTGATTCCTTCCTTCAGATGGTCCAATTGTTGACAGTACAGTTCTAAGTATTGCGATAAGGGAGCAGCTCATAGTAGATAATTCCTTGCCAATCCCACCAAACACACAGCAAAACCTTCCTAGCTGTCAATCCGGTCTTGCCCATCGTTTCCCCTGGCTCACCGCGATTCGACCACGAGCTTTTTCACTTGAAGTTGTCATAAGTGATATACTTTTTATTACCAGTCACCAACCGCTTCAGGAATGGGTCAAATTTGTTGCGATTGAGCAGCGATTCGCAGATGGAAACTTTCTTTTTGTATCCAGCCTTATTCAAATGGTTAAATGGTTTCAAACGGCTTTTTGTACAATATATAGCAAAATAAACTATGCTTATATGACGGTTGGACTCCACAATGTCGATGGTTTTATCTATTGGTAATTAAATTATAGTAAATTATAATATTAAAACTAAAGGGTATAAAATAATATATATTTTCAACTAATGTATTGTTATAAATAAAAATAAATTAGGACGTATAAAATTGTAAACATAACTCAACTGTTAATAATTAAAATAAACAAAATTAAAATGAATTTGAATATGAATTTACAAGCTTGCATGAGTCAGATCCATGTATCTCGCATTTTTAGTGATGTGTAGCCACACCATCTGGGTAACTAAGATTAAATGGAGACGGCAATATAAAATAGATCATGAAAGTAGGTCGTACAAGCCGTCATACTCTCATACTCTGGTCGCCCTATAACGATGCCCTTCAGCGCGGCATTGTTTAAAATGGAAATTATGTTTTGATGCAATTGAATTACAAAGTAGCGCATATAAATATTTAACACACCAATTTTTAAGAAGTAAGTTTAGCAAAATAAATCGCTTTTCACATTAAGTTAATCTCAATTTATTAGGGCTTGTATTCTGTGATTATGAATGGATTTACATTCCAATTGTATATCCCGAAAAGTACATTAAGCAATTCTGGCACAAGAAATTAATTAAACAGTAGAATTAATATATAGAAATACTGCCTGGAAAATGTATTATTTGAGTAGACTGCATATGGTGGACCTAAATTAAAGAACATTAAAAGGAGAAAAAATAGGCATACATATAGGATTCACCATTTTTTCTAATCTAACTAAAACTGATATTATCAAATACTTGTACAATCTTTATGGTCCTTTAGGAATAAAAATAAACCCTATTGAAAAATATTTTAAGCAGTAATAGGTTAGTGTACTGAATGATTGTGTATTGGGGGTTGGGATTTTTTTTATAGATATGGCTTATTGTGTTTTGATATCTCTTTTTATTGATTAGATTTTGAATGAGGCTAACCGGGTATCCATTGTTTTGTGCAATTTTTTAAATTTTCTTCAATTCTAGGATAGCGGAATTGAAAAATGTTCGATAAATCATTGAGTGGTATGCGGCTAGTTTATGTGACAGGGGGTGGAATTTATATTGGTAGGTAGGTTTTAAGTTTTAAATATTTTTTGTAAGGTGCACTAAAAAATGGGAGCTTGTTGAAATTAACAGTAGAGTTCTTTATTGCCTCTTTGTAAAAGGTGTTTTAAAACGAATCTTGTATCGGAAGTAGTACCAAAAACAGAAAATTTATGTAAATTATCGTATTGTATCAGTGAAAGACTCTTATAAAACTCGAAGAAAGATGAGTTTTGATATTTGTCCTTAATTATATAAATACACTCTAAATTAATAATTTCCATATGAAGTTCTGGGGTTAGGTTTTAATGTCAGTATCAAAAGAATTTTGAAAAATCTTAATGACATCAAAATCTGAGAAACGAGTATCAAAATTTATCTTCAAAGCACTCAAAATTTGGACTGCAAAATCGACTGAAAACTCAGTCTCAGTAGAGTGGCTAAATATTTTACATGTTTTAAAATGAGTTTACGTAATTGTGATTTAAACAATATTATTTTCTGTCGGAACGATTTGAGTTTAGTGTATATATCAGGGAGAAGCTGGTTTTCTCTTTGCAATCTCAAATTAAGTTCGTTCATAGCTTTTATCAAATCGACATAGAATGCTTCCACAACCAGTCGTTATTTTATAATTTGTATTTTGTTTGCTTTTGATTCAAAAATGTTTTGATCAGTGCTCGAAGTTTAAAGAAGCGCTACGGGACATTTCCGCAACTAAACCAGTGATGGCATGGTTAATTATTTTCTTCCATATCTTCAAAAAACTCGCGGAATTGTCGGTAAATCAGCTCAGCGGATCTGATGAAATTAATAATTGATATGATTTGTTTTAGAACTTTAGACATATCCAAAAATTTTCCAAATATGTTCCCCAAAAGGACTGTTGATGAATGATACAATGTAAGTCTATTGGTTTTGAACCACCTTGTTCTACTGCCTTTGACACAAGGGCAAGCAGTCCTTTATTTTTACAACAAATGTTTTTGCCTCCATCAGTTGTAATAGATTTCAAGTTTTCCATCGCAGGATCTTTTTATTATTGGCACTGTCAACACCCTTAAAAGTATCTTCCCTAGTAGTCGTGCCGGGAATAGTATCAATATTAAGAAGTTCTTCATACACTTCATAGCTTTTATTTACTCCTAGAATAAAAACACCTGAACCGTATCTCACACATCCGTTGACTCATCCAAAGCCAGAGAAAATCACTCAAGATGTTCATTTTTGTCAGATAGTAGAGATGATAAATTTTCTGCGATGTCTTGTACCTTCCGAGCTCCGATTGTCGACAAGCTAACAGTTTTATATAAATTTACCTTTTTAGGGCACAATTCTTCAGCTACTGTAATTACGCATTATTTGATCATTTCTCCATCTCTGAATGGTTTTCCACGTTACGCGATTTCAAGAGCCATACATAAGCTGGCATGAGTTGCAGCCTCTTGTTCAGTATTGGCTTTTGTAAATAAAGATTGCTGCAATTTCAATCCGCGCTTCAAAGCTTCAAATATTTCTATCCGCAATCTTCCTGAAGATTTTGAGTAATTTTTAAAATGTTTCATTTCATAATGACGTTTAATGTTATATTCTTTGATAATGGCTATGGTTTTATTGGAAATCAAACATAGTACCTATTACTGGACTCAATCACGAAATATTGGAAGTTTCATTGATCTTTGAAAGTTCTGCATTCCCTGTTTATTTTTCCATACTAATAAGTTAAATCAAAATTCAGTTAAGTATGGGCGTTGGTCGGATCGGACTTTTTAAAGGGGTAATGCACTGCTTTACAATAAATAGACTTCCGCTTCCTTTGCCTTTCCTAAGTACACTGAGTCGAGGTTGCGCCGCTAGCTTTTTATATTTTAATTACTGCGATCTGAAAGTGGTATACAACAGAAACTTTTCGAACCAATGAGGTTATTCACGAATGTTTATTGTTACTGCGCTTCCTAAAGTACTATTAGCGCCATGTTTTAGAGATAAAGGATATTACCTATCTATTTCCACTTTTGACCACTAATGTTACAATGACCATAAGAAATTTTATATACTTTTTCGAGGAAAACTATGACATGGAAGAGTAAATAAATTATGCGGATTTTGCGAAGTGATACAAATTTTTAATATGCTCGAAGTTCTGTTGATCTTAACTTATCTGTGCAGAAAAATTGTAAACTTAAATAATAAATAAATAAAATTCATAGGCCGTGTCTGTGTTACAGATTTATAAAAAAGTTAGTTTTATCGATAAATAAAGCTTGAGCTTTAACCAAATAATTATTATGAGAGGGATCATAATATGATGATGATATAATTATATGTGTTTGCTTGGGTTAGTTTTTTTGTACACTTTCTGGTCTAAAGTTGCATCGTAATGTTTTTAAATGTATGTGTCGAGAAAATGTATTAGCTAAATTTCCCTGGCGAATTTAATTTAGCATATATTGTTTATGTGATAGAGGGAAGTGTTGACCTTAACTAGGCTATGTGGCTAGATGACGAAATTATTTAATATGTTATTTATCAAGCCAATTCTCTCTTTTTATAACTTTGTTTTTATAACTTATGTTACTTCATATAAGTAATAAATAAACAATTTTTGTAATTCAAGTGTTTATATATCATGAAATTTTTGTATTTAAAGTCTGTTTTGTAGGAACTGAATTTATATTATACATTATTCTTGCGTGATTGGATACACATTTCAATGTGTAAGCACATCACAAAAAGTCTTCAAATTTATTTGCATCCACCATGGTTCTAGGAGTTGTAATGGGTTTTTACAAAAAAACAAATAATTTACACATAAAATCGCATTTTAAAAGAGTGAGATGCTACCTTCTCGCATGGCTTGACAGCATCTCACTAAATTTCGAATTATCAACGCAAGGCGGTAATATACTAAAGCATTAAATATCCTGAGCAGGCGATATTAAGGCTTCTGGCAAAAAACTTGTTACCTAAAATAGTTTATTATCGCAAAGTAAGATACGTGTGTTAAGTTAGCATGTCAACTACTAGCATCCCTTAAAACTTCATATTTATGTAATTGTCAAAATTGAATAATAACAAATGAGATGTTCTGGCGATTTAATTTGACCGTAAAAATTATTGTTATAAAACTTGACCATGAATGGTATGCCGTTCTATAGAGTTGAGATGCTGAGCAAGTCTATTTTTATTAGAACGATAAGTGAAATTCACTTTATTGTTATCACACACAAAAATGTATCACAAAGTAATGGCTCCAAGCATCAACTATATTATCTATTTTTATTGCTTCTAGAGTGACACTTGTATGCAATTTGAAATCTAAATTATATGTTCTTGGCAGAATTTTGGCTATTGGATGGTGAGCATGTATAGTATTTTCTATGAACTCACTTGACCTGCGTAATATTTGCAAATATAAACAGATATATCTCTATCTTTCAATCAAAATAATTTGAATATATGCAAATTCTTCAATTATAACAATAATTTGTCATTTTTTCACTTTTATATTTTATCTTTTGAAAGATGTGCATTTTAGTCATAATTATCGTTAGCAAACATACCCAACTACAAAAAGAGAAGCTGGTATATTCTTTGCTATTTTTAAACATGCATCTCGCAAAAAATGTAATATTGTTATTTTTTAAGTACTAAACTAGTGTTTTATATAACTATTAAAATGTTTATGTAGCCAAACATATAATAAATATATTTACATTGTTACATTATAATATTGGTTTGCTCTCGGTACATCCTAGATTGTTCAATTAGTTTTTAAGCACCCGTATTTTATCTTCCCGCTTCCAGGTAATCGTATTCTGATATCTTACATAATCCTGTGCCAAATGTATCTTCCAATGTAACAAACAATCTAGAAGCATGGATTGATTAAGATTTATGAAATCTTTACATATTGAATAACTGAACTGACCTGACTGAACATATAAAACTAAAATAATAAACTAAATAATATTAACTGTGCTACGCAGATGAGTAGGGAAACAATAATTTAATAAATGATATTGAACGAATTTAATTTATTTACATTTTCAAATTAGTCTGGCGCCAGCATTAAAAATTAATCAATGACTTCCATTAGTAAATGGAAAAGTTTAAATTAGTATACATATATGTGAATAATCCACACAGTTTTTAATTAATATATAATAAACCAACAAGTTTTAATTTGTTTTTTCTATTACATTTTAATTATTGTACATATTTATTTAAATTATATTATTTCTGCCTGAGTAAATATTTCATATTTTCCTTTCTATACGTTTTATACACAAAGGATCCAAAATTAGTTCTTGCCTTTGACTTTCACTCAAGCCTCAATTTCCCGTTTCAGTTATCCCTGCCAACCCTTTACCTGTTTCCATTATCTTTCTAAACGTACTTTTCGTTTAAATATGTATTATTTTTTTATCCACTGTCAAATTTTTTAATCGATCTTTCAACATCTGATTCCATAATCGTTGTCCCATTTTCCACTAAATTATCGTGTGCCTGAAATTGTTTCTAAAAAATGCACGGTTTAATTTGATGGGGGGCAGTTTAAATTACGCCTCGGGTTTCGTTTTAGGGAGGGTCGAGGTGAAAAATTAACGTGATGGATTAATAGCAATTTGAAATTTAATCTTTGAAATTGGGGATGGATGAACGGAATGGGGGGAAGTTGAGAGCGTCGAAATTAACCAAGGCCGGCAAAGTAGTCTCGTGTTAACGAAATTACCGTTCGTCTGTTTGAATTATTAATTTATTAAATTTCGGCCTTCGTTTCTGTGTAATTTCGTTAATGTTATTTTAGATTCTATAGAAATTAGTGCAGACTGTAAGAAAATGCTTATATACGTATTTATTTAAGAGTGAAAAAAAAAGATAATTATATTTTTGGCGGAAATAAAATTATCTAAATCATAATATACATTATTAATATTTATTGTTTATGACCTATTAATAAACGTTAAAACTGTTATTTGCTAATGATGAATTGCAATAATCAATTATAGTGAATGTACCAATTTTATGCTAAAAATGTAATAACTAAATTAATTTAATTCTCTTACCGACTAAAACATCTTTTGGATCTGTCTTTGAATTATTAGGCCGTTACCATAGGCTGTAGTTAATAACATCAGCAAAAATCTTTTAAAAATGAAAAAGTTAAAAACTTCCTAGCCTAACATTTAAAAAATTGTAATTGTAGAAGTGTTCAATTTCCATTGTTCCAAGCAATAAAATTTTTCTGAAAATATTAAAAATATTTTTGCTTTAAGGTTTAAAAAGTGAAGATGAATTTCAAGAAATAACAGCCCTATTAGTTAATATACAAAAGAATGATTTAAAATTTGTGATATTTACCTCAAAAAAAAAAGCATAGACACTGGATGACTTACAAAGGTCTATGGAGGTGTGCGAAAATTTACCAAGTAGAATTATTCTAAATCATGGATGCACAGACCGGGGCCCGCGGGCCGCATGCGGCCCGCCGGTCGAATACCGGTGGCCCGCCGACAGCAAAAATAATACTCTCGTACATTCTAAAAATATTGAATTCTATTCCAGAATAAAACCAAAAAAAATATGTTCGAAAAGTAATTTGAATCTCGCGCGCGCGCTATTATGGTGCGCCGTACGTGCGTCGTCGGTAACAGCGGTCGGTAATGTTCGTGCTGATCTCGGTTAAATTCGTTTGCTTGAAGAAGCGCGGCGGCCGGCGGCGCGATGACGATCGCTCGCTTAGATAGTATACGACTCGAAGCTTCCAGAGTCGGTTTCGAGATTTCTCCAGACAGTTTTCGACTCTATACGCGCGGTATAAAAGCCACGTTTAATCGCCGCTAGGTGTATAAGTGTTCTGTGAGTTTAATAGAGGTTTTGGAAGGCAATAGTTGTACTCCACTAGCCGGTGTCATATATTTTGATCCACATTCAACGTAGATTTCCTGTTGCAGTGTTAACCGTCAAGTGCCGTGTATAATTGTGTTGTGAAATCGTAAGTAAAACTCTATTATTAATAAGTGTTTCCCTACCTATTTAATCAATTATTTTTGATAATTTAAAAAGGATGGGTAATTTAAGTAGGTACTGTAATTGTTTTTAGGTGCTGTGTTAATCCTAGCCAGGATTAGAACGCAACATGGACAAGCCAGGACCTAGTAAAAAACGTAAGGTTAAAGATGAAAATCGGCAATTTCAAGAAATTTGGACTGAGAAATACTTTTTTGTATGGTCGCATAACAAAGTCGTTTGTTTAATTTGCAAGAATTCTGTTGCAATTGCAAAGGAATATAATGTAAAAAGGCACTATGAAACGCAGCATCCTTCTTTTACCAAGTTTACAGGCGAATTAAGAAAGCAAAAAATGTTGTCTTTAAAACGGGAGCTTACGGGTCAGCAAGCTATGTTTAGAAAACCCATTGAAGATTCAGAAACAGCTACAGAAGTTAGTTATGAAATTTCTCGAATGATAGCAAAGCGAAGTCGCCCCTTCAATGATGGGGATTTTGTAAAAGAATGCATAGAAATTGCCGCTAAGAAAATGTGTCCAGAAGCAGCAAAAAAGTTTGAGAAAATTCAACTGAATCGTATGACCATCCAAAGACGAATTATGTCTTTGTCAGGTAATATTGCGGAACAATTAACTGAAAAAACTAAGATCATTGAATTTTTTTCATTAGCACTCGACGAATCCACTGATATTAGTTCCACAGCTCAACTTCTAATATTCATACGAGGTGTTACTCAAGATTTTGAAGTCGTAGAAGAGTTATTAGGAATGTGTTCATTGAAAGGTCAAACCAAAGGAGTTGATATACTCAATGTACTTTTGGATGAGCGTTCAAAAACTGATTTGGACTTATCAAAATTATCGGGAGTTGCGACTGACGGTGCTCCTTCGATGATTGGTGTCAATTCCGGGCTAGTTACTTTGCTGAAAAAGCATCTGCAAGAAAAAAACATAAAGGCTGAAGATCTCATGCAGTTTCACTGCATTATACACCAAGAAGCCCTCTGTGCTAAACAAATTGAATTTCAAAATGTCATGAAAGTGGTAGTTTCGACTGTAAATTTCATAAAATCACGAGGACTCAATCACAGGCAATTCAAACAATTCCTTGATGACATCGAAAGCGAATATGGAGATTTACTGTATTATACAGAAGTAAGGTGGCTAAGTCGTGGATTGACACTGGAACGATTTCTAAATTTAATAGAAGAAATTGGAATATTTCTGGCGGAAAAGCAAAGGGATGTCCCGGAACTTAAAAATCCTGATTGGTTGTGTGATTTGGCTTTTTTAGTTGACATTACAAATCATTTGAATGTCTTGAACACACGGCTTCAAGGCAAAAATCAACTGATATCCCAGCTCTACGCTCATGTATCATCCTTTCAATGCAAGCTGACACTTTTCAGATCGCAATTGAATTCTGGAAATTACAATCATTTTCCGAATTATAAGAAAATGGCTGAAAAATTCAACAAAACTGCGATTAATTTCAGTTATGTAGAAAAGCTAGATATTTTGATTCAATCTTTTCAAGACAGATTTTCGGAGTTTAAAAAAGTGAAACCTCTGTTGGACATATTCAGCAATCCTTTCACGATTTCAGTTGAAAATGCGCCAGAGTCAATGCAGTTAGAAATTATCGACATTCAAAACGACGAAGATTTACGCAACAAATTCAACGAAGGAGACTTGCTGAACTTTTACCGCTGCATTGATAAAAATATGTACAAAGAGTTGCGCATAAACGCTCTGAAATGTGCCAGCTTATTTGGTTCTACCTATATATGTGAACAAACTTTTTCAATACTTAATAATAATAAAACCAAAAATAGAAACCGCCTTGCAAATGAAAGTTTGGAAGCAGTTTTACGTGTTGCTACAAGTAAATTTGAGCCAAATATAAAAAAGATTGTAAGCACTATGCAGTGCCACGCTTCAAATTAATAAATTCCTTTTTAATTTTAATACATTATTATCAATTATTTATTGTCTTTAATTACCTACACTTCTGGCGGCCCGCCATCAGTTCATGATTTGCCCGAGTGGCCCCTAGTCTTAATAAGTCTGTGCATCTCTGCCTTAGAGGAATACTACAGCAGTGACTCTTTTCAACAACAACTGATGAAGAAGACGATATAGAAGTCAACCTATGAATATTTTATAGTTTTAAGTGAAGGCATATAAACAATGAAGTAGGATTTTTTAAACATGCTTTCCTAACACGATAGGCAAAGTAATTTGGCGGAAATTTTATGAAGAAGTTTCCCGAATTTCAAGATGGTGACCTCAACAAACGTCCAAACGCAATGATTTGTCTACGTTGGAGTCTAGCTAGCTAATATGGTTTACGGTAACCTCATACAGGAACTTCAAATTTGAGGTGTGGCCTTATTTTGTAGAAATTAACTCTGATCTTGTGAGCTATTTTTGATTTAGGATTTATTTTGATTTTTGTTTTTTTTGTCAGTTTCAATACTGCTATATTTTACTTTATCTTCAATATTTATAAGTGACTATATAAAAGTAAGACCCGCTCTAGATTTTATGAAATTCTTAGAATTACTTTTATTAGCTTAATGTAGTTACTTGAGTATGTGAAGGTTAAATATCACTTAATTAAAAACACAGTTATATTCCTTTCTTCACTTTTTATTTTTCACAGCTAAATGAACATTTCGGGCACTATGTACCCAATATCAATAGCTAACTGAATACAAACAAAAAAGTGTCAACAATATATATACCTCGATAGATTATACGGAAAAACCGAAAAGTAATTAACACAACTAAACAAGCGGTATCTTAGAGCGTGAGGATTAAGCATTATTCGGCATCTGTCTGGGAAGGATGTATAATAGGGTTAGTGTAGATTTGATCAGGTAATAAATTCAATAGCGGGTTTGTTAGTGGGCTTAAATCAAAATTAAGTAATTTATTCTTGTTTTTACTCATTTCTATTGCTTCCAACATATCTAAATGATAACAACTCGATTCTTTTAACAATTTAATATTACTTATTGAAAATTTGTGACCTGTTGTTAAATTATGATGAGCAATTGCTGACTTATTAGGGTTTTGGCTTTTATTATTTTATTATAATTAACAACCCTTTAGTGATATAATTTCAACAGCTAAAGGAGAGTAGAAAGTCAATCTATGAATCCATGCAGAATGATTTTATAGTTTTTAATGAAGATCGATAACCATCTCTAGAAGCTTGTAAAGTAGTAACCTTGACGATTCTGATTTCAGCAGCCAATCAATAAAAAAGGGCCCAAATGAGTAGCGGCATTCGTTGTATTTTAAAGATCGGATATACCATCTTGTCTACTGTTAAGGTGGCAATTAAATCATGACCTTTAGTATTTTTGGTTTTTAGGTTATGTTAATAGTGTTAATAGTGGCTAGATGATTAGTTCATTCTCGGTCGTTGTTTCGAATATGCGCTATGATGGTTTTGACAGATGATGAATTTTAACATTGTCACAGGAAATTGGGCTGAATTGCTTTATCAATATGCTTGGTTACAGCTATGACTTTTCTCGGGAGACCTGAACAACTTTCACAAAGATTTACAAATTAGGTAATATTAATATGTTCTATTGAATGACTTTCGGGAATTGCTCTGAAATTTAAAATTAGAATACCTAAATTTTTTGTAATATGCTATGTTATGTTATGGGTTCGGTGGGTCCTATGAGCCTTCTGAAATTACCTCTACCTCTTTTGTAATTGTCCCTGACCTACTAGAGTCCCTTAAAGTCTAGACTGTTTACATAGTCTGCGATAGTTTAAGGGTTAATGTGTACCAGTTCATTAGGCTTTAGAAAGGCCGTTGACAGGTAGTTCCCTCTTTGAAGGGACAGGTCATAGTATTCACACAGTAAGTGCTCTGCTGTTTCTTATACCTCGATGAAGATTCTGCAGTTGGCATCTGTTGTCTGACTCATCTTAGTAAGGTGGTATTTCAGAGGGTAGTGTCCTATGAGCAGTCTGGTTATGAGCTTTAGGTTTGCTTAATCTGAGAAACTATCCGGATCTTACGGCAGAGAAGGCAATAAAACCTTTCGCCAACCGCAAACCAGGTGTGCTCCTCGGGTGGGCACTTTTGGCAGTATTTTCCCATTCCTGGATCATCTCCTTAATGCGCACTTTTGATATTCCACTGTACGGTTCTGATCCAACAAACGGAGTTTTGGAGTTTTGGCGAGGCTATCGGCGATTTCATTGCCTTTGACCCCAGCGTGACTTGGAACCCAGAGCAATTCGACTCTGTTATTCCTGGCCAGCTGCTTTAGGGATAATTTGCACTCCCAGACAGATTTAGACTTTCATGTAGATTTTATTGCATTTAATGCAGCCTATCAGACTATGCATATCCTCCTTTTTGTAGCCCCTTTCTAAACATACGTGGGCCCATGTGTTCAAGGCCTCGATTTCTGCCTGAAATATAGATGAGGATCAGCCCAAAGCCCTCGATAAGCCGAATCGAAGGCCATTGATGCCGATTCCGACTCCTTTATCAGTTTTAAATCCGTCAGTGAACCAAACTATTGAGGAGCATTGTAACTGCCTGACTTTTGCTTCAACATCATGGCAGTAGTTCAATCGTTAACTCGATTTATCATTTGGTCTTTGAGTATGTATATCACTCTTTCGCACACAGTGTTGAGGATATTAAGGTGCCCATTAAATTCTTCTTAAAACGTCTAATGCAGCTTCCCTTTTCACCCCTGTAAGTGCTGAGTTGTGATCTCCGTTGTCTTTCTCCACCAAACCACAGAACCATAGGTGATTATTGGTCTTACCACCATTATTAAAAGCCAATATATCATCTTTAAGTGTAAATCCCAACTTCTGCTAAATAGTCTGAGGTAGGGCCATATTGCCTTTACTGTTTTGGCGGTGGTGTTGTCTACATGGGTTTTCCAGTTAAGCCCCTGATCAAAAGTGAGGCCGAGATATCTAACTGTGTTGGAAAATCGAATGAGTCTCCTATTCATTGTTAGTGCGTTAAGGCTGAACTTTCTTCGCCTCGTAAATGGAACAATTACAGTCTTGTTGGGGTTAAAGATGAATCCCTTCTGTAGGCACTATGTAATTACTTTTCGAAGGGCTGTCTGTATGCGGTTAGACACCATGTCGTCATGATTCTCTTTTACTATGATGACGATGCCGTCAGCATAGCCTTGTAAGTCAAAACTGTCATTTGATAGCACTGACATTAGTTCATAGACAACTAGTGGCCATAGCGGAGCCCATAGAACCCTGCCTTATGGGCACCTCTTTACTGCGAACTCAGTTGCCCACTTTTGAGCATAGCTTGGATCCATGTGGATGTGGAGGTATCAATTCCTCTTACCCTAGTGGTCGTATCTATGGATTCGTAGGAAGTGTTGTCAAATGCACCTTTGATGTCCAAGAATTCACATAGAACCACTTCATTGTTTGCGATGCTCTTCTTTCTTACACATGTTAGTGTGTGTAGGGCATTTGTAGTTGATGCTTGATAGGTAATTAGTGTTAGTGAAGGGGAAATCACTAGATCGCCATTTACCTAATATTTCTCTATCGATTTTAGGAGAAAGGAGGTGAGTTTTATGGATCGATATGACTTAGGCTCGTCAGTTTGGCGTTTGCCGGCCTTTGGTATAAATTTCACCACCTCTATTGCTTGGGGATATACCCAAGAGAGTAGCTAGCTCCGAATATTTGGGTGAGACGCGGTGGTACAACCTCCCTTTCTTTTTGCTTCCTCTGGCGTTCTTCTACCTACAAGTAATAAAATATTGACAATTTATATCAGATATTGTCAAGACAAGTGACGCAGCAAAAGTAAAAAATGCAATGTTGCGATCAAGAATAGTATAACAATGTTTCTATTTCTAAATATTAGTTTTCCTATATTATTTGTATTAGTAGCAACAAATATTAATCTCCACAAAAACATTATCAATTATGCACTTTAGGTGGTTTAAAGAATATCTAATAAAATGCATAAATCCTGTTTACCTTTATAAATGTTGTGAAAATTTGAAATCTTCCTTATAACGTAAGTTAAACTATATTTACTTATAAAATAAATTATGTAACATTATGTATTAGATGGTACAAATTTACTAGTCTAATATTTGCATTAACTTCGTAACTTAACTCACCTTAGATTTGTAATTGCTACACTATAACATTTATTAAGTACCCTGTTCATAAAACATTCCAAACTCTATATTGTTCACTTTATCTATTAATTTTGCTCATTACTATATGATATAATAAATTATTATCAATAAAGAATTTAAAAAACAATATTTTTAGCATTCAGTATGATGTGGTCAACTAGACGTGCATCAATATACTTTTACGGTCGACCTCAGATATATTTTAACACAAGGAAAGTAAGAATGTAGGATATAAATTAATAAATCATGGAATTGATCTGTAGTGAGTTGTTGGAATTTCTATCTAAGGTGTATTGACATAACATCTCGCTTGAGAATTTTCAACACAAGGCATTCCAGATTTGTCTCAGTCGGGTACCCCGTAATACCCCCAGTCATCCGATTCCTAGTAAACCAGTGAACTATTCGCAGAACGACCGGTTCTATAAATGGTGAAACGATCGCCTTTTATTTATAGACGTATCGCGGATAATTTGTATACATTAACGAGGAACCGAACCCGCGTACCATAGAAAAAAGAGAGAGAACTAGCGAGGAGAGGAGTACACCGGCAGCAGCAGCACCTAGCCACTTGCCAACAGTGGCAGTGAAGGTGTTCGTCCGATAGTTACTCCTTTTATATATTACAGTTCGTTAACACACAATTAAAACACGCGAATCGACAGTTGACGTCAAAACGTGCGTGCAAACTATAAAGCATCTGACCAGATAATATCGAAATCACAATCGTCCGTGGCAGTGTTGTTACGTATCCCCTCGCAATTGGATTTTTCTTAAGAGGATGGTGTAACGAGGTGTTAAATTGAGGGACGTGCCGGAATGCGGGGGCTTTCCTCGATGGGGGATTTTCCACTCAGGTAATTGCGTTTTCCCGTTTGTGTTTTCCCGATCGGACAACATATGCTGTTGCTCGGTCCGTTCTCTCTCTCCTTCTTTCCGTTTTGAGTGTGCGGGCGCATTGCACTTTCACGATTACGCGATTCCGATTCGGCCGGAACACACGTGGAAATTGAGGAAGTCAACAGCACGAATCGTTCAGAAATCTGGTAATTGAGGTCGTGGAGTTTACTCAAGATGAAATAGGTATTGAGGATATTTAAATAAGATAGGTTGGGGAATTAAGGTATTTTTGGAAAAAGATTTGGCTGAAAGAGGAATTGTCTTGAAAATTGTATAATTATATCAGGTATTCCAAACCTTTTAATCATACCGAACTTTAAAACAGAGTTAAATCCAAACAAACTAATATGAATGTGCTCTATTGAATGATGCTAAAATGGAAACCCTGAGCACTGATGCTTTGCTCCCCACAACTGGGCTAAAATATCCTTTGTTTTGAAATATAGTAAGGCTGTATCAAAAAAACATGTCCATATTTCCGTCAAAATTTACTTCACATTTTATAGATATTCAAAAAATTTGATGAGGAGTATCTTCATATATTTTTCAATATATAAATTGTTGAGCTTATGTTAGAGGACTGTCACACCCCCCGGTTAACCATCGGACGCTCTCGGGTACGTCCGCACAACCACCATCTTTTATTGTAAATAGAAAATAGTCTAATGTTAGCACCAGTAGAATAAATAACATTAGAATGCAATTGCAGTATGAATACGACGAAACCATCCTCTAAGATTAAGCTGACACACCACATCCAGATCATACAAAACAGCCTATCTTTTATAATTTTCAAAAAACTATTATTGCTTAGATTCTCACCAGAGGACCGAAACAAATGTTGCGAGTGTTAGCAGGAATAGCTTTTTGAAAATTATAAAAGTATTTTTGCATTTCAATGAGTTTCGTAGAACTTTAAGCTCCTAATTGTTTAAGAGATATTTCTAATACAGCAACAATTTATGTACCTCATAGAACTATCTCCAGAAATATTTCAATAATGGTCTTTTTTTGCAAATCTGTCAATATGAGAATCAATATTCTCGTATAGTTTTAAGAGCTTATACTTTTTTACCTTAATAGGTATATAGTACACTTTTAGAAAGAAGTTAAAATGTAATTTAAATTAATATATTTTAGCAACTTTGAACTTCCTAACATTATTTAATATATACAGATAAATCTTACTGCTAAAATTACTTTTTTGGTTATAATATATTGATGCAGGCTTCCTCGTTTTACATTTTCTGAGTAAATCTAATCTTTGCCTATGAATTTTTATATTATAATAATAATTATAATTTATTTCCCAACAGATATACAATTATCCTATTAAAGGGAAAAATTATAAATAGACAATAGTTTCTTATACAAAGTAAATATGTACATATCCGCTTATTAGTTAACTAAAAGAGAAAATTCGATGACAGTATTCTTTAAAGTATCGATAGGTACAATTGAAAATATCAAGCGAATTTAGGGTGGTACAGTTGAACGTTCGCATCATAGTATTTATCGGGGAGTTATAATATAAATTTGTTTGATTGCGATTACAAAAGAAAGTCATGGTATTTCGACTACAATATCGAGGTGTATGTATATTAATTAGGTAAAGTAGGTTAGGATCATTTATTCTATTATGTAGTATTTGGTACAGAGTGTTTAACGATAATATATTTCTCCTTGTAGCTAATGATTCCAAGTTAAAAATTAATAACATGTCGTTATATGTGACTGACTGATCTGGGTATGATGAATGGATATTTCACAAATACCTTTTGAACTCGCTCTAATTGTTTAATATGGGTAGCATAGAAAGGAGACCAAACCACAGCACAATATTCTAATTTTGATCTTACGTATGATGTATATAAATTCATGATAGTGGATATATGTTTAAATGGCTTTGAAATCCTTTTAATGAAACCCAACATTTTCATAGAGGCATTGAGAACTTCTGTATTATGTGGAATAAATGACAATTTTTTGTCGAAAAGTACTCCCAGGTCTTTGACTTCAATAACTCGCTCCAATACACTATCGCCTATTAGGTAATTAAACCTTGTCTGATTTACTGTTCTGGAGAAGGTCATACATTTATATTTTTGTACATTAAGCTGCAACTCATTTACCTTACTCCATTCTTAAATGCGCTCTAAATCAGATTGAAGTTCTAAACAGTCGCTCTCGGAATTAATTTCTTTAAAAAATTTTACATCGTCGGCATAAATGAGAATTTCAGAAATAGCAGTGGACCTAGGCTGGAACCCTGAGGTACAACCCTGGATGGATAGAAAATTGTGGACTTGTGACTCAGATATTCAACATAGTTTTCTCTATTTGATAGATATGACTTTAATAAGTTGATCATACTGACACTAAAACCCCATCGTTCTAATTTGTGCAGAAGGCTGTGGCTTATTGAGTCAAATTCCTTTTTAATATTATAAGCTTTTGTAATTCACTTGTCGGTAATATGCTTGAATCTAAGCAAAATTGTGAAATTATAAACTTATAAACTTCTTCATAATTCTGTACATGGGACAAATTTAAAAATCGCACAAAAAACTGAGCTCCTAACCGAACAAAGAAGAAGCCATTTATTATAACACTAAACCACTTTTGGGGTGGAAACATAGTGTTTTAGTTTAGTTTTTATATCATCTATTACTGCCAAATAATTTACAGTCAGACTTAACTTTACTGCTTTCAGCAATCAAACCTAATTGGAATTGGAATTGTAAATCATTGGAAAATAATTAGAGATTAAATGTAGTCATTAGTCTCTAATCTGTTTTGGTAGGACACAAATCATTTTTGTGATTTTTAGCTTACTGCCAAAATAATTTACACGAAGATTTTAAAGAAGCTTTAGTTCTCAATATGTCATCCCAAAAAACGTTTAGCAAGGTTATATATTTTTCCACGTAAGTGATTAAAATTGAAAAAAAACATATTTAAAATATAAAATCGAATTCATTGTAATGTGATTACATTAGTAATTATATGCCAAAATTACATTTATTGGCCTTGAGTCCTTGCACGGCTTGAGTAAAAACTTTATGTTTGGCAAAGGGATGTTTTCCTAGAGCACGACAAGCCGTATCTATGTCCAATTCAATATTTAAGATAAAATATTTTGTTTTCTAAGCATCCGTCTGGCTTTAGACTAAATCACAGAACTGAAACTCTATTACTAAATATGACAGATACCATTGTTTAAGAAATTGATAAAAACACGTTTAGTTATCTTAGGCCTTGTTAGATTTTACTAATACATTTGAGTTATTACGGCTAACATTACTTTTAGTTAACAGACTTATATTTGATAAAATCTTGAAAGATTTTGACAGTGGTTGTGAGATTATTAGAAGCGTGGAATTACATCTAAGGCAACTACTATTACGTCAGATATCCCATAAAGGTCCATTCTAGGCCTTTTCCATTTACCATTCATATAATAGATATAAGCAAAATTATTCATTCTTAGTTGAGGAATTATGCATAGGAATAATTAAGAAAAGAAGCCATCTGTCCGTCTTGTAAGGAATTTGAATGGACCATTTTTATCGTTGCCATTTACATCTTAAGTCTCTTTAATGAACCAGATAAGTTAAGCTAAGTAAGATATGAAGAATTCGTCGAATAAAATCAAATAACATTTTTGGAAACCACGGACTTATGGAGAAAAGAAAGTGTGATTTTTCTTGACTTTCATTAATCTAATTTAACAGAATATTGTTTACTTAAATATCATAAAAATGTAGATTAACTGTTCTATTATATATAATGATATATACTACAGTACTTACATTTCGTACCTTTAATTAAAGTTAAGGGAATATTCTATATTATAGCATTGATCATAGACATAATAGCAAAGCATATAGAATGAAATGGGCAATTGAATTTCCTTCCGTTCCTCTTAGGATAAGAGGATGTCTATATAAAAGAGTTTTGTTTTATATACATTATAGCTATATCTGTACAATAAATTAAATAGGAATGGATTTCTAGATAAAAATATGTATCTGTAATATGGTTTCCTTATACTCTATCCAACACCAAAGTTGTTCAAAGTAAATTTTGTCAGATAATGGAATATAAATTAGGTATGACACATATTTCAAGTAATTACCAACAAATTCAAAATATTTTATATATGCACTCTCTGAATAACCGTAGAATTCTACCTGATTCATGCATACTCTATAAATAATAATAATAAACGGCTCTGTTGATTGTCCATATATTTGAGCAAATTTAGATTTCTACTTTTCTCCTATTTATAGTTTACTGAGATCTCAACCATTATTCCGAGAACAAGTTTGTACGTCTAGTTTTAGTTATAACAACTCAATCAATCGGATTGTGAGATATGCGAATACTTTCAATAAATTCAAATGGTTTTAACTATTTAATTCCTCTATCGACAGTCATCTATTACTAATATTAATTGTTTAAAATTTTGTGTATAAAGATGTATTTCCTTCCTTTTTTGGTAGTATTTTGTTTGATTATAGCAATTTTTTTGTAAGGAGTTATGCGAATTTATTAAACAAATTTAAAAAAAGTACTTTCAGGTAACTATAATTTTATACACATATCTCTTCTGTCTTAAGTTCGCATCATACGATAATCGCTCTATATTGGTGTAAGACACTAAGAAGAAGCTTGCAAAGCAAAGCTAAAAAGTAGGTACAGCTCAAACATCTGTAAACTAGCAAACTATCCTGATTTCAATAGTTTGAAAAGGATACATGGGATTTTTTGTGTAATTTAATTTGATTTTAATTTTCTTTCTTTCATTCTAAGATAACAAGAAGGCTATATAATATATTCTCGTTTTATATTTTGAATATAGCAGAGCTAAATGTGTACAGTACATTGTTCAAGAATGGACTAATTAAGAACTTTTTCCTAAATCGTTAGTTCATGAATCTTAATTTAGCAATAATATAAATTAGTAATTAAACGGGCTTTTCAGAATAACCTTCTATTGAAGCATTAGTTCAAGGTAGCATGTAGCGTTATTTTTATAAAGGTACATAAATCTCTTCTACCATAAAATCGCATCATATAGCTATCGCTCCATATTAAACTATAAAACAATTTTATCAAAATAAAAGTCTTTCGAATCTAAGCTTAGAAAATTAAAAAAATCAGGAATTTTAATATCTGAAATAGAGAGGGATACATAGGATTCTTTTGTTTTCGTTATATATATTTTTCTAGTTGGTTATGTCTTACTTCCAACTTGCAATAAGACCATCAAATTCCTGCGCAGTTATTGAGAAAGTAAAATTGATTTAAGTGAATAATAGTGGTGAAAACTAGTAGGTTCTAAGTTATTAGGACTATAAGAGGAGCAATTGTAATGTGACCAATTTATGCTAGAGTACTAATAATTTAAAAATATGAAAATATTTACAACAATATTGTTTTGGTATTTTTAAATTATTAGGAAATTTTCTTCAATTCGTTTTAGGAGAAAAATAATTTCTCCCAGAATAACTGCACCGTTATCTTACCATAATTATGGAAGAATGAACATAAAATAGTTAAAACAACTACTTATCGTACTAAAGCACCGCCAGGCATAACTATTAGCTGCCGTCACATGACTTAAGTAACGTTTTATGCTATTATCGTATTTTAGATACTTCATGAAATTATTGCATAAGGAAATCTCCAGAGACGTGTTTCGCTGTATCACAACTCATTAGTAGAGCTTGAAACAATCAACCTTAAGAGTGTGCTTTTGTATTTTAAAACTTTGTCTACATTTGTTGAGCTATGCCAGTGAATGATTCCAAAATTTAGTATTGGTTCAAATATATATTCTCAAAAACTTGGACGATTGTAACAAAGCAAGTTCTATATCACTAAATTTGAATATCAGAATGTGAAGCGATTTTACGCTTTTGAAATAATATAAATTTAGTTTTATTTTGATTCAATATCCGTTTGTTGCTAGCAAACCAGTCACTTGTTTCAACCAGTGTAAGTTCACCTTAATTTAATACGTCGGTGAATGTATCCCCAACAATGCATAGAATTGTATCGTCTGCATATCCTACAATTTTTAAATTTGATGACTAAAGGTTATACAGATCGTTCATAAATAAATTTAATAAAAATTGGCCGAGTATACTACCCTGCGGAAGACCCATAATATTAATATTCAAAACATTTGACTGTATTTTCTCTTTATTTTTAGTTATTTCAACAATTTGAGTACTATTGGATAGATAAGATTTGAATCATTCATGGACGGTACCTCGAAATCCATATTTGTACATTTTTGATAAAAGTAAATTGTGATCAATGCAGTTAAATGTTTTAGTGAGATCCAGCATTATTCCGCAAAGTATTTGATACCTTTCGAAAGCACTATGTATGAAATAGGTAAAATCAAATAAAGCAATGTTTATGTCTTTATATTTGGTAAATCCGTGGTGGTTGCTAGATAATATTTTGAACTTTTCCAAAAATGCCTTGCTCTGCTTTACGACAAAATATTCAAAGAGGTTTTAAAAAGTTATATAAAATGCTAATAGGCCTGTAATTCTCAATAGCATTTTGATAGCATTTTTTTTATATATTGGCTTGACTAAAGCTAATTTTAAACGATATCGGAAAATCTGTAGTTAAAGGTTCATTAATCATATGGTACAGAGGTTCGCTAATTAAATAGATGTACTTCTTTAATAAAAACATTGAGACATTCCAGAACTTTTTTATTCGGCCTGCCTAAAACAATACCTTCTACATCACTTATTGTTATGGGATGAAACAACGTGGAATTTTCATTATTAAAGTGTAATGAATTTGTTTGGAGGGCATTGTCATGAGAATTTTCCTTCAAAGACTTTTTTGTAGAGTGAACGACAGTTAAAATCATCAGCACTTACATTATAGTCATATTCTGGTGTAGTTTTGGCACAGGATTTGTTAATACTCTATAGAAGTCAATCCGCACTTTGTTTTTGTTTTTTGAAATAATTATTTTCTTTATTGGGTGTTTGGAAAAAATTTCCAAAATAAATTCAGAATTTACGTCTGAACTATGATGGACTTCTGACCAGGTCGCTATGCTTAAGCATTGAATAAATTTGGACAGATTACAATCGGAAAAATCCCGGTATTTTGTTTCATGTGTTTCATGTATTATTAAAGGAAATGGGTGGAGTAAAACACTTGTTTTGTTCCATGATTTTATTAACAGTTTCCTGACACGTGTTTCGATCTGTTACGATAATTTTCAAAGTTAAACTGAGTTTACTCCACCCATTTTGAATATATGGTTCCATCAAGAAAGTAGCAGAAGAAGTATTGAATATATTATTAATATAATATTTCAATTTTTATTAAGCCAAGTCACTAATTTATTTGAAACATAATATTGATCAAACTTAACAATGATGCAAATATATTATTCCAACAACCTTGACTATTTTTTACAATATTTAAGAGTTATATTAGACACGTGTCTGCAGATGTTTTATAAACTTGATTATAACATTGTTTAATTTTCTAATTAATTATAATAAAACCAGTGTGAATTAATTTCTTTGTCACACCAAAATCTGTTGAACGTAAATTAAAATTCTTGAAGTTTATTAGACAATTATTTGTATAATTAAATATCTGTCGAAGTATTAACCAGAGAAGTAATTATTTCAATAAGTGATTTCTTTTATAGTCTTAATAATACTGTTGTAGATTTACGAAATCTTTCGTACTTTTAAATCATTATTTTATATTGTTTTAATATACTGACCTCCATATTTCATCCTACACGTGATTTAATTTTTATCTTGGCTTGCTGTTTTCTGAACCTTCATGGCAAATTATTGAGAGCAGATTGTAACAATTGAATTATCGCCGTGTTCAATTAAGTCGGCTACACATGCCATTTATCTGCTTTTAATTGTATTTGGCATTCAATGGAAATGTATTTCCTGCGTAAAGTTTATGACGTGTGATGTGGATGTCGTTACTTGCCTTTGTTCGAGTTCTAGGAGAAGAAGTTATTATTATGGCAGAAATATTGCCGTAATTAACTTCTCGCTATAAAATTTTATACGTTATTCCCAGGTTATCTTATTCCAGTGTGAACTCTTTGGTGGTAGTCATTCTTCTTTTCAAATAGATTCTTATAAAGATCTTTATGGTTTTTATCGAATAATTTTCCTTATATTGTAAATATGTTCAATAGATAAATTAAATTATGCATATTTACAGTGATTATTTGATTTTACAAATCTTTGAAACTAATCGGAGGAAACTAAAGAACAAATAAAACTACTAAGTGCTTCAAAAAATTCACCTCAAATTAGGTAATAAATTATGACTTCTTTTATAAACTCCACAAAACTAATTAAATTTATATAAATACATATCTTTATATGATATAGTATAATGTATAAATTGTTTTATTTCTATTTTAATTACATTGAATGCTAAATTGGCTATCGGTATATAATTGTTTGAATTAAAATAATAAGTATTATTTATTATTAGAGTTTATTTTACTCTTAAAACTTTTAGAAATAGTATTGCTCCTTTATTAATTAACAGGTAACTATTTTTATATTACTGAATTAACTTACAAATATATAAGTACTATTTCTCTTGATGTATCTAAATAAATAAGTAAAGTATTCCTTTTACCTTGACGTGTTCGTACGTAAATGAACGTTTTCCTATGCTAATGACCTTTCCTTCTGTTATGTTTCATTCATCTTTTTTGCTTGCGTTAATAATCCATTTTTATTACATTTTCCGTTTTTTTTGGGCTTTTAACATGTTGAAAGTTCCCGCCTCCATTAACATTTTTTTTTATTCTTCCCTTCGCGTAATTTTTCATTAGTATTCGTCGCCTTATCGTTTTTGTGGCATAATTTTACTTTTATTAGAAACTCCATACCATTCCTGGCCCCTTTCCCTTAGCTATTTCTTTCTTACATCTAGAGGCTGGTTTTATGCTGCTAAGCCTATAAAAAAACTTCCTTTTTATCAATTATCGTATAAATCATCAGCTGGTTTGTAATTTGTAAGGAAATGTATCCTGTTCAATTTGTGTATACTTCGTTCTATTATTACCTAAACGATCCGTTGCACGGGATTGAAAAGCAGTGTGCGTTATTAGTGCACCGTCAGGAATACCCTATATTTACATAATCCCTGTGAACCTCTGGCTTCAACTGGTGGTGGCAAATTGAAGTTATATACACCTTGTCCTTTTTGATGAGATGGTGCAGGTGCTAGAGGGCAATGCAATTTTCCGAGCGCGACGAAAAGTGCGATGCTTGGGGCGAATTCCTATGATAGTTTCGTTGTTAGTAAATAAGAAAACTAATTAAAGTATTAGGAAGTGACTATAAATAAATTTAACCCAATTACAACTCCCTCTGGGAGTAGAATTAAATTTAATCTTAAAGTTATATTAGTTGAAATTTCTCAGATGTTTTTATAAGTTTTTTATTCTTGGAGTAATAAAATTAAGAGTAACTTAATAATAATTGTAATCAATAAAAACATTTTATGAAACCATTATTACATTTGCGGCTATTCTAATTAACTCTGTATTAAAATAAATTAATAAAATATTACAATAACCAACAATTAATTATTATTTTTTTTAATTTATATGACTTTAAGCATCAATCACAAAACTTTGGATTCAGTTTGTGTATTATTTCTTTTATTTCTTTTTTTAGTTTAACTACAAAATAACGACAAATTTCTATTTTTGCACGCCCTGCATACATTAATTTACAAACTCTATTTGATTGTACACTTCAAACACTGTATCTTATTTTAGTCAAAACTTTTATTTAACACGTTTTATCAATCCCTCCTAATACAAGCATCCTCGAGAAAGTTTTTTTTATTGTTTTATGTAGATAACGGAGGCTTATACTTTTTCCCATCTTCATCCCCGTCTCGTGAAGTTTTTTTTGTTTGCCCCACATACACCAAACTCGCGTTTGTATATTATTGTGCACGCTAGAGGGTCGTTTATGAAACTTGAACTTTATATTGCCACACTGATAAAAAGACGGAATAAAGGTTTTAAGTTTTAAAAAACAGAAAATAAGTATATCTATTTAGAATACCTAATATGCTTATTGTATACTTTAGTTAAGATACTTTCTTTTTTTCATGTGAGATGACATTTAAATTTTGACAATAATGTAAACTATTATAACCTAATAAAAATGCGGTTTCGTCTCAAACAAATAACTCTGTCAGTTTTTACGTCATTCGTGTAAATCCTTCGTGTCCTTCAAAAATTGTAATCATTTATCAACATGGATCAACCTTACAAATCAGAAGCCTTGAACTGTTATAAATCTAACAACTATAATTCAGTACCGATAGTTTATAACAACAACAACCTTCTAGTGAATCAGGGAATCGAAAGAAGCATTTGTGATACTACTAGAACAACAATAATCCCAAACACTTACCCGCAGCAACAATTTCAACAACCATACTACCAACAACACGTCCCACAATGTACGTACGTTCCAGACGGAGTTGCTTTCACATTTAGTACAACTCAGAGTCCTGAAAATCGCATGAGCCTACCGTGGCAGTACTTCGATAAATACTGCTTGGAGAATATGTTATTACAAGAACAAGCTAAAATGAACCCGTACATATTAAAGTTTACTCAAAATGTAGCAACGATGACGGAGGAGCAGCAAAAATCGAAAGGAACGTCGGATTTTAATAACGCTATGCTAGCCAATAAAGATAATTTAGAACAGTCGCCACCGTATACTAAATGGCGGTTTGATATGAACGAAGAACCAAAAATTTGGTCGTCCAGATTATCACAAACAACAAATAATGAGAATAAACGTCGCGAAGTCAGTATACAAGTAGGAACGGCCGAGGAAGAGGAGCATTCTGACAATTTTTCTGATACTGACCAAACTACTTTAAACGAAAATCACGCCGAGTCAAGTAATGATTCAGATAGCGATGAAAGTATCTCAGGTAATTTTATTAACATTAAATATTTATAATAACATATTTTTTTTTGAATGAACACATGCAAAGTAATATAACACTTATATTATATAATATAAATGAAGAAAATTTCAAAATTAATACATTATACACAAAACGATTCGTATAATTTTATAAAATGTCGAATTCTAATTTTTTTCAGATGTAAAGATAAAACCAATAAGAAGAAAAAGAAGGGTGAAAATTTCTAATTTTGAGAAGTTTTTTTAGTGTCAACATACACATTCTCAATAAATTATTAACGAAATAAAACTAAGTTATTTTTATTATTATTATATTAAGAACTACCTTTTGTAAAAAAACTGGTCCACGGCGAAACGGAAAAATAGGAGTGTAAAGGATAAAAAATAGAATCAATAGTATATTGTTATCATCATTTATATATTTTTCATAAGAAATATGTTTTATTTGAACTATTCAAGGACTTAATATCCTGTAGTAGTGATATGTATAATCCATATCGTGTTTGGAACGAAAATGGTCAAGATTTTGAATGGGATAAACGTGCAATGATCTGCTGTTAATTACCGGCGCGCTGTTGCTCGCTGCCGAATCGATGAGGCTGTGCGAGAGCGAAACAATAGACGAAGCGCTATCTGGAAAATGGCGGAAAACAAAACACGAACGCCACCTGTTGAAGGGCATCATTGTTTTGTTGCGACATCTGATGGACGGAATTGCTAGATACGACGACAGGTTTGAGATATTTAATTGAAGTGCGAGGCTTGCTCTATAAATATATTTAGTATTATATATTTGCAAAAAAGTCCAGTATTTATAAAACTCACTATATTTATTTATAGTGTAAATTATAAAATTAATGAAATAACATTTAAAAATTAAGTACTGCATTAAATATATAACATTTTAATAAGACTTTTTAAGAATAAAATATTGTCTTACAATAATTATACAAGAACGAACAGCTAATAGTTAAAATAACTACTTTTGTAACTAAAGCACCACAAGGTATTAATTTCAGTAACTAATAGTTACCGTCACGTAACTGAAATCACATTAAGTACAGAGTAACGTTTTTTGTCCTGTATCTTTTTTTAAATGTGTCACAGAGGTTTTTACGTAATTGCAATAAGGAAAAAAGAAGATGAACTGGAGTGAAGGAAGTAAGAGGATAGTGTAAATTCTATCAAGAATATGGGAAAATGATTAGAGAAGATTAACTGGAATGGTGTTAAAACAATGAAAGAGATAGAAGTGATCACTGCGAGATGCGGTAGAAAAGTGGAAAGAAGGGATGGGGAAAGATGCGCTTGGCTCGATAAAGACTGCCGGGACGCAAAAGGGAAGGTAAGGAAGACTTTGATGGAATGGAGCTTAAGTAAAGGAGAAGAGAGGTGGGTGGTGGCAGCGAGGACTAAGTACGCTAAAGTGTGCGAGAAAAAGAAGGTGCAGGCCTAGGAAATGACTAATGAATTGAAATTATGTAGAAATTAATGGGGTGAGAGGAGGCAACATATAGTGTCTCTACAAGAATGGGCAGAGAAATGCAGTGTAATGAGAACAGAGCCAAGTGGAGTAGGGGAACAAGAGTCGATGAGGGAAATTGAAGAGTGTACGGAAGGAGGAAATATAAACTGCATTTGATGAGTTGAAGACTCGGAAAGCTGCTGCACTGGATGGGTTAAAAGAAATGTGGAAACTGATATGAAAGGAGGACAAGCAGAAGTTTGGAGAGTTGTTGAATTAAATATGGAGAGGAGAAGCAGACTTTCCAAAAGCGTGGCGTGTGGGACTTATGTTCCCGGTATACAATTATGTGTACCGGGTACAAAATTGCCATGATAGTGGTAAAGAATAGGATGGAGAAGGAGGTGGAGATCAATGGAATTCTGCCGGAGACGCAAGGGAGTTTTAGAAAAAGGAGGAGAACAAGGGATCTAATCTTTACACTGGCAAGGATTGTGGAGAGAGTATTGGAAGAAAAGGACAGTATGTACGCAGTTTTCCTGGATTTGAAAGCACCGTATGATACTGTACAGAGAAAAAGATTAGTAAAATATTTGAGAAGGAGAGAAGTGAGTGC
This sequence comes from Ontholestes murinus, assembly GCA_963969525.1. Lineage (NCBI taxonomy): Eukaryota > Metazoa > Arthropoda > Insecta > Coleoptera > Staphylinidae > Ontholestes > Ontholestes murinus. The sequence continues at coordinate 36,060,306 of OZ018391.1, forward strand.
AAGAATGATGGAATAGTGTAGAAGGGTGTATGAAGAAATGTAGGTGAGTGTGAAAGAAGGAGTAAATGTATCTAAAAGGTTTAAAATTTGAACGAGGGTGCGACAGTGTTGTTTGTTGAGCCCTTTTCTCTTTAACATGTATACTAGTGAATTGGAAGAGGTTTTGAGAAAAGGGCAAGCGGGCGGAGTAGTGATTGAAAAAAAGAAGGTATGGATGCTGGCGCATGCGGATGATATGGTACTTTTGGCGAGAAGTTGGAGAGAGATAAAAGAGGTGATGTAAAGAGTAGGGAGGTATATGAACAAAAGAGGAATGTAAGTGACTGCAAGGAAAACAAAGTGGATGCGATTTAGAAATTTAAATACTTGATCTTTAAATGCACAGGTTGATACGATGAGCACGCAAAATGGATACAGGGGAGAGCCAAAAAAGCTTGGGGCATAGTGAGGAAAAAGGGGGGAAAATGGTTCTCTCAAACAACTTTCAATTGGCGTGCCAGCTGTGGGATAAATATGTGAAGCCTATTTTGCTGTATCGGGTAGAAGCTTGGGTAATAAAGAAGTATGAATCCATTGAAAGAGAAGCAGATTCTGGAGTTTGAAAGATCAACGCCTGAGTACATTCTGCTTCAAGAAACAAATAGAATGATACTGATACTAAATCATTTTGTTTTATTTAGTGCTGCTCCTGTTTAAATTTAATTTATGAAAATATATCTGTAATAAAATTTTTGACCTAATTCTAAAAATACTAATTTATTATAATTGAGAAGGAGGCACCATTACTTTGCTTTACTACTTTATTTAAAATTACACGTGACTATAATTTCGACTAACAGCTAGTCATTAGTGTTTTAAAATTATGAAATATAATTTGAACTTTATATTTGATAGTGACAAGCCGTTAGTCAAAACTATAGTCACATGTAATTTTAAATAAAGTGGTTACACAAAGTCTTCATGTTTCCTTCTTCAATATATTCAAGATGTACCACAAAGTAAACGCCTCCATAATTCAACTAATTTATTAGTACTAAGCTAGATATTTCTTATTTACTCATAAATAAAGTATTATATAATGTGTTGTGTTGATGGATCTTATATGTACTACTCGAGATGTTACAAGTTTTTGCTGTTGTACGTGAGATGTATTATGGATAATACGAACTCTACTAAATGTAGATGTAAACTCAACACTGTGTGTAAAATTTTTATGTAGTTCAGAATGATGCCTTTTCTTCTGAACTAAAACATTGCTTTAAAATTTTAATATTGTTTTTTTGGCAAATGCTTTTATTTTCGTACACTATTAACCTGATAAAAATTATAGAGGATTATTTTTATTTATTTAAACGTTAATGAATAAATGCATATTTAAACGTTTTGTAATATTTTATTTTGTTGCCATAGAAAAAAATATTTACTATTTCGAGATAGTGGTCCCGTTATTATATTGGGTTGAGACTTAAGTTATTTCGGTTCCGAAATGTATTTTTAACCAACTATCGCCATCTAATTTAAATAGCATTCAACAGAAGGCACTTCAGTATCAATTCAGTAGTCGTCGTAAAGATAGAAGAGCAAACCGATAAATATCGCCATTTTCAATGTTTTATTTCAGGAAAGGGTAACACGCAATGCAAGCCCATTAAAAGTTATGTTGTATGTACGGTAAAGATTGCTGAAGAGAATTCCAATGCTAGAATTGATTTTCCGAATTAAACATTTTTCAAACGACTTTGGCAAAACATTTTCACAAGCTATAGTATGTTGGTAAACTCAATATTTGGGTTATCTCATAAACTCAAAGAAATAAATTTAAGAAAGGTCTTGAAAAACAATGAAAGTGATCCATTTATCAAACGTATTGTTACTGGCGATAATAAATGTACGACACCGTTTTTCGAACACGTTGCAAGGTGCAAGTCTGGTAAAGAAGCTGCAACCACTTGGGAGCAAATATCCATCAAAAAAAGCTTATGTTCTGTATTTGAATTACAATCGCATTTTGCATTTTGAATTACTACCAGAAAATCAAACCATCAATGCGTCTGTGTAGTGTCGCCAATTGGACAAATTGAATGAAGCCATCAACAAAATGCGGCCAGTATTGGCAAATCGTAATGGTTGTGCTGTGTTCCACTATTACCACGCGAAAACACACACAAGTTTACTGACCCACCAGAAGTTGCTGGAGTTTGGATAGTATTGGACAACCACCATACTTTCTTACTCCGTCCAACTTGTATTTGTTTCAATCTTTGGAAAACTCTTTCAATGGTAAACAATTAAATTCCAAACATGGTGTCAAACAGCACTTCTTTTTTTAGTGAGAAATGCCGTAATATCTTTGAACGTGGCATCATAATGATACCGAAAAGATGGAAAAAAGGATCATCGAAAAAAATGGTCAATACATAACTAAATAAAACTATTTCTTTATAAAAAAATTTGCCTTTGATTATTATAGTATAATAATAATAATAATGCTATTTTATATATACATACATTCACACAAATCCAACAAAAAGGAAACGCTTTAAAAAAAGTAATAATTATTACAAAAGAAACTACATGTAATTTGTTGATTCTGCTATTGTAAATGGTTCAATTTCACATAAATATGCAAACAGTTTGTTTTTAATAGTTATAGCATTTTTAATATAAAAATCTCGACAGTTCAAAAGCTTCATTACATTATAGAATGACCTTTTTTCGCTAATTGACCATGGATGTGTTGGAAGCGCGCAATTTCACCATACCATGTTGCATAACTGCAAAAATCTTTGAATTCATTGAAAAGCTTCTTATTGTTAAAATGAAATACAAGTGTTTCGTTTATGTACAATACCATGAATGTTAAAATATTTAATCCTTTAAAGATTCTGCGACAAGATGATCTAAAATTTAAATTTAAAATTTGAGGGATTGTTTTTGTCATCAAAATATTTTGAAACACTTTACACCATTTTTGTAGAATATAATGCCAATTCTTATTTTACTCTCGAATAGAGAGTGATACATTAACCGTAATATGTTTATACAGGGTTTTATCGACCTTATCATGTAACACACTGTATATAATTTAGACTCAGTGCCCATGCTCTTTCCAACTTAATTCATTGTCAACTATAACACCCAAAATATTCTACAATTTTTTTCAGCACCCTCTATATTTATAATATATTGGACTGATTGAGTGTGCTATTTATTAAAAATTAATTTTTAGTAAACCATGTTCGTAAACAAATAATAATGCCGCTAATTAAGGTTGTTGTGTCATCTGTCATAACTTTCGATTAATCAAGACGAGTGTGATTTATTTTATTGAATAGATCGTTAAGATATATGATGAAAAGTAGAGGCCCTAAGATACTTCCTTGAGGAATCCCAGTATGTGTTTTTTAAATTTAAAATATGTCAATTAGTAAAACAGTACAGAAAACATGTAATTAAAAACTATTGAATAAATTAATAAATATGTTACAATACTACGAATTAAAAATTAAAAATATATCAACGAGTAGAATATTAAAAAAAATGATTAAGAAACAAACAAATAAATAAATATATTTTAAAGTTACATATACATATACATTAAAGCTAAAAAGACCATCACAATCAGTTAACAGAATTTAAATCCCAGATAATCTTCTCAACTGTAGAATACATTAGAAACCAAGAGCTATTTTACAGTCTTTTAAGTGATATGTTAAAAATAATTTTCTTTTCTAAGGATTTAATAACCGTTTTAATAAATTGAAACGATTCAGTATGTATGCCTTTTCCAGAAACTGCATTGGATGAAACATGTTACACTCGATATTCAATTAAATATTATTTTTTCATATACCTTTGATAGTACAGACATATCGATTGGAATCTGGAATAATCTTCAATTGCGCTTTTTTTACAAATAGGCACAACAATCGCCGTTTTTAGTTGAAAAAAAGTAGTAAAAAAAATATAGGTTTATTAAGTGCGTTAATAGCTTTCAGTACTAGTTTCATCATAGCCGGTACTGTTTTTAAGTTTACTGACTATGTTATAGTTGCATCATTATCTTCAACATAGCTTATAATTTCAAATGCAATTTTTATGAAACTCACAAAATTGAATTTTCTGTTCATTGATGTCTTACTGTTCTTTATTATATTTATTGTAATAGTTGGTTTGGATAAAGTTTGCAACTAAATGTTGCTTTTTGGACGTTACAAACTATTTAAAAATTTTAAAGGGAGAATGTAGAATCTAACAATATGAAGATGTAATCTTTATCTCATATCGTAGGTAGAGGTTCTCTTATTATTGTAAATATTCCAAAATAATAATAATATTATTATTATTATTACAATGCATTTATTTCTGTAAAACATACTTACACACAAGCATCAAAGAAAACGTCCAAAAAAGTATATAAGTGCATCATAAGTTCTCAATAAAGAATTCATCAAGAGTATACGGCTCCAACGTGCAAAGTAAATCATAAACTTTACTTTTCATTGTTTTGTAGAATTTTATATTTTTTATTCTTTGTGGTAGATGAATAAAGATCTTTAATGAGGCAAAATGTGCTCCCTTTTCAAAACACGTTGTTCGGTGCAACTAAAGAAGTGGTTTATTTGGAAAATGATACGCATAGCCTTTTTGTATTATGAATACGCTTTCAACTATATTACTGCTGCCCTAGAAAATAATTTTATACCTCAGTAAAGAATAAAAACTTGCAAAATAAGCTGTTTTTAATATCTCTTTGATTTTGGAGGGGTTTACTTCGTGGTACATTTTCGATATTTAAGTTTTATTAAAACTAAATTATTAAATACATTTCAATTAAAAATAATTAGTAAATAAGAACAAGAATTCTTACAAAACTTTAACTTTTTTCGGAACAATAAGTTCAAAAATTAATAACAGAAACAACAAATTACATGTAGTTTCTTTTGTAGTAATTATTAGTTTTTTTAAAGCGTTTCCTTTTTGTTGGATTTGTATAAATTTATGTATATACAAAATGGCATTATTATTATTATTATTATACTATAATAATCAAAGTCTATTTTTTAAAGCGAGTAATAAGTTACGTAATTTAATTTTCAATGGAAAATCAAAATTAGACATTATGTACAAATCAGGAGAACATGCCCTGAATGTCAAATAGTGTACAAAGGGCAATCTGGTCGCAATTTTCACATATGTTTAAAAGAACATGAACGATCAAATAAATTAAAACAAAATAATTCAACTTTTGCAAATCATTTATTAGAAACAGGCCATAAATTTGACAGGAATATACTATAAATAGATGGATTTACTAGAAGCCCTGAAATTACACAAAACAAAAAATATACCATTTCTGTTAAATTTATGTTTAATTGTATAATATGTTTATCATCGATCCTTGAACCACAATTTAACATTTGCAAGAGCTTCTGTTTCTTTATTTTAAGTAATCTTTAAGGAATAGATTTGTATCATCTGCATAACAGGTGAGTTCATTGTTTCTGCAGATACCGTCTAAATCTGTTGTGAATATTATAAAAAGTAAATGTCCCAAAACACTGCCTTGTGGAATACCTACAATTACAGATATTATACATGACTGGCGTTTAACTCCATCCATATTTTTCCACTTGGACAGTAAGCGTTCTGTTTTTCAAGTAACTGGTTACTTTTTCCTACACTTTAAATGCCATAAGGTTCCATTTTTTGTAGCAATATTTCATGACCTACGGTGTCAAAGGCTTTTGACAAATCAAGATATATGCCACATGCGAGATTGCTTTGATCTAGTGAATTTAGTATTGTCGAAATATAGTCAAAAAGCACAGTTTCCGTTCCGCGATTTTTAGGAAGCTATGCTCTCATTTGCTAAATATATTGTGTTTCCAAAGGAAATTAATTAACCTGATGTAGAATGCAATTTCTAAAATTTTTGATAATGTAAATGTAAAGCTATAGTTTTCATAATTATTAATATCGGCCTTTATAAAACAGTGGTTAGCAATACCAAACTTAAATTTTGATGAAAATCTGCCAGTGGTTAATTAGTTCAAACAATAGTCTTGATATTGAAATAATAGCGGATTTTATTACATTTATGGGAATTCCATCAAAACCGTAACTACTTTTATTTGCCAAATTCATAACTATAGATATAACTTCTTTCTCATCACTAGTATATAACTGAAAAGAAACTGGATTAGGATTAATACCACAATTGTATGGATCAACTGAAACATTGGAAATTATATTATAAATATCTCCTTTAAATTTCTCACAAAATTGATTGATTGATCAGCGCATTGTTATAGTGAGCTATGCGTTGGAGGTATAACTATTATTACCATTAATATCATTTATTACATGCCACATTGCTTTGCTTTTACTTGAAGAACTATTAATTAAATCATCGTAATAATTATGACGTGAATTACGCTGTAAATTATTGAATTTTAACTTTGTTGCTTGTAGTCTATTCCTCAACTCTGGCTAATAAACTACTGCGACTTTATTTTTACAATCAGTTATTTCCTTTGATGCTAACCTATAATTGCCTGTCCTGTAATTATTCTTTAATTGCCTTAATAAAAAATGTTTATTAAAATACATAATAAACGTATTAAAAAAAATAACTTTATGTCTACTTCGCAACCAGTATAGTTATTGTCAAAACATTCCTCAGATATATCATCCGCAAATTCATTTAATGCATTGACTAAGTATCTACGATTGCTTATACTAGGTTTACTTTACAACGGGCTCATAACATTGTAATTTACTACTTGGGCAAAATAGAAACTGGATATTTACAAGGTGTACAATGTTTGTCAATGTTTTGTAAATACATCTTAGTTTAATATTACGTCATAGGGTCAAGTGAAGACGGTATTCACTTGACGTCATGACGTAATATTAAACTAAGATGTATTTACAAAACATTGACAAATATACCAGACATTACAAACATTTAACAGAATTTACATCCTAGATAATTTTCCCAACTGTAGAATGCATTAGAAACCAAGAGGTCTTTTACAGTGAAGTACTTCATCTAACAAAATTCTACTTTGTATTTAACTTCATCTGTAGCTTAAGAAAACTTGGTTGCAAATGTAACGACTTTGAAGAGCGGCGGTAGGTTGTACCAGAAACAGTTTAGCATAGAGTAATAAATCCACAATAATTTATTGGAAATTATTATCAATATTTTCAATTTTATTGATTTTTTATTTTATTTTAATTGTATAATTTATCAGATAGAGTTTTAAAGAACCCTAATTTGTAGTAATATATAGGATATATAGGTTGCAATAGATTTATTAGTAATGAATTAATTTCGCGAATACCAAAATGTATATAGGCTCTTATGGTAACAGTGCGTAAAACAAATCCCCCGAGGATTGCATTAAATTTCACGCATCGGTATTTACACGTCAATTTCACACATTCAACTCAATGTAGGTAGTAGGTCAATAATTTCATTACAATTTCAATTACTTGATTGGCTAACTTTGTATTTTCAATTATCTTATTTCATCAAACGAATTATTTCTATTTTTGCTCTTTATTAGTATATTAGTATGGTTGCAAAATATTTTATCTCGAACATTAAATTGAAGTCATTAATGCATGCTTGACAGGAAAATGACAAATATTTAACACGTTGACGCCGGCGTTTTTGTACCCTACAATGATTCATTTAAAACGACAAAATTTGGCTTGGACGCCTATGGTTGTTATGGCTGCTATGGAAATGACTGAAGTCCTAGATGCGCGATAAAATGATTTATTGTCACCATGGAAGTAATCAGTGGCGTACCAAAAGCGTAAAAAACTCGTGTACCACCGGTGGTACCCGCCGGCGTTAACGTGTTAAGCATACGGAATAGTGGAGATATTTTATAAATTTGCTTTGAGATAAGATGATAATTTTTAATATTTATGAAATCAATTATGTATAACACAACAAAAGTATAAATATATTCTTTTTTTTCTTTTTTTTACAAATTAGCGCATTAATTAGGTTTATCAAAATGTATATATTTATATAATTTGCTTTTTTTTAATTATCGGCCCTACATTCGTGTTTGTTATCGTTGCTTTTCATGTTTATTCATTGTTAAGTTTATATCATAATATATATATTTTTAAATTAGCTCTTCCTTTGTAAATTCAAGTCCCTTTTAGTTCAGCAGTATAATTACCTTGTTGTTTTTTTATATTACCTTAAAGGTCAATGGATGGCAAATTTACCTCAGAAATAACGTATTTATTTTGTTCAAATTGCATGGTTATACATACTATTTGTTCGTAATATTATGTTGTTGATCGTTCCTTGTAATTTTCCTATTTGTGGTCCTTCCTTCCTCGCCTCGTGATTTCTGGGTTAGACCCTATCTCTGGTTAACGGTATTAAAGGAAACTTATTTAGACTATTGCAATAGAGTACTTCGTTGTTTATTAATTTATGTTTTACTTTTAATTTAAATGGAATGAATTTTAATGATTTTATGTGCAAGGGTAGTCTGTAGGTATAGCATAACCATATCTTTTTAATCTCGTTAATTGTTGAGGCACTTATATTTTTAAAATCCATTATCACTTAATATAATAATAATAATAATAAACTATTTATGATTTTTAACTTTTTATTTTACTCACTACAATTGTTTCGCTACAATGTAGCGATATTATATTTCTTCATCTGTAGCGAAACAATTGTAGTGAGTAAAATAAAAACTTGAAAATCATAAATAGTTTACTATTATTATCATACCTTTTTAAATTTGAATTTAATAATATATGTTATATAGAATTTCATTATTTAGTAATGTTTACAGCCACGCTCATCTAGGGGCTTTATTACAATTTCACATAAATCGCTGTTTTACGTCGCCTTTACTGTACTCCTGCGAAAACTTTAGATTGTAAAATCGATGGTGCTCCCTAAAGTTTATTCTTCCCTTTTAGAGGGAGCGTCGTCTGTGGCCGGACTTACGATCGAACGCAATGATAAAAAATTAATCCAGATGGGTGGGGTAAAGGAAAGGATTCCGGGACACAGGCGCAAAGCGGGAACGACGATAATAACATTCGAAAACGGGAGAAGAGAGGTTTACTGGAAATTGCTCTGGTCCCGGGGATAAATCCTGTTATGGTTAAATTGCGTCGGGGTTCACTTATTTATTTCGATATTTTTACTCTCTTGTGCTGTAAAAGAACATTTTTTATTCAAAAAATTCACATGATTATTTAAGTTGTAAACTTGTTTCCATTTAAAGAAATTCAAAATTTACTTACTACGCGGTAATTTATTATAAACACTAAATTAACTATGTTTTCACAACTAAAAATGTTTAATGATTAAGACATAGTGTGTGTTAGTTAATTGATAATTGTATTCAAAACGTATTTATAATTTAATACTAGAAAAAAAAATAATAAAACCAAGAAATTGACAAATTTTAGGTATAAATTCAAATATTTAATCTTACTTTTTCCGCGTGGTGGACTTCTCTAATTGAAATTAATTAACAAAGACGATTTCTTTCGGCGATGGAATAGATTGATTATATATAGGGTAAATGGCAAAAGAAAAGAGGCAGAACGCGTGGAGAGGGGTTGTTAATTAGAAGGGACAAGTCGTTAACGGGATACAATCGATTCCGCTTAGCCGGAGTGGAAAATAATTGAAACACGGGCCGGAAGCACGTAGAAGGGGGGGAGACGAAATTCAAGAGCCCACCTCCACGTAATTCTCGAAAGAAATTAAACGGCATTTCCAGAGGGGTATGTTGTAATTTCAATAAATACTACAGGAAATTGTGTATCTACTGTTAGAATTTACTCGCCGGTTCGAAGAAGGGTACGCAAATTGAAAATTAATATTTAATCAGTTCGCCCTAATAGTACATTGATTTGTTATGCTAATGGAATTCGGATATTTCAAGGTTTTTTTTCAATACAATTTGAACAATTTATTTGATGATAAACATATATTTAACTGATTCGTAATTTCTTATCAATCTGGAAGATGAAGGCTTTTATTCATTAGATCTTCTTTTATTTCGGATAGTTTCAACATATTTTATTTTTATAGAGAAACTATTAAGATAACATTCTGCAAAGTTTAGATATATTTAGATTGAGTGGATAACCATCTACGACGACAAGTATTATAATGATTATGTAAAAGCATTTAGTTTTTCGATCTATTTTGGATCTCATCAACTTAGTTCAATTGTCTGTCTTCAGACAAACGCAGTTTTTCTATGCAGTTTTATCCTTGTATCAATAAATATAGAGAATGCATTAAAGTTTTTAACAGTTTTACTGTTTGAAGAATTACACTAGACTTTCCTAATTGAGTAGATCACTGATAATAGTAGATAAGAAAAGAATGATTTAATCGTTTTTTTCTTTGCTATTGGTAAGGTTTTATTTCTTCACGTGAAGCCTTTTCCTTCCAGATATTTAGAAATTCATTTTAAAAAAAAAATGTTTTATCAACATTCTAATTTTCTAGCGAGAATTGTTTTCGAGGCTTCTAAAATTCAAAAAATCTCGTTTTAAATATTTATAGAATATCAATTTTTGTTATATTTTATCAGAATTTTTAACACATTGGCAGCCAACAAGCTGTCAAAATACGTTTTCTTTGTTTTTAAGTTTTATTTTCTAAAATGAGTAAGATCATTTTGATACATTTTTAGACGAAATTACAGGTTTTTTATGTGTTATGGCAAAAAATTGTCACGTGTCTCACTCTTACAAACATTCTCTATAACAAATGTTTTTGATTTGCAAAAATAAATTTGAAATGTATTAAATATACGGGTTTTATTTCAATATAGTGCATTTTTCAGAGATTATGTCTACAGCTGTTTGAAGGGATATTAGGTGGTCAAGTTGTAGTAACGTACAGAAGGGCCGTGTCAAGCAATTCTAATAACAATTAACATATAACTCGTAACTGAAGGGCTAAATAGTTAGTTTAAAGTAGTTACTCACTGTCAGTCATCTGTGACTAACGTGTCCCCATTGGGATACTTCACCGGTGACTGACAAAGCGGTCAGTAACTTTTCTACTATTTTCCGAGAATTTTCTACGATTCTTTTTCTAGTCTGTAACACCAATTTCAAACTAAAGTGTATCTAAAACATAGCGTTTCTCTTGAATTGCTGCCTTTAGTTCATTCATTTTCTGTACTTAAACGCCTGTAAAGCTAATTTATTAATGATTTATTTTAATGACCACAATCGACTTCACCTAATTACTAGAATATTTTATGAAATTCCTTCCAGATTTTGTTTTGTAGTTTCTTATAATACTCTGCAAATACAGATTGCTATAGTCTTTAGCATTTTATTTTATTTTCATATTTATCAATTTTTTTCACTTTTTCTTTAATATTATCGGATTTTTCTAATGATTTTTAATATTTTCTTAAAATTTCATATTAATTAATAATTGAACGAATTTCAAACCCACACAGTTGTTACCTTATCTCGAGCAACACTCACCCGATTGTCTCGAACAAACATATGCTTCAAATCAAATATTTCAGCTCACATTTTTGCCAAAATAGTTCCCTAATTCGTTGCTCGTGTAAAAAGTTATATTCATTTCAATATGAGTGAAATATCTGAAGAAATGCGGTATGTGTTTCTTTGATGATGAGAGTGGTTTGTTAGATTCCGTTCCGGAAATTTGATTTTTAAAGATGTACCTCACTCTGGCCGGCCAGTAACTGACAAAGTCGAAAATATTTTGCAACTGGCGGAGCAAGACGGAGACACAAGCTGTCGCGAAATAGCGCAGTAAGTAAAAATGAACCATACGACAGTTTGGAATCATTTGAAGAGAGCAGGCTACAAAAAAGCTCGATGTTTGGATACCACATGAATTAACGGAGAGAAATTTAATTGACTGAATTACCATCAGTGATATCTTCTTTAAACGAAACGAAATAGATCCATTTTTGAAACAAATGATTACTCTGATAAAAACATCAAATACAAGAGATCTTGATCAAAGGCTAGGGACCCTTCGCAAACAACTTCAAAGCCTGAATTGATGACAAAAAGCTTCCTTTGAGTGTTTGGTGGGACTGGATGGGAATTGTCTATTACGAGCTGTTACAACTTGGCGAAACTATCAATTCGGTCCTGTACTTTGCACAACTTGACGGTTTGAATGAAGCAATCAAAGAAAAGAGACCAGAATTTGCCAACAGAAAGGAAGTTGTTTTTCATCATAACAATGCACGGCCACACACATTTTTGATGACTCGGAACAAATTTTCGGAACTTGGTTGAGAAGTTTTGATGCATCCACCGTACAGCCTGGTACTTGCACCGTCTAAATATTATCTGTTTCGATCTCTGCAAAACTCCCTTGATGGTAAGAAATTAGCCTACCGAAACGCCGCTAAAAATCATTGGCCACGTTTATCGCCGATAAACCACAGGAGTTCTACGCCAATGGAATTATGATATTACCAGATAAATGTCAACATGTTAAAGATAATAATGGTCAATTTGTATTTGGTTGAAATTGATTTTCAATTAAAAATATGTTCAAATATGTACGAAACAATCTCGGAGACTTTTAATACGACCTAATATTAATATATTCTTGATATCTGTAGCATGATTTAGCAATCAGAATCTCCTGCGTTTGAATAAATGTTTACTTTTATTTAATGTGTGTGCTTCAGTTGGGCCTTTCTGAAATAACTCTCTCGAGTGTTGCGATGTACGTAGTCACGTTAGCGTACACATCATTATTTTGAGTAAAAGTTGTTTTTTTAATAACATTATAAGTTCGTAAATGTACAGACAAAGTGACGTCATTATATTTAATTTGGTAAATAGGTCCCTATATGAAGTGCTATACGGTAGTTTTAGAACATATGTAATTATCTTTTTCGGTGCAATAAATTCATTTTTCGAGGGGAACGATTAACCTCAACTCATAACACCATAAGACAACCTGCTCTGTACATGTGCATAATAGTACATTTTTAGAATGTTAATATTCAAAATACTGGATTGATGAGGCTGGTACTTGCTGAAACTCCATATCACTTAATAAAATACTGACACAGTATATAGTTTCAAAACTGTTTTTATTTCTACGTAGAAGTATTTTATTAAATGTTAGTATTCACTATTTGAGAGAGATTTCTAATACAAAAACTATCTTATTGAGTGAATTTAGACGATTATTTATTTGCGATTCCTAAAAATTTCTGGTTTTCATCTTCCGAATGGAGTTTTAATTGTGGCGAACATTTAAACATTCTTTGGACAGATATTAAAGTTGAGGATATTTGTTTTGGTCAAGTTTAAATTAAGCCTATTCCGTGCACACCATTCTAAGATACCTGCAACTTCATTATTAGCTGTGTTGACTAAAGCAATGGGCAAACTGAAATATAGATAGATACATTTGCTGCCTCGAGATATTGATTAAGATCATTTACATAGAAGAGAAATAAGAACGATCCAAGATCAGAGCTCTACACTATACCTCTTCTTGAAATCGCATCGCTAGACATGGCTCTTAATAAAGTATTAATATTTATATGTGTAATACAATTCCGGGGTTTTCTGTTAGAAAGATATGATTTTGTCATATTAAGAGCAGTTCCTCGTATACCATTGCATTCCAGTTTGTGAATTAATAGACCATAATTAATTGTATCGAAGTCCTTTGACAAATTTAATTTAATTTATTTATTTACGGTTGACACCTTTCTACAAACTATAATTTAAAAATAAATACAATTTACACTAAATTAACTTAAAAATACAGAAAAGCAAAAATTATTATCAACAGAAATAAATATGTACAATAATCCAAATGAGGCGAGAAAACTAAAATAACATGTTGTAAATACATACATATACACAAATAAACAATACTATATATTCACACATACAATAATTGTAATTTATCTATAATTAAGTACAAATAGACAAATCGACAAACTTAAGGCTATATTTGAACGATTCAAAAGACGAACTATAAATAAGAAAGTTAGGATTCGCACATAATTTATTGTAAAATTTCATTATCCTACTAATTGGATTATTACTTCCATAGTTCGTAGAATGAAGAGGAATTCAAATCAAATCAAAATATATACCAGCTACTTTTTGCTTTTGGTCTAAATTTTCATAATTGAATTATTATTATTATCTGTCTAGTAAGAAGTTTTTTTACATATTAAATATTGTTCCCCGTCAACAACAGCCACGGACCGGTTTCGTACTTTTTGGATCTCAATAGATGGCACCTTTATGGTTTTATCGTATCGATGGTTAACCCGGAAAGTTAAAAACCTTCTAAGTGAATCTCGATTCCCTGTTCATGATTCTAATTGATACTTAATTAGCTCCCCTAAACCTTGAGCCACCGTAATCCGACCGGTGTCGCTGCTCCATTCGAGGAGAGCGCCACACAGGACGACCGGATCCCCCAATTCATAGCATTCCACTGCTTGAGATTCGACTAGAAAAGACCTTTAGGTCCTGGACTAGTTACAACAGCGATCGCGGAGGAGAGGTTTTAGTCGGTAGGAGTTCGACACTACCCTACTAAAAATCGATTCCCAACTGCACTACGTTGGTGAGGTCCAAAAAGATCGAAACCGGTACGTGGCTATTGTTGAGGGGGAACAATATTTAATATGTATATTATTATTATTGCTTCAACTTCAGAGGGTGTAGTTAGTTCAAGAAACATGATGTGAGGGAATTTGATAATTTTTCAATTGAAGATCAAAACTACAAACTTCATAAAAATACTTATCAAATTTGTCCAAAATCTTGGTTGGTTCTGAAATAACCTTTGAACTGACTGAAATAGAACTTTTTAGATCTATTTTATTAATATACTTAGAGAAATAAGTTCAAGATACTCCATATTTTCTTTGGCTTCTTTAACGATTTTTTAATAACATTCTCATAAAACTGTTTCTTTTTGTCTTCAACGTATTTTCTATTAGTTTTCTTTCCTCTCTTCTTTGTATACGTCTAGTTACAGTTTAGAGTGTCGAATTAAATAAAACAGGTCTCCTAGTTCTGCAGAAAGTCTCTTTATATCTGGTGTTACAAAAGGCGAATTACATGATTGAATGCATTGCTTTTTAAAGGGAAACATATATATATGGTATTGACGTGTTTCTACAAAATTATTGTACTGTAAATTTGTTGCCAATTTTCTTGTTGTATTTTTTCTTTAAAATTTAATATGATGTAAATGTGTAAATTTATTGAATCAGTGACATTACAAAAAAATTGGTCGTTATTTGAAAATACGTTGTCGATGGGAGTTGCGGAATTGTCTGATATTCGGGTAGGTACATTAACACATTGCTTGAGCCATAAAGAACTAAATATACTTTTAATCCGATCACTACGATCGAATTTATTAATAGATCAATATTCAGATCACCACGTAAATGACACGTTGATTTCTGATGCATACGTATTTAAGTAGCTTTCCAAGGGCATCACAAAATGTATTAACATTGCCCGCAGATGATCTGTAAACAGATACAATGATAATAATCAGACTTTTTGTTTTTAATTTTACACAGCAGTACTCGAAATTTCTGGCAATATTAGGTATGTTCAAAGTGAACGATTCATATTTTATATTACATTTAGTGTATATGGAAGCTTCTCCCCTATCATATTAGTACGACAATAGTAATTGGCTAAATTATATTTACAAATATTTTATGATGTTATTTCATCTGCTTTTAGCCAGTGTTCATTTATACACAATATGTCAGGAAACTTAAATTCGTTTAAGAGGATTTGAAATTCATTCAACTTTGATCGAAAGGTGCGAATATTTAAATTAAATCGAGTTCAAATTTTTGAAGTGGTATTATTACCTGGTTTATATATGGATAGATTTCCTGATGTAGACATAGCGTTAACAGGCATATTTCTAATTATTGGATCGCTCTGAGATCAATTGTCGTCCGCCATTAAATTGGTTGTTTTGGTGGATATTCCGTTTCCTTTGTACGTAAGATTTCTAAATAATTTGGCCCTAGTGGTTATTTTGGTTTTGTTTAATGCTGTGTGATTTTTGTTGACTTTTTGATATATTTTTGGTAATGCCTAGGTATTTTATAGACATAGAAGGGAAATCAGTTGTGTGGGAGATGTGAATGTTATATGCAGGATTATTATTGCGGTGATAGGGAATTAGGAGCTGGGATTTGTGGGGATTGATTTAAATTTGCCATTTAGAAAATTACTGTTGCAGGGAGTCATTTAGCTGCTGAAGAGATTGAAGAGCTTTAGGAATGGTGGGTACGTGGGAAATTAGGGCTGTATCATCTGCAAATTGGAGAAGATATTTAGAGGGATTAAAGTGAAGAGGATTGGGATTTTAGATGTCGAAACAGAAGATGTTGTATAGTAGCAGAGATAGAGGGGAACCTTCGGGTACGCCTTGTACAGGAGAAAAAGAAGGGGAGTAGGAGTTGTTTATTTTAACTTTAAGGAATCTGTTTGAAAGAAATTAATTGATAATTCTTCTTGTATTATGGTCGATTTTTCTATTAACTTTCTTTTTCTTTTGTTAAGGATCTTTAAAGAAAATATATTTCCAGTTTGCATGCCTCACTTTTACGTAATTTTACCTCTTTTTAATGAATTCACCATACTCAAATACATATTAGATATAAAATTGCATTTTTAATACTTTTTCAAATGTTCACTGTTTAATACTTGTAAAAATTTTGAAGCATTAATTTTATTTATCGGACTTTTCTACAGATATTTCCTTTAAATTATAAGATGTTCTTTAGTACTTCTAGAATTTTCAACTATTTCTACCAGATTTTGTTTTTATAATAGGAATTTCTTCTTCCGCTTCCTACAATTTTTCTTTAATATATTTTAAAAATAATATATTAATTAATGAAACACTTGCACAAATGTATACAATAACAATCACAGGCGAAGTTCACTGGTTTCCAATATTCTTCCACTTAAACTTAAATGCATATACTGTCTAGTAAAATATGACAGCTTCTAAATTCTCCATTTGGAATATATTTAAACAAATCTTATATTTTTATTCTTTTGCCAGATATATTTGACATTAGTCAGTCATTATGAAGAATAATTATTTGCCTTCATATTTTACATTATCAGAATTTTCCAGCATTTTTTTTTCGTTTTTCAAGAATTTTCCAGGTTTTGACAAAATTCTTCGAAGATTCTAAAATTGTCAATAGAAATTTTCTCATAGAAATATGGTATAAGATATTCCACCATTTAGTATTGAAATTAAACTGAATTTTTCTTTAGCTTTTCTTCTATTTTTCGACAATTTTTCAAGAGATTGTTTTCCAACAGGCTACTGCAATTTTCTCTTAGAGATTTTAAATGTTTCTACCAATTCTTGTTGTATTTCATCTGAAATATCCATTATCTTTCCATTGAATTATTTAGGAATTTTCCAATGGATTCTCTAATAAATTTTAAGCATTTTTTCGCGACTTCTAAAATCTTTCAGCAGCTCTTTAAGATTTAAAGATAATTTACCATTTCTTGTTGAAATTTATTCGAACTTGTGTTTCAAATTGCAAGAATTGTTTCGAAGCTTCAAATTGATTTTTTTATATAGACTTTTTAAATAATTTACCACGTGATGCTTTATTTTTTTAATTTAACTTTCATTTTTTGAGAATTTTCCTAAATCTATTTTCCAAGTCGCATAATTTGTTTTAGATGCTTTTAAAACTTTAAAAGAACTTTCTAGATTTATATATTTGAAATTTAGCAGTTTTATTTTTCTTTTTTCAAAAGTTTTTCAAGAGAGTATTTTTTTTTAATTGCGACAGTTTCCTTCAAAGCTTCTAGAATTTTTCTTGCCTTAAGTGTTTCATCATTTCTTGTGATATTTTAAAATAAGCTTTTAAGTTTTCTTTCATTTGTAAATTGTGAAATTTATTTTAGTTGATTAAACATCTTGACTTTGAGAATAAAAATAACTCTACAGTTTATTTTTTACTTCACTTGTTTATTTATTTATTTATTTTATTTCTTTTAGAGATTTTTAAAATATTCCACTATGTTTTTGATGAATTTATGCCGAATGTTTAAACAACTTCCTTTTTATTAATAAAAATGTAACAAATTCCTTTCCGTTAAAGAAAATTAACTAATAATTAGGGAGAAACACGAAAATCTACAACAAATGAGTCTTATTAAGACTACAAAACAAATCACTTGGCTAATACCTCGACAGACATTGAACAAATGTAATTTGCATGTCTGTAGAGGTATTAGTCAGAGAAGTACTTGTTTCAACAGGTGATTTGTTTTGTAGTCTTAATGAGACTCATTTGTTATAGATTTACATAATGTTTTCGTGTTTTTTTCTAATTAATAGTTAATGTGCTTTTTATTTTTTGAGAATTTTCTAATAGTTTCTTTTCCAACTTGTGAGAGTGTTTTTTTTATAATCTCTCAGAAATTATTGTATATAAAATATTCAGTAACTTTTTTTTCAGTTTGTAAGAATTCTTTAAATATTCGTTTTCCAAATTGCGAAAGTTTTCAAAAATAATCACCAATTTGGGAAAATCTATATTACCTTTGATGCATACCAACAAGACCTACTTCAATAAGTAATAGAACCCCATACTATAATCACTACAGATTGATGAACAGACCTCTCAACAGAAAATTCCAATGAAAATTAATAATGAGACAAATATGATCTCCATGAGCGTTTCTCCACTTATGTGTTACAATAAATGTAAAAACTCCAGTTAACAGTTAAAACAGATACTCCCCGTACTACAGCACCGCCGGGCATTGAATGATATAACTGTTAACTATTGTTACATGTCTGAAGTGATGTAACAATTTTTGTGGTGTTATCTTTTTTTTCACTTCAGACATGTAACGACAGTTAACAGTTATATCATTCAATTCCCGGCGGTGCTGCAGTACGGGGAGTAGTTGTTTTAACTGTTAACTGGAGTTTTTACATTTATTGTAAAACATAAGTGCAGAAACGCTCATGGAGATCATATTTGTCTCAATATTAATTTTGATTATTAATAACTGCACTACAAATTTTAATATTTAATTTGCATAGAAAATTCCAAGTTGCGACGTCTTCGTGTGACCCTCATATGGCTATCATGCATTCCCTAACAGAATCAAAATTAACCACTCAACACCACCCTATGATACTTTAGGTTCCAGAGCAGTCATAGCCCATACCACTTCAAACGTGTCTGTCGATGTTAAGCAATATGTGGCCGATAGGATTGTAAACCAAAATTTTTGATTCGACTGTTCTAAGGGTTAAAGGATGACCTTCGTTGGCTAACCATTGATCTGCAATAGATCAGGTACTGGAAAATATGTCTCTTGTTGCTATAAGTCGAAGATGGCGGTCTTGAACCTCACTTGTTCGTCTTGGTTCCCCGGTTCTTCTTCTGCGACGTCCCTGACCCCTACTAGTTCATGCCTAATAGCTGCACATGATAAGAGAGAGCAATTCTTCTAATCGAAAAACCACATTTGTGCAAACCTACGGTACAACCTCTGTCGAATTCGCTTAATTGGCGGTAATTTTTACATAGGCGCACTCTAGGCATAATCAAATTTCAAAACAAACGATGAAAAGCAAAAACAGGAAAGAACCGAATACAGTTTCGGAAAATATACACCTGATAAAATTGTTAGAAGAAATTGAAAGACCTGTCAAATAAGTCATTACCATTTAATTCAAATGAATTTTAAAAATTTAACGTTTGTGCCTAGTTTGGTCAAAAAATTCCTTTCCACCTTGCACATTCTTATTGTCCTGCGTCATTGAGTGTATTTAGTTAACTTCTTATTTCTGTGCCCTTGTGTATTCCATGTTATTTGATAATTAACTTTAATGCTCTAAGTATTACATATGTGTTCTACTAATTTGTATTTAAAATACTTTAGCTATGAAGAACCCAGATGTTCACGTCTACTCTTTGACAGGCATACGAATCGAAAAAGTCACATTATACTTTATCCAACGAGATCTTTAACAATGTCAGTGCAGCCGGAAATATTCTGCCTGCAGTTTTAAATTTATGCAGTAAATCATAAATTTTTATTGAAACTTCTGGCGTAGCATCGATTACGAGTGCATAAATTTTAATAATGCCGAATTTGTAGACAATCGAGGCTGGAATTTGCGAGGTTGAGTATATCTGTATCTGTATATGGCAGAGTATGATTTAGTTTTAGTATGTATGTGTGTGTAATCGTTATGGCCTCGACTAGCGCGTAAAATATTCATTAAACAAACGGAACGCCGACGCGAATTCCAGCGATGGCTCGATGCCATGCGAACACAAGAGCGAAAAGATCAATCCAGTTTCATTATTAAAATCCACCCTTTGATCTTAATTAATGCCTTCTCCACTCCACGTCAATACTCCGCCCGAATAATCCGGTCACAAAAGAAATATTTTTTTAATAAACGATCGGATCGAATTTGCAGCGTTGACAGTGACACGATGGGATTTTTATTTCGTGCTTGACACAAAAATGTGAGTATATTTTTAGTCTACCGTAGACCGATATTTATGCTTTTAGTTATCGGTGGAAGATTAAAGCCAATGTTTCCAGGGCTAAACAATA
This sequence comes from Ontholestes murinus, assembly GCA_963969525.1. Lineage (NCBI taxonomy): Eukaryota > Metazoa > Arthropoda > Insecta > Coleoptera > Staphylinidae > Ontholestes > Ontholestes murinus. The sequence continues at coordinate 36,080,988 of OZ018391.1, forward strand.
CTCCATTCTGAAATTGGAGAAATGATTTATGTGCAGAGTCGACGCTTTGAACTGCAAACTTCCCTTGAAACTCGAGGCGAGTTTGCCTTTTAAATGAGTGTTCTTATTGATTTCACCATTCGTAAATTATTCAACCCCCTCGACCGCCCCATTCAAATGACAATTCCAAATAATTACTCTTTATTCTCTATAAAAAAGTTTAATATAAATTTGACGCACGTTTAAAACCCTACCCTTTGACATTTCTAATTATGAGATGTCCCGTACAAATGATCACTTACGAAATTGTGTTCCTAATTTTTGGTTAATTACACCGTCGCAAACGAGAATTAGGCGAAAAAGTGCCGCACGATAGTCCGCTGTTTGCACAAGGCTGGTTTGATTTAATTAACTAATTTGTGTGCTCGACCCGCACACACTTGCTCGACTACAGCACCGCTGCAACTCCAAATACATACACGAAATAGACGTATACGTATGCATACAGATGCAGCGGAATACAACGTAGTTACACAAACTAACTAGATTACACACGAAATTATAATCCAGTGGAAACATCACGCCGAAAATAGACTAAAAAAGTTTAGCACGTATTAAACTTGTTGTAAATGCATGTAAATATTTTTTGTAATTGCTAAAGTGCATCTGGGAATAGTTTTCAGGAAATAACAGTATTCATGTACTTCTGAACATAAAATTTTTATGTATAAAATTTTAATAAACTTGGTTTAATTAAATTAAGAGAATTCACAAGTACTTATTGAGTATAAATATATAAAATAACGTGTAAGTATAAATATGTAAAATAACTTGTAATCACTTTCTCCACAGTTTATTTCTATTTTGCTAAATGTACAGTGATTGCAAGTTATTTTATATTGCATCATCTTCCCGTAACTCATCAATCAACATTATTTATTGAGTGTTGATATAGTTATGTGTTTAAAGAAGTCCTCGTCCCTATTGGTAGAAAACTTGTCCAGTTTTGTACTATTAAGACAATTTTGCTAATGCTTGAAAAGTTGACAGGTCTAGATTATATGGCGAGTGCAATAGAATTACCCATCCATTAATGGCGCGCCAGAAGCTCAAAGAGCTTGCGCGCCATTAATTATGTTTACGGCCTGGTTTCGTCTTGATGAAACACAGAACTTCCTATTGATCAATTCTGGTTGTTTCTGTTCGATCGTCGGCTTCAATATGGTCAGATTTTGATAGTTAGGTTCCGAGTTTTTTGCCCTTTAGCTCATAGTGGATGATTCCCTTCAAATCCCACCAAAAACACAGTTAATCGTTAATCCGGGCTTGGTGATCGTTTAGGCCCGGTTATCTCGATTGGATCAACACCTAATTTAGCTGTTGACCCAATTTTCATCAGCAGTTACCGTCAATGGTGGATCAATTTCATTATTTCATTAAGTTCTAGCAAAATTTGGCCTTAAAGGTTATTTTATGTCAACTCATTGGACACCCATATATCAATCTTCCTAATGAGACCAGTTTTAAATGATTTACTAACTAATATTTAGATTCTAAGCAATATAATAAGTGCTCATTTGACGATTCGACTCGATGAATTCCAATGATTTTATCGACAAGGAGTAAGATTGACCATGTCTGTTTCATATATATTACAATTAGATGACGTGATTTTGAAGTTCGTAATGCTCGCACAAACATAAACAATGAATGGTATTTTCGATTAGAAATCCTAGAATTTCACCTTATTTATTTCTCATGCATATTAATGGCATAATCATTTTTTAAATTAATTGATTATTGTTTAAATTGAAAAATATCTCAAAGTTCGGCAGGCACAGTTCGAAAATTGTATAGAAAATGTGGTCGAAATAGGGTTTTAATTTCATCAAGTGTGAAGAGATTAATTGAAAAGTACAGGGATCTATTAGAGACGCTAAATTTACTTGTCTTTCAAAAATAAGCCGTTCGAATATCAATATCAAAATCAATATCAAAGCAGTGCGTGAGAGTGTTGCTAAAAATCCCAGAACATCAATTCGACGATATGGACAAGAATTACAAATTTCAAAATCAGCGCATACTCACCTAAAATCTGACTCTCCATGCTTACAAAATTCAATTACCATATTTTTATCTTTATTATATATTTCTCTTGATTCTCTCGATTCTTCAGATAAACCAAGAAGTAATAAAACCAATTAGATTGGGAAAATATGATCCTACTAACAATAATAACAAACGCCCTCTACGCTTAAAACTCGCCCAGGAATCAAGTATAAATGTGGCATTCCGTAACATAAGAAATTTGAAGAAAAACGAAAAATTCAAACATTTAAATTTATCTAAAGATCAAACTCCTATGCAGTCCGAGTTAGACAGGGAGACAAAACGTGAACTTGTGCGACGTACAAGCGAGTCCAATCTTCGGATCAGGCATGTTCGTGGAATTCCAACAATCATTTCCGATAGTTCAGAAAACTAATTTCGTCAGGAAGAAACCATTTATCTAGCTTTTATTATCAAAACACCCGTGGACTATGTTCAAAAACTCATTTATTATATACTAGCATCTGCAGTTGTTCGTTTGACATTATATTTCTAACAGAAACCTGGCTGCATGATTCTGTCATTACCTCTAAGCTGTTTAGTTCAGTGTATAGTGTAGTACGCAGAGACAGAGATTTTTCTACTGTTAACAGAGCTACTGGCGGAGGTGTTTTAATAGCATTTAATAGTAACATTACATTTGAATATATTGATGTGTCGCATATAAATAATTTGGTACCATTAATTGATATTATTTTGTGCAAATGTCATATTAATTCATTCTGTTTTTATGCAAAAGTTATTTACATACCAACTGATATTTCTTCGGAGGCGCTGGATATTTTTATTTTGAAACCTATCTATTAGTTGGGGATTTTAATATACCATTATTTAGAAATGATTTATTATCTAAACCTAGAAATCCAAAAGCGACGGCCTTATCCAACTTTGTTAATATTTTAAAATTAAAGAGACACAACAATGTAAAAAATTGCAACGATAGGTTACTTGACTTGTTTTTTTGTAACTATGATATTTATGTTAGCATAGACAGAAATAGCTCTCCACTTGTACCTGAAGACGCGCATCACCCTGCACAGTCTTCGATTTAGATCAGAATAAACCTAGCCCTTTTCCTGTCAACAATAATGTATTTTGTCATGCATTTTATGATAAACTATATAACATTTTTAATAATTCCGTGCCATTAGCAAAATACTCTAAGAGCTCACAGTATCCTCCTTGGTTCTCCGTTGAAATCAAACGTAACATTAAGTTAAAAAACCACTTTCACCATAAATGGAAGCGTACAGGTTCAACTTTTTTTCATAACGAATTTAAAAGACTTAGACGATTAACAAAAATTCAAATTGCTGATGCGTACAAACTTTACATTCAAGGGCTCGAAACTAACCTGAAAACGAATCCTAGAGACTTGTGGAAGTACATCTATCAGAGAAATGGTACATCTAGAATCCCTGGGCAGCTGCATTATGAAAATACTTCTTATTCATCACCACAAGATAACGTAAATGCGTTTGCTAATGTTTCTTCTAGTGTATATACTCAAAAAGATTTTTTGAAAGCTAATAAGATTTTCTCGAATCGGAAATCCCTAGTTATGCCAACCATTCTGGAATCGGATGTTATCAAAAGCATTAATCGCATAAAATCCACAAACATGTGTGGATATGATCGAATCCTGATGTTTGTTATAAAATACTGTAGATTCGTACTCAGGAAACCATTATCGATTATATATAATCTTTCTGTAGACACTAGTCCAATTTTTAAACGAGGGGACCCTAGTAATATTGAAAATTATAGACCCATTGCTATCCTCTTCAATTTCGCAAAAATGTTTGAACAGATTATTATGAAATAATCTATAATCACACTAAGAATTATATTGCCCAGCAGCAACATGGATTATTTGCAGGTCGGTCAACGACAACGAACCTGACAATAATAACTCAGGATATTAGTGAAGCTCTTGACAATCGCAGTCAAGTAGACGTTATATACACAGACTTCTCCCATGCCTTTGATACTATTGATCATAGAATATTGCTAGCTAAGCTTTCTGCATTTGGACTGACAAAGAATTTTGTAACATTTTTAGCATCGTATCTGGACAATCGGACCAATTATGTGTACTTCAACGGATTTAAATCCCACAAGTTTGTATTATCTTCAAATTTGGTTGCAAATGCCGGTGGTACGATTTGCAACCATAATAAACTCTCTTTACATATTAATAAATGTGTTGCTGTCACATATACACGCAAGCTGTACCCAGCTACTTATGATTACATGATCGATAGCGTGGTGCTTCGACGTGACATACGGATGAACGATCTGGGAGTTTTGTTTGACTCGCGCCTCACATTCTTAGATCACATTAATAACTTAAGGATGCTCGGCTATTTAATGCGTACTTCTAAGTATTTCAATGATACTAACCTAATAAGGGTTTTATATTTTACATTGGTTCGCAGTCATTTAGAGTATGCTGCACTTATATGGTATCCGTATTATGCCAGCAATTCTTGGACCATCGAACGAGTACAAAAGCGGTTGCTTAAATTTCCAAGCTTTAAAATGAACGGTGTCTACCCTGATCAGACTGTGAGCTATAATAGTTTATTGTTAGCACACAATTGTACTTCCTTGTCAGAGAGAAGAGATAGGTGTAGCAGACTATTTATATTTAAGTTAATAACCAATATTATAGATTCAACCCAGTTATTGTCTTTGATTAATTTTAATGTTCCCCGTATAGAATCACGTCAACCCCTTACTTTTTTATACCAACTGCATCTACTAACATTTTGCTGAAGTGTTTTTTTTTTAAATTATTTTTTTTATTTTTTCCTCCTTATGTTTAAATTACTACTTGGTTCAAAAATGCAATAATTTACAATTTATTAGTTTCTTACTGTTTTAACTATAAGTATTAACCATGTTAATTTCATTTAAGTTAATCTATTTAAGTTTATTGTATTTGATGATGTCCCATTTTGGTTCTTCCTGTCGGACAATAAAGTTTATTATTATTATTATATTTGCAGTCCCTACTTATAAAATAAGTATCACAAAAAATATATTAGAAAGTAATAAAATATACTGAAAATTTTGGCTAAAGGGAGTTCACTTCACATAATGACTGAAGCTTAATGACCATGCACAGCGAAGAGAATTTGTTGAACATCAACAAGTGAATGCTAATTTTATGAGCATGAGGAATGCTAAGCAAGAAAGCACATGTTCACCTTGATGGCTTTGTTAATCGTCAAAATTGCCGTTTATGAGGTTGAAAGAGCCAACACATGATTTTCGGAAAACAAATGATTACACAACATGTCATTGTTTGGTGCGGATTTTGAGCATACTTTTAAAAAATGAAGCACATCGCAACACAATTCTTTCTATTAAAATTGGATGATGATAATGTGGTTTTAAGAAGTTGGTGCCATGTGCAATACAGCTCGTGAAATAATTCAATTACTGCTCGAGATATTTTATGGTCGCGTACTCTCTCTTTTCCGTGATCAAAATTTAACACCATTCGATTACTTCTTATGGGGTTATTTGATGTAAACGTTCTATTTCAACAAGCGCTCATGGTAGGAGGAAATTCAGCCATATTTATACAAAATTGCCATGGCAAATTCCAACAAAAGAGTACTATTTGCCAGCTGAAGGGACTATATGGCTAATGTATTATTCTATAAATAACCCTATTGCATATATGTACATTATGATAAGTAAAAAATGACAATTTAAAGAATAAAAAATGTGTTTATTCACATTATTTTTACACATCTTTTAGATATCTACGCACTAGAGGAATTTTTCCAAATTGTTAAGAAGCTTGGTTACAAAATGATCTGATGTTGGTATAATATAAATAAGAATTAATAAAATATTCCATTTTATCGCAGCTAATATCATACAAAATCGATAGATAGTGCAAAACTCTTTACATTTTTTATAATACGTGAAATGGAACTGTGCATGCCATACGTAGTTCTATTATGATACACGTATAAAAATTCTACTGATCGTAAAGCTCTAGAAGGAACGTTAATGCTAATAAGGTTTAGTAATTGCTCTGAATTGATGATTCCGTTTAACAACTTAAACAAAAAGGACAAATCCATTTCTTTCCTACGGATATCAATTGACTTGAGACTTGCATAAATACATGATTGCTCGGGTGTCAAACAGATTCCTAAGCAATGTAATACTTTAGAAAACTTATTATGCATAGACTCTAATCTGACTATATGAGTCCTATACAGAGGTGACTAAATAAGGCAGCAATATTCAAGATGGGATCTGACTAAGGTATTGTATAAAATTACAAGCGCGAGTCCCTAAACTCAGTTGTGCACCGCTTTATGAACCCAAGCATTTTATTCACCTTGTTAATTATCGTATGTACCTTGCATAGCGGAATATTATTCAGACTATAAATGAAATTAATCGGGTCTTGACATCGCGAAAATGACATGAATTTTATATGTTCAGTACCATATCATTGGATAAACACCACTCACTAATTAAGCTCAAATTAAGTTGAACCTCGATACAATCAGCAACATCTTTCACTTCTAAAAATATTTTTAGATCGTCTGCAAATAATAAGTGTGGACAGGAGAGTTGATCAGATATATCGTTAATAAATATCGAAAATAACAGAGGTCCTGAATGAGACCCCAGAGGAACCCCGAAAGTTACTTGAAATGAGTTGGAGACATAACCATTGATCTTAACAGATTGAATTCTACCAGACTCGAGCCACCTTAGCAAAGGATCACGGATACCGTAGGCTCTCAATTTCTGTATTAGTATCGAATGGTTTACACGAAAAGCCTTGCTAAAATCGGTATAAATTGAATGAACTTCTGATCCGCTTTCAAGGGCGCGAACTATGTAATCCGTAAAGATTAATAAGTTCGCTTGCGTGGAACAACTAGCGTAAAACCCATGCTGATTTTCAGAAATTAAATTACGAAACACTCCAAATAACTGTTTGTACAATATTTTTTCATAAAATTTTGGAATGATGAGAGCATGGAAATTGGTCTATAATTCCTGACGTTAGTTTTAGAACCTGATTTATGAATTTGTGATGCAAATGCCGACTTCCATTCATCATGAAAGACTCCGGAACTTAGCGATAATGAAAAAAGCCTATACAACGGATATTAGAGCGTGCAACTACAGTTACGAAGAAATATTAGGGGAATAGGGCCAGGGCCATGAGTGATTTTTAACTGCGACAGTTCATGTAATACTTGCTCCGGGGTTATGTCAATATTGTTTAAGTTAACTGATATATTAGACGTAAAAGTTGATCTATGTTCATCAGCCGGTTTGTAAACTGATGAAAAATATTCAGCAAATTTCGTCACCTGATTCAGCACTTGTATCATCGTATGTTATAAATATTGGTACCCCAGATGACTTATTTTTCTGATGAACAAAAGACCAAAATGACTTAATATTATAAGGAATTGACTGTTCAATATTATCTAAATACTTTCTATAGTATAACGTAGTTTCCAACTTAAATTGTGTTCTGATATGTGCAAATAACTTATAATCGGAATCTTCCTAGCTTAGACTCCACTTTTTATGAGCTTCCTTTTTAGATTTTATCAGGTCCATAAGTTTTTTGGAAAATCAAATCGGGTAGGAATTATAATTAACACGTTTTCTGGGTACACTCATATCTATAGCAAAATAAAGGATATCATATAATATTCGACTGGCAGTATTAACATCAGAATAATTATTGAAATATGACCAGTCAACACATGCCAAGAAATTATTAATTTGATCGTAATTGGCACGGTTAAAATCAGGCTTATAATGAATACTATCTACTATAGGATCGCAACTATCAGAACTTATACATACATTCAACGGAGGATAATACCTATCAGGTGAAATTATTGGTAGACAAGTAGCCACTGGTAAAGATTCATAATTGGAGAAACATAAATCTAGTGAAACTCCGTATTCATTCTGATTTGAATTAAATTGATTTAAATCGATAGATTCCAGACTATCACAAAATAATACTTCTACCGGAGAGGATAAAATCGTTGAAGTTAAGCCACAGTTATCAGAATCCTCGACCCAATTAATATTTGGCAAATTAAAATCTCCAATAATAATAATTTTATAATCGGAATAATCTAATACAAGTTTTTCATATTGCAATAATTAGTGTAAATACTTAGAGAAGAATTAGGTGGAATGTAACAACAGCATAAAATAATTTTACAAGATCCACTGACAATTTTTACACACATTATTTCCAAGGTGTAATCAGTTGGTATTCTGGTTGAATTTAAGTTCTTCATAATTGCAAGCCACTACCTCTGGTTTTTGCACTTGTCGCTACTGAACGGTTGGTGCGGTATACAGCATAACGGCAATCGATAATCTCGTTATCCATGATAGAAGAATGTAGCCACGTTTCAGTATAAACCAAAACACAATAATCCTCAGATAAACAAGAACTGTAGGAATCGATTAGTTTAGTCCACAGGCCTCTCACGTTCTGGTAGTATAACGAGAAATCCCTCATTTGTCTTGGTGTACATGACTTAACTAATTTGGAGGAGGAGTCAAACGTCTCTTGTAATTTGGGCCTAGAGGAGAAAACTCCTTACTTGTGAGTGAAAAACATTTAGCATTACCGATATTGAGCACATTAGTCAAATACTGAATAATATCAGCATCAGTAATACCCGGTTTCACTCTTCCAACATACAACCATTGTCTTCTTTCCGCCGAGTATAAGAGAGGAGAGTGATTAGCTGTAGAGTTGCCAATAATAATAGGCTTCCGTTGAGTTTGCAACTTTGCGACTTGAGAGACGGTATATTCTGATTATCCAACGTTCCGATAGGTACGTGTTTTTTAGCCACAACTTCGGATCCAGAAGTAATTGATTTATGTTTGTTACTTTCATCGATTCCAACGATGTTAAAATTTTTCGTAAACATCGGTTTATGAGGAATATTACGTTATAATAATTAAGATCCACAAACGAGACCAATCCTCTACCTATGTATCTATTCAACTCAGCCTATTATATCTCTACTGCATTCCTAAAAATTTCAACTTTAGTTCAAAAAAATTTATTTGAATTAAAAGCGACATACAACCATATTTCATTTTATTTAACAATACATTTACGCATTAAAGACAGGTATACACTACAAATCTAATAAAGCTGGACCGAAGGACCTCTGGTTTTATTAATAAGAACTAATCAATTATTTCCTGTGGTTATCCAGTCCATTAGGAAAATCTAATGCAACGCTTTAGACAATATATACCATCCTAATATTTTCACTATATTTATACATCATCTGTGAGTAGGTCGATGTACCACTATTAAGAGTATAAATATATAGCATAAACACAGCAGTACGCCTCCACATTAAGGACGGAGAGTTATTAACTAATATTATATTTAAAATTTTAACACCGTAGAACCATGAAAGTCACGAATTTAAATTCACTCGATTATTTTGTTAATGTGTCATCAACAGTTATTTGAACGTATTCAAGAAGCGACAGAACACATACGCAATGAAAATTTTATATGTCGTGAACCACAATTTATGTGATCTGCATACAAACCGACATTATGAACCCCGTTTTTAATTATTTATTTTTATACAAAACAAACCATATAATTTGTTCAATTTTTAAGATATGCCACTCTGAAACGCCTTTAATTGTATCTCAATAGCGAATGGTTCCAGTCACCCATTTATTTGCTGACTCGGACTAACGATTCTGCACTATCGCTATCATTTTACGTTTTAATATATATATTTTCATTAACAGATATCCAGTAAAATGTTTTTTAATTTTTACATAATCGCGTTTGGTGAAGGAATCGTACAATAAGGTTATAATTTTATTTTTACAACTACAATTATTAATACAAAATACACCCAGAATTTATGTTTAATTATATTTTTCGAATATAAAATTAAACAAATATATGATAATAAACTGATGCCTTGATTACAACTTTCTACTTTTTTTCTTATTCTTCTTGACCATCTCTACAATATCCAAATTAAATATTAATTAAATTTTCATTATAATCTAATTACCTGTACTGTCTTTATTTGCTATCCAACGCACTTGCTTTGTTATTCGAGGACGCATCTCGTAATCATTCTTACTGCTGGAATCGATTTCCTCCACTTGATCAGAAATGGTAACCCTTTTCCTTCCATTAAACTGCGTCCCAATATCAAATTCGGTTCGATTTCCGTTTTTAGAATTTGATTCATTATTTTTGCCATACTCTTGATATAAATTCGTAGTTTTATTCAAATATAAGATTCCATATTGTTTATTTCTTTCCTTCCCATTTTGGCTCGCATATTTACATTGCGAATTACTTAAACACCTGTGCTGTGTCTGCTGTCCTTTTTGCTCTTGTGGAGAAATATTTAAGGGCCACTTTAATAGTTTTTGATGCTGACACGAGAAATCATGATAATGTACTTTTCCTTTGTGTTTTTCACATTGCTGATTGTTTGATACCCTAAAACTATTTGATACTTCTTGCTGTTCTCTAGGTATACTCGAACGCGGCTTTTTATCTGTGTATTGAGTCCATTCTTCTACAGCTTTCTTGTAAGTTTTTAATTCGTTATAGTAATTGTTGTGATGTTCGCACGTGGGAATATGCCTTAACGGATTATGGGTATTCTCTTGAAAGACGCTTGTCTTTTCATGACTTTTTCCAAAATTTCCATTATGAGCGTGATAAATTGGCAATGGTGTTGTATTATTCATGTATATGATTGATGATGATGATGATTAATGTACACAAAAATTTCACATGTTGACATTACATTGACAACATATTTTTACTGATATTTTTTGACTTATAAATCATACATACATATTTTATATAGACTGCAGTGATTTATAGATTTTAATTAAAATATAGTTCTTACTAGAATTACAGGCGATTTAAATAATTTTGATTATAATCCGTCTGAAAAGCTTAATAAACAATATTTCTTCTATATATTCTATATACATATATTGGATTAATCCAGGACCTTTTTCAAATTTCTTGACTCTCTTTAATCTTTTAGTCGTCTGTCAAAGTCTGTGGCTGGAAGCACGCGCTTAAATCTTTGCATTAATATTAAGGATAGAAAATTCACCTACCATCATTCATTCATAGATGTTGCTGCGCTAAGGATTTCACTGGAATCAGTCTTATTTTGTCCGGGACATACTATGTAAATGCATTTGTAATATATCAATTGAAGCAATTGTAATTTGCTCAATAAAAAATATCCCGTCCGGATATTTCTGTCATTATCCATTTATTACAAAGTCATTACATACCTTTGGTTTATCATCAGTGTAATTCTTCTTATTAAGTCAAACTACAAATTTCCTAATCCATATTTTCAAATGAATTATCTACCACCAAACAAACAACAACAACAAAGTACGAGTTGTTATCTAAACAGACTTTTGAAGTGCATTTATTTAGGCTGTTACCTACAGACGTGTATCTAATATGATAAAGTCCTTAACATCGTTGTAGAAAATTAACTAATAATTTGAAAATACGAAAACATTTCGTAAATCTAAAATGAAGTATTAATAATCTACATATTGTAGCTAATATATGAGAAAAATAGCTAATGATACTCACTGATAATTAATATGTTGGAATTTAAAGCAGTCTTTGATGAAGCATATTTTATATGGAAATTAGATTGTTTATTTTAAATATCTCATAAACCTAGTGATTTTAGCTACAAAATCAAAAAAGACAAGAAGTCTTGTGAGTTTCTGCATTGGCCACTTTCGAATTTTACAAAAGTAATCATTTAATCGATCTGATGTGCAAATAAGTGATTCTTATCATATTTAACTATGAATTTTGCATATTTAACTGAACTGTATGAAATTTATTGAAGAATGCAAAGTGTATTATATTAATCAAAGCTTACTATATTACCACGAATGTACAGCTAAAAATCTTCATTCATATTTTTTAACTCATTTCAACTTATCTTTGTCCATACTAGTTTAGGGAGACTATACATTGGGGCAGATGTGGAAGAACAGAAGCATTAAAAAGAAGACTGCGAAGATATCGAAAATGTTTCACTTGACGTATAATCAAGATTCAGCCATAATTTTGGCTATTTTTGCGGAGAAGGATAAGTTGGATATAAATAGAATACCTACATTTTTATCCAATCAACAATAATTGCTCCCTCAGTAATACATTTCGGTGCACTAAAGTGGATTCACGCATGTAAAAAGTAATTATTTTGGAATAAATTTTTCTTTTCCTATTAGCAATAGCTACGGATTGGCTTTGACTATTTTGGGTCTCATCAGCACAGCGCAGTTGTCGGTGGTTTAACCACTTTATTAGAAAAATCAGTCCAAGATCTAGATAATAAATGACACCCTAATGGTGTCTGTATTCTTAATTATTTTACAAATAGTTAAATTCAGTGAAAGCTTATTATAGCGGCAGCAATCTTCAAATTTCTGTTCCTCGTCTTGGTGTAACCTGGTATACTTTAATAAGATTATATGAAAACGAATGTTGTCTGAAAACGATAAACATTTCCCAGCATCATTATTAAATAAGGGACTATTCGAATCGAACATATTGGCATTTATCTGATAAATAAGGTCTAATCAAATCTAAAAGAGTTTCAGTAATATTAAGAAAATTAACTTATGAATTAAGAGTGTGTGTGTTTGTCAAATGCCTTTAAGAAATCGGTAATATCGAAAAATTCGAAACTATTTGTCTTCTTTTGACATAACAAGGGCTTTAATTAAATGATATTCATGATCTAATAGATTAGTTGCTGTCGATTCGCTAGTTCTGAAACCATGATTTCGCGTAAATAGTAGTAAAGTATTGTAATACAGGAGTCAATTATTTGGGTAACAGTTTTTCAGAGAATGAGGCACCACATAAATTTTCACCTAAACATTATTTTTATTTTATTTTATTTACAGGATTTCTGTATTGCTAATCTACAGCGAAAGTACCTGTACCATAGGACATACATATATGGACCGTTTATTTTGAAAGTGGTGTCTATTTTCTCTTATTTCGAGAAAATTAAAATGTTGACCTATTAATTTAAAAAAATTGTCTGGAAATGTTTCCACTGTTTATTAATATGTAATTTGGTTATATAAATTTGTTTTAGACTTATTTTACTAAACTAATTTTTCTTACGGGCTGCAAATGGACTTACATTAAAATTACATAATTAGACAATTGTAAAAATCGTTTAATTTCAATTTTGAGAAATCAAATATCAATTAAGATATACTTCATATTAATCCAATTTTGTTTACAAATAATGACACAACATAAAATAGAAGTAGTATTTTAAATTTTAGACACTAATTACATTGTTAAAATTACAAGATATTGATAGTATTTACTTATGTTCTGCATGTGGCAATGTTTGGAAATAAGCATGATGCACCGGAGGTGAATAAGGTAATAACTGCTTGATGTCTTTATATTTTTAATAAGTAGTAGGACTGGTACAAAGGCGCCAAAGCGATTTTTTCCAATTTGAGCGGTCTTCCAGGACGTGTAGGTGATAAATTTATAGTTTTAAATTCTTTGTCCTTCATCGATGTTTTATATAAAATAGTATATGGTGCACTTTTGAGAAACCTCATCCAACATATTTGCAACCAATTTACCTGTTCTCCATTAGGTTTTTCTTATCTGTTTTTAATAGCGTCTCCTGTGGTGTGTACATTTCGCAATGCCATTTCTATGATGCCAAAATCTGCATCGTTCGGAAGGTATGAATGCCCCGAGAGTAAAAATTTGTGATCAATTATGTCAATGTTATTTTCCAACGACTGGACAACCTTCAATCACATCAATGCCCTGGAAGCAACAGTTTCGTCCCACATATACATACTAACTTTATTGTCGTGGAAATTGTGAAAACCCTCGTTTAAAACATACATATTTCGCTTATAAAATGTGATTGAGAGATAATTTGGGGTAGGGTAAGGCTTTTTGTAAGTCAAAAGAGATGGAAAAATATTTATCAGAATTTTTTGATGCCAGAATTTTATCTTGCTAATTCAACATCATGCATTTGTGCAAGAATCGTTTTTTCTTTGTCATCAGCTGTTGTCTTAATTTTCAGGTTTAAGAAATCGCATTTCGCACAGGTATCTTTACATGGCAAGTGGAAGTGCAACTTGAAATGATTTAAGAACATCCGTTCTGGATTTTGGGATTGAGTATAGATATTTGGAAAGTATCAATGAAACATTTCTTACATACTAAAATGTTTCCACCAGAAGTAACCAAGTAAAATTTATAAGCACAGTGCCCGAATCATTTCTAGGCCTTCTTCTCTTAACAGTTTCATGTTGAACATTACTATAGAGAAATACATTTTGCTTATTAAAATCACCTATACTCCAGAACATATCAACAATTTCTATACGTTGGGTTTCATTAATACGTTCTATACAATTCTTGGAGCAATTACAATTTTGGATTCAAATTTTTTGCTAGAATGAATTCTCCTCTTTTTGTATAGTATTTTTTCCAATATTTCGCTTAATTTTGTTTATTTTTTTGTATATATTTTCCTTTATTTTGTTCTGCAGAATCTAAGTTCTTAGTAACAATATCCTGATGAAAATTCTGCCTCTATTATTCTTCTTATTTTTTACGATTCGTTTATTTGTTGTTCATATTTATTTATGTGTGATTTTATTTAATATGAAATAAAATAAAAATTTTCAATTGTCATAAAATAATATTGATTTACCATTTGTTCTTACCTATATCACTATCTGATGTTAATATGAAGTTATCCGTTTTAGGAAAAAATAGAATAAGTAAACTAAACTGGTAAACTCTTGATATGTAATATAAAATAAATGTAAAATAACATGCAATAATCGGCAACCAACCCAAAAAGCATTTGGATATTTTTTAAATCAAAAATGATTAAATGCTCTTTAAGTAACAATAATTTGCTAAACGTTTGCATTTTCCCTAATAGAACTAAACTCCCCATTATCCAATAAACTACAAGATAATTTGTAAGCTATGTTGAGATTTTTCTTTCAGAAAAACTAGTTACTTAAGCTCATTACTGTATTGTAGAATATAAACGAATAAAGGTTTTATTAATATTACAACCCTCGAATATAGCATCCCATCATATATTGAGGAAAGCATCATTCAAGGACGTGTAATCCTTAAGCGCGTGGATTAAATTAATTATTGATCATTACCGAACTATGAATATATAGGTGAATCTGCCATCATTAAGGTTAAATCCAGAAGAGGGTGATGAGCATCACAAGATGGAATTAGATACAGCGGAAATTCAGGTGGCTTATAACATAATTTGTATAAATGATATATTTGATTTTCTCTAAAATTCTTTAAACTTATAAAAGAGTAATCAAATATTATATGCAAAACATGAGGATTACAAATATAAAAATTGGAGGAAAGATATACAAAAAATAAAAATAATTGAAAGGTCTTGTAGAAATACGTTATACTAACTTAAGAATAATAAGTTAGTTTGCAACATCAGATTAAATACTTTACATTTATCTACAATTTTTAGAAAGTCTAGTAATAATCATTCAAAATTTTGAAATAATATAATAAATTCATTCATAAAGTTTAAAAACTGCCTGCTAAATATTATTAAATAATAAATATATTTCAATACATGCAGAAGAGGTATAAATTTGGTAGCATAAAAGAAGGGGTTCAGGTGTGAAAAATATCCCACATAAATAACGTGAACGTGCAACGCCGCAATGTACCGTTTCGTGTTTCTTTCCAAGGCCTGCTCTAAATTTACACGCATTCGCGTTATTTACCGATTGTTTCCTCTTCGGTAACGGTAAAACCTACACACTGTAAAAGCTATTGCACGTCGAGAACAATAGAAACCGTTTGAATTAAATCCTTTAAATGTTATCTAATCGATTACTTTGATTACTACTAGTGTTACCACCCACCGTTGACCAACTTTTGCGAGCATAATGGGAAGAATATTCATGAAGGTAGTTTTTTAGATTATTATATTAACATTTCCATTATTATTTCAAAATTATATTATATTGTTATATTTTCCTTTGTTATATATGCTTTAAGAATATTAAAAAAAACAAATACATATAAAAGGAAATACAAATTTTGACAGGATGCATTCAATCCACTCAAGCCCATACCTCGTTTTCTCAGATGTTCCAAATATTATGATTAAACGTTTGGATTTTGTTTAGCATTTAGGTGCTTATTTTTTCCTTTATGTTGGTATACATTTTAAAAAAACTTATCAAAGTTACATTGAAAAACAAAATTGTTTTGTATTTCTAAATGTATTACGAAGTAGAAGCCTTAAGTATCAACACTAGAAATTGACATTGTAGATTTGCAAAAAAGACATAACTAAATTTGTTCTTTGTTTTATGAATTTTTTTTACATGGGCTTGTGCAATTCAGTCACGACATGGTTTGTATTTGTGTTTTTTTAATAAAAGCTTGAGAGCTACACTAAGAGCTCCCAATATTATTATTACCTAAGAAAGTTATTTATATTTTGATTTTACTAAACTTGTAAATTGCACAGTAGACTTCATAACTATCTACAGTCACAATGTGTGTCATATTAATAGGTAATATTGTTTATTTTTTAATTGTTTTTAGTAGTGCGTTTTCATGAGAAATTATTCAATTGGAAATCAACATGTAAGATTGTTTGTTGTTTTTAATCACGATTTTAATTGAACTTATATTGAGAAATATAAATCCTTTATTAAAAAACTTATTAAAATAAAACATTATTTTTATTCCTTTTGAATGGTAATTCTATTGATAAAGGAATGTATATATACAAAAAATGAAATAATTTACGCCAAAAAAATCCATTTTTATTAAATTTCTGCTGCTTTCCTTTAATCATACATTCTCCCATTCAGATGTAACCTAATATGGTACACTCAAGAAGACATATAATAAATTGTTTTGTGAATACCCTTTGATTATGTAGAGATTATTAACCTCGGTTAAACTTGTATGTACATTTTGTATGCTGGGTATAATTATAAAATTAGTATTTAGAGGTGGAGGCGAAATTGAAATTATCCACGTTCCTCGTAAATTAAACAGGAACCGCCCATAGGGGGGAAAGGCTTCCTCTTCCTCTTTGTTCATGAATAACGCTGCCCTTCCAAAATGAGATTTTCGTGCAAATCACGTGCATTCTTAATAAACTCTATACATTCGTACGCTAATTTGCCGGGGAATAAGCCAGGCCAAGTATAATGTTTAGTAGTTCAGGTTCGTCAGCCTGTCAAAATTATAACTTTGTCGTAATAAAATTATAATTTTAAAAAGTTTATGTTAAACGAGGAACAATAATACTTACAGCTTTACGTAAAATTAGCCAAAAGCAAAAAAAGGTTTACGTACATTGCAGAAATATGTAAATGAATTTAAAATTTTGGTAATAGATACAGTTGAGAAAAGCTATATCGTCGCCTAACAGACTAAAATTAACGATAAAATAATGATTGTTAAATTATTTATATTTGAAGATCCCATCGTCAACTAATGCGGCAAAAGTATAGTACGAGCTAAGCCTATTACTGATGATGAACTAAGTCAGAGCAAAAATATAAACACAAATAAAAAACTTCTTAACCTTGTTTGTATAACTAGAACTTCTAGCTTGATAATGACAAGTTAAAATTGTCGAAACTATAGTCACTTAATATAATAAAGTCAGTGTTATATGTGTGTGTTAATATAATAAAGTCAGTGTTATGTGTTATGTAAACGATAGTGACGACTCAAGCGAATGGGAAAATGTTACTGAACGAGATGATATTTTTTAACAAATGAAATTTAGTATCTCCAAAAGTTACAGGGCCACGAATTTCTCCTACTATTGTTGAGCTTATTGAAGTTGTAGTTGACAGATGAATTAGTTGATAATATAATAAAATAAACTAATAATTACGCAAATAGCAGAATAAGTGGAAAGAGATTGTCAAAGCGATCAATGTAGAATAATTGGAAAAATGTAGAAATGGAAGAATGTTGGGCTTTTCTTTCTGTAATTTTTAATATGGGCACAACAATGTTGGAAAATAAATTTGAATATTGGTCAACAAGCAATATTGATCAATTAGCAGAATTCCATTCTATTCGGATACATTTACAAGGGATCGTTACAATCAAATATTTTGGATGCTGCACTTGAAGAAAATTCCGCCCAGGTCTTTGAAAATGCTAATTCAAAGAGCTTGTCATTTTTTGGAATACATAGACTCCGAGTTTTCACAGCACTTTATACGAAAACAATGTATTTCGGTAGATGAAGCCGTAGTTCAGTTTAAGGGCAAAATTGGTTTTACTTTCACAAAATTCTTTTGTATGAACATATCAGTTCATATACTATCTATTATTACTGTGAGTTTCTATAAAATACAATAAAGCAATATTAATTATGCACCTTTTCTCGCAGTGGAAATGAAGCAATTAATTTCTTTAAAATCCGTCGACCTACTGGTCATTGTTTTAGAAACATGCCCTCGTTCGTTAAAGGCTAATAATTACCAACTGTATACGTAACTGAATCTGGAATAAATTTTATTAGCTAGAGGTTAACATATAAAACTATGCAAACAACGAGGTATCTGAATCATCAATGGGCAAAGTAAAAATAATGTCGATGTGGATAACCAAAAGAAACGTTAGGATCAAGAGACAATTATTACCCACAGCCACATATAACGAGAAATAATAAGACATTAAGACTTCTCAAACAGCAAGATAACTAACCTTATAATTCTGGATCATAAGGTTATAGGTAATTTAGGCATTTTGAAGTGAAGTTTACATAAATCGATATATTTGTGTCAGGTGGAATAAGTTGCTCTAGATTAAGTGACGTTTGTTAGAAGAAGTGTTAGTACCTCGTTCTTCTAGTGATGGATAGTACTTCAAAACAGTAAATTTTTACAAAAAAAAACGTACGTAAAACGAAGTTAAAACAGAGGTTAATAGCAGGACTAAAGTACCTACGCTATTTTTGCATAATGTTCTCTGCTTGGAATATTATTGTATTAATAATTTGCAAATCTAACAATATTACTTCCGATGCATTAAATTCTTACTTAACCCGTGGTGGAAATTTTTTATATTAATTAACCTCTAATTAATATTACTCTCTCTTAAATAAAATTGTATACCTGGAATAACACCAAATCGTATTTTATTATATAAATTGTTCCTCCTCCAGCAAGAAAAATCTGATAGGCTGGTTATAGCAAAGTCAGCAACTTTATCTGTCAAACTGTTGAATATGTTAGAAGAGCTTATCAAACTCTATACAGTAATTTATGCGTGAAGTTTTCAACGCAAGGAGATTGAGTGGGGATGGAGTGTTTGAGTATGATGTAATCCATTTATGATAAAAAAAATCACTTTAATGATACATTATAAACTATGCAAAGTTAGTGTTGAAGTTGGCATAAAATGAATATTTTATTATTTTTGGTTTGCAAGGATGTTATATACCTAAGCAATTTAAGATAGTTTAGAATAGAATTTCAACAAAAATCACTGAGTAAATTTTAACTTAACTACGAGTAAAAGTTAACGACGTTAATTGTTGGATCAGTTCCGTAAATTTTGACCTAAAAAATCTAACACGATTTAACCATAAATAAATAATTTGTTAATTTTGATAATACGAAATTCTAAAGTTTTAAAACTAAAATTTTGTTCTTATATAGTAAACAAAATTCTACCTCTCAAAAAATGTAGGTCATTTTAATTGCACGTTAGTCTCTTCAGAGTTGAAACTTCTACTTGATATACAAAATAAACTCTTTCAAACTAATGTTATCATATTACACCAGTCGTTTCCTTCTCTTACAAGACCATACCCGGAGGAATCAGATACATATAACATATTAATTAACATTACATGTGAGTCCGATAAGCTAAGTATAACAAAGTCAGCAAGTTGAGCCTTAACTATTGAACATGATAGTACTTGTAAGAAACATTTGCTTAAAGTTTTCGAAGCAAGATGGTATAAAATAACATGACGTAATAAATTTATAATAACAATTTTTTCTGCTAAGAAAATATTATAACTTATGTAAAGGTCTTGAAGTAGTCTGTAAAAAATGTATTAACCTTGGTTTGCAAGGATTTATATTGTAAAGACCGAAAATAAATTTCAACAAAAACCACTTCCACCATTCAAACTACCATTCCGTAAAACTTAACTACAAGTTAACATAGTTATGATAGTGACTAATGTGCTCATTTGTATATATACTGAAATCTAAAATGGGCTTTTATCAAAAATTTTAAATATAGAGTAGACTCTGCAAATTTAATACCTTTTGCTTGATATATATTGAAGATAATAGACGTCAATACAGTAAACAAAATTTGGTAACCCACCTTAATTTTTATTTAGAGTGGTAAGCTGCATTGCAATTAGAGACATAATAAAGTCATTAGAAAACACCACCGCGAAATATATTTACGGAATTAACGTTGGTCTGCTTAAGTGTGTTTTAAACGTGATTATTGAGCCTCTCACTAAGCTTATCAATGAATGCATTATATCTGGCATTTTTCCTGATGCACTCAAGCAGCCCTGCGTTATTCCTATTCACAAGAAAGACGATATTTCTGATATGAACAACTATCTTCATATATCGCTTCTACCTGCCATCTCAAAAATGTTGGAAAAAGTCTTAGCAAACCACATTAGTGAGTTATTTGAAGTAAACAAACTATTTTCTAAAATGCAAAATGGTTTTCGTAAGGGAAGATCAACGTGCGGTGCAGATTCTGATTTTATTGAGGAAGTTTTAAAAGCTTTTGAGAATGGAATGTATTCTATTTCTAATAGGTTGTTGAAAAAAATCACTTGGTTTGTTTCACTAAATTGTTTATTTTGTATTCGACTAGTTTCGGCACTAGTCGAATACAAAATAAACAATTTAGTGAAACAAACCAAGTAATTTTTTCAACCACCTATTATTAACATAATGTTTCACCAAGTGAAAAATGAGAATCAAATACAAGATATATTCTATTTCTACCTAGCTAGACTTCAGAAAGGCCTTTAACTGCGTATCGCATCGCGTTCTCTTGCGAAAACATTACTGTTACAACTTCCTGCCTTCTAGTTGTAGACTTATAGCGTCTTATCTCACAGGTCGGAATCAAATAGTACGAGTTGGAGATCAATTTTCTTCATGTATACCTATTAACTGGGGCGTACCACAAGGATCTATTCTTTTGCCATTCTTGTTTTTAATATATGTCAATGACCACCCCAATATTTAGAAAGACTCATTGGCTATCCTATATGCAGATGATACTACCATTCTATTTTCGTCTCAAAATTTTCAATCTGCTATAAACCAAAATGAAAATTCACTTATTTTAACTCGCGAATGGTTAACATTTAATATTTTAACATTAAATATGAATAACACTATTAATGTCATCTTTTCGTTGAAAACGTCGCATCCGTTTCCAATCTATTTCACCAAGTTCTTAGGTATACATGTTGATTAAAAATTAACTTGGAACTCGCAGCCAAATTATCAAAAAATATGTACTGAGGAGACTAAACAATTCCTTGCCACAAATAGCTCTTCGATCAGCCTACTTAGTACTAGTACAGTCACAGTTTCGTACTGCATTTTGGTTTGGAGGCACTCTGGAATATTTAATCGTATATTCAAATTGCAAAGAAGAGCTATTCGATTATTTGCAATTTGTCATACAGGTGTGATTGCAAATCTTTTTTTGCATCAATAAAACTTCTTACATTACCGTGTATCTTTACACTCGAATGCTTAGTATATGTTAAATCTATTTTTATAGTTATCAAACCCATGATCAAATTCACAAGCACAGTACAAGGCAAGCTATGAAAATTTATCTAGGCTGTTCAAGATTAAGTAAACCCTAAAATGGCGTAAATTTGTATGAGCCAAAATTATTCTACATGTTGCCGAAAAGTATTAAGAGCCTATAGCTTAAGAAATTTAAAGAAATCGTAAAACGTTAGTTTATTTAAATAGCCTTTTATATAGTATACAAGATATATTGTCAAGTAATCTACAAGACTGTAATAAATTTTAATTTGTCTGTTTTTATACATGTATTTTGTGCTTTATCTTGTTCATACTCTATGATAGTATGAAACATTAAACAAGAAGATTACATACCTCTATAGGTATGTAATCTTCTTGTTTAATGTTTCATTTTACTTACTTATATATTATTTTTTAATTCATAATATATTTTTAATTTATAATGTAAGATTTTACTTGTTTTATATTTAGTTTTACGCATAATTTTTGTACTAATAATAATATCAATTTTAGTGTTATAAATTTGTATGTTATAGATTCGACTGAACCATATTAACTATATTGTAATGGCTCCAAATAAACTACTATTACTATTACTATTAAAAAATCCGAATCGTTACCTTCTTTGAGGTACGGTTTGCCTATTTTAGATCAAACTCAAATTCTTTCAAGATGATTTTTTTTTTCACGTGAATTCTTAAAAAGTCTATACTTTCATACCATTGAAAATGTTAAAAGTACAGGTTAAACTAAGATGGGTAGTTTATAGTAGTATAGAGTAGATTTTTTGATGAACGGAGTAAGAATTCTTTAGCACAATGTAATAATTATGATACAAGAAAACATTATATATATGTTCTTCCTTCAATTTTGTAATATCAGTTTATTTTTATTTTAGACAATTATGTCCGATAAAGCATTAATGAATAAATGAATAAATTAAAAACTATCCTGTTGTTGAGTGTCGTAATAAGGTTCACCCATAAAAACTATCCACCCAAAAGATCTATCACTCAAGAAATCTAATTAATAAATTAATAAAACACATCAACTTTGTTTGTATAACACTGGTCAACATAATAAAAAATACAGTGTTATACAAACAACGTTGATGTGTTTTATTAATTATTCAAACATGTATAACGAAGTAGAAGCTTCTTACATTAACAATACAAGAAATCTAACAGAGTTGCAGAAAAAATACATATGTTATTGTTAATTTTGATACTAGAGAATTCCAAACCTCTATAAATTTATTAAAGATGATAGACGCTCTCGATTTATTATTTACTTAAAGCCAAAATGTTATCCGAATATAGTAAACAAAATTCGAGCCCATAAATCATTAAAAAATATCGGATAACTGATTTTTAACAGCACGATAGTCTCTGCAAATTTAAAGCCCTTCGATTAATCTAAAAATATCAAGCTTTAATAAGTTATTGAATACATACAGCTGTTAACACCTTAGTTAATATAAGTTTTGGTGCCATGGAAAAGCAAATGTTACACGTATTTTGCTAAATCCAAAGATGCGACGAGGTCAGGAAGAAAGCGTGTTTTTGACAAAGAATTTAACCTGTGTTGCTCTTATGACTGATTGTCAATATTTTTCAAAAACATTAGTTAAATTAATAAAGATAATGGTTGCGACCGTTACTACGTGGTAATTTTTTAGTTCAGTGTGTATATTTAAATTATCAATAATAATGTTAAAACGTCTAAGAAATCAGCTCCTATTTGAGTATTAATTTTAGCGTCTATACCAACAAGTATTTTTGATAAACAAAAGGTTTGAATTAAGTTTTCACTAAAATCTCTTCATAAAAGTTTAGTTATATGGTGCAAAATTGACACACAATTCATACACTAAAAGTTAAACTAAACATATGTATTTTTAAGAAATATAAAGCCAGAATTAGACGTACAAAATCATCGACTAGTTGGTACACCCATCGGTTCCGCTTTATTAATTGATTAATTCCATTGGTCGCGACTTCTCTACTTAATTTTTTAAATTCTGTTACTATAATAAGAAAGAGTCTAACAAAATCCCTTTTACCCCGCGAAGTACTATTCCTTAAAAGTGAGGCAAGTTTTAACTTAATTGCTAGTGAAAATTAGCGTACCTATTTAAATTTTGAATCAGTTACCAAATTTGTTGTTGTGAATTTTTGACACATTCGATGGTTTGTCTGGCGGAGAAAAGTAAAGTTTTGAAGCTAAGAGCATGAATCGATCTCGAGAAATCGCCTTTTCGATTGTACGATTTCCCATGGACTCTTTTTGACTCCAATAATGTTTCAGGCCAGGTAGGTGATTGTATGACATAATAAAGATGCATCCTAATAATTTTTGAATTGGTCCTATATCTGTCATCTTTTGTTTATGCTTTTTATCTTTATTCAACATATCAAGTCTATGATTAGTACAGTGTATGTAGAGCGATTGAGGAAAAACTTTATGAAACAGTTGCATTGGACTTAACTTCTTGGTAATATCTTCAGCAAGCTCACTCGCTCTCTCAGGTTGAAGTTTATTGATGGGTTCAAACTGATCGTCGGTTATCGTCCAATCGAGAAAACGATTTAATTTATTGTTAGTAAGATTTCCTTTTTCTACTTCAGAATCACTTGATAAACTTAATTCACTTGTTTAGTTGTGGAAGTAAAACACTTAAATTTTCAAAACACTTTATTATTGCTTTTTTGAAAACGCAACAATTGTTTTGCCACACTGTGGCTTCTTCAGGCGAAGAAATGGTCTGATGAAGAAGCCACAGTGTGGCGAAACAATTGTTGCGTTTTCAAAAAAGCAATAATAAAGTGTTTTGAAAATTTAAGTGTTTTACTTCCACAACTAAACAAGTGAATATGAATTTTCAACATATAACAGCCTCATCAGTTAATATATTGAAACTTAATTCAGATTCAGAACTCTCTGTTTCTTTTTCAGTTATGATAGTTTTTGTAACTCCTGAAGTGGTAGCTTCCAATAAATCTGCTTCGTCATCGTCATCATCACTTGGTTCATAATTGTCGCTTGATCCAGACGAAAACGGATCTTCATCATTAAGCTCATCGATGATAGTTTGCAACAACAGACAAAGGACGTCGATTCATCTTAGGACTTAAGTTAAAAAAAATAGAATTACATACCTGATGGTCCAGATGTTTACCAAAATACCGGCTGTTAAATAGATGTACCACTCCGAAACATGAAAAAGAATTTACAAAATAGAAACAAATGATACATACCTGAGTGTTGGCAACGTTTATAGATGTATTACACACAAAACCACACAAAACACAGAAAAGTTAACAGTAAAATAAAGACTATAATTGTACTAGAATGCTTTTCTTCCACAAAAAATACTTTCTTGGGCAGTCAAACATCTCTAACTTCACATTTTTAACACATAAGGCGCATGCCTGAAACCAAAAACTACGGTCTGGTACAATTCTCGCTGCTATTAAACGATAAGTTGAACATTTAGGTATTTGTTATTGGTACATATATGTACCGTTCGGGACGAAAGGGTTAATTTATAGATTGTTGCTTGTTTTGATTATTGTTGTAATATCGATAGATCCTGAAACTAATATTTTGATGCTTTGGTCGGCTATCTTTTCCAAATATTTAAGAGATATGTTTATCCTCAAACAAAGTTTTTCTGAATGTTATCTATTGTTTTGATAATTTTCTTAGAAATTTCGATAGCCATTGTTCGCTTGTTATAGATATAACGAAAGGAACTATTAATAAAACACAATTAAATTTTTGTCTGGTAATCATGAAATCGTGTGCCTGTGAACGCCTTAGGATACATCTTTCTATGGTTATTACAGTTATTTAAATTGTTGCCAAATGTTCTTTTGTTAAATGAAGCCTCAAATTTTCAGATTGAACTCAAAATTTCTTGCTGTTTTAGATACAATTTTTTTTTAAAGCGACATCGAAAAATGTGGTTAATGAAAACTTTTCTGTACCTGGAAAGAGAAACGCCTGCATTAGTACCTTTCTAAAATATACATACCACTTACGTTCTTAGACAAAGCTCTTCGATTGATAAAGATCTAACAATAACAAGCTTCAATAAACACCATTGTTGTTGTTGTGGGTTCGGAGCGTCGTATGGCCTCTAAGCGTTCAGAAATTGCCTCGACCTAAGAGATATTTTGTAATTTTCCCCGACCTACTTGAGTCCCTTAATGTTTACGTAGTCTACGATAGTTTGAGGTTAATGTGTACCAATTCATCAGGGTTTAAAAATGCTGATGAGAAGTAGTTTGCTCTTTGAAAGGATAGGGCAGAGCGTTCACACAGTAGGTGCTCTGCTTTTTCTTGTGGCTGGTTGCAGAATCTGCAGTTGGCATCTGTTGTCTGACCCATCTTAATAAGGTGGTATTTCAGAGGGCAGTGTGCGGTTAGCAGGCCGATTATGAGCCTTAGGTTGCCCTAGCTTAATCTGAGAAACCGTCTGGAACTCAGGGCAGAGAATGCGATAAACGTTTTCGCCTGCCGTAAGCCAGGCGTGCTCCTCAGGTGAGCACTTTTGGCAGTATATTCTCATTTCTGGATCATCCTCTTAATGCGTACTTTAGTTATTCCACTGTATAGTTTTGGTCCAACAAATGGAGTTTTGAAGCCCTTTTGGGCGAGGCTGTCGGCGATTTCATTACCTTTGATCCCAGCGTGGCCTGGAATCCAGAGCAATTTAACTCTGTTATTCCTGGCCAGAGATAGATTGCACTCCCAGACAGATTTAGATTTTAGACGTGAATCACCATTCAACTTAGTTTTTACTTTCCCTATATAGTATATATAGGGGAAGTATTGTTTTCGTGCGAGAAAATGTCTGTGGGCGCTGTATCTCAAAAACGAATGATCCGATTGAGATGAAACTTTAAACTTAAGGTTTTATCGATAAAAACTGGAACTGAAAAGCTTTTGGTGAATATTCAAAGACCGGAAGTGGATGTTTACTCGAGGCCGTTTTTTGTTTTTACGTGATATTTTTCTAAATATGAAAAATTTTAAAAAACGGTTCAAACAAAAGTTAAAGGGAATGAAAAACTGAATAAATTTTATTCGAATATATTTTTCATAAAATCCTTAACTTTCGAGAAAAAAAATTAAAAATTGAAAATTTTGAGATTTTTTGCCAATTGCTATTAAACTATTGGAGCTAAATGAAATTTATATAACAAATAATTGTAGATAATTCAAAATTAAACAAATTACTAAGAATCGCCTTTTTGCGTAAACCTCATAGTTTTAGAGAAACATATAGGGAAAGTACTATGATGGCCACATCACCATTTTGTGATTTCGATTTAGTGTAGCTCTTAAACGTTTGTTAAAGCGGTGCCATTCAAAAATAGGTTTAATTCTTTTAGTAGGATAGGAAATTAGGTACACCAACTTTTGTTACGCAAAATTTTATCGTGTCGTTAACTGTTCTTCTGGAATATGAAGCCTTAAACTTACAGTTTGAACTCAAAATCTTGTTTTTTGGGATATATTGCTCATGAATAGACATATACATATGCTAAAAAACCAACCCTTTTTTTTAAAGTACATTGTGGTCTCTGCAAAGTTGAGGCAATTCAGTTTATTTTAATCTAACAAACAAAACGTCAATAAACTCTACTAAACTTATATCTGGTTGTGAATTTTAAATTCGTGTAGCTCTAAACTCCTATATATTTGAAGTTCTGGTGCCATAAAAAGCTATATGTTTAACTGATTTAGTAAGATTAAAAATGTGATAAAGTTAGGAATTTAGGTAGCAAGTCTGAATACATCAAATTTTACGAGAAATGTTCTTCTACAAAGGAAACTTAACGTTTACAGGTTTACTTTAGTTAAAACCGTATTTTGTATTGAATTGGAAATGCAAAATAGTTTGCTCAAATAAAACTCTTCTTTATTGTATTACTTATCTTAAAAAACGCCAATACATTTTTATCAAGCATTAATTATCTTTAGTTTAGAGAGACGAGAAAGGCTTTGTTAGAGAATATAGAAAATTACATTAGCTAAATTTATGTACATAATCAGTGTTACTGATCCCATATTTGATTCATATTGCAATAACTAATAGGTTTTTATGATTTGAATGATTATCAGTATTACAAGTATGCTAATAATATTTTTCTTACTTTGAATTTTAAAGAGATTAACATGCATTTAGCTTACATTACTATGCTCTAGTAATAAACTAAATCTAAACTTTTCTGGAATTACTGTCTCACTTATTACTTGGTGAATATTTTGAACATTGTGAAATTAATCTAAACCTATTGAAGCATTTAGTAGACAATTATTTTCTATCAAGATATTACCATAAAGGTGCCATCTATTGTCTAAGAGTTGCACTAGATCCTTGTTTGAGTGCATAACCACCGATAAATGGCTATTGTTGACAGGGAACAATAATGAATGATTTTCTATAATGGTTATAGTCTTAACAGTTATAATTATATTAGTACATGATTAAACAGAAAATTAAACATATGAAGATAGCATTTTTTTGTATTATAATTTATAATATAATAATAATGGACCTAAATTTGAAGAAAATAATCGGTTTCAGGTACTCCTTCCTGAATAATGAATTCCTCCCTTTATGTTATGTTATGAATCTCTAAGCGTACAAATTAATCCTGGCGAGGCTTTTAACTCTCTCTATTATATATTTTTTCCCTTGTGTTCTTGACAGCGGAAAAGTTAACGCTTGTCAAATTAATTCATCGCCAAGCTCATTTGTTGTGTTTGTATTTTTTATCCTTTATCATGTTCCACTGCAAATTTTCGCGGCGTTCACTTATCTGACCTAAATCGCTTTTTCGTTACCCCCGAACGGCAGTAATCCCGAATGAATGGCACGTTACAAATCCATCCAGCACATCATAATGGGGAGCGAGGGCAAGGCGAACGGTGGTGGGGGGCGTTGTCAAACTTTTCCCATTATCCCGTTTCCCCATCCGACGTCTAGGCCCGAAGGGATGGTGCTCCGTTGTTAAAATGATAGCGATCTGCATAGATCTAGAGAGAGGGGAAAAATGGAAGATTTCGATCTTAACTGGGGACCGGTAATGGTTTTAAATTTATGCGAAATGTTTTTTTCAGTAAGGTGACAGATTTATGCTGACAATTTTTTTACATAAGACAGAGATGGTACATTAAAGTGTTACATGAATAGAAATAGCATACAGATGAAATATTTCAGGAATTATATAAACCTGATTTAAATTTAAACTTGGAATGTCAAAATTTTATGGTATATAATATATATATAATATTAGATGCAAATTTTGAAATAAGTAATACTATGCTTGTTAATTTTATAATATGATTAAAATCCAAAACTATTTGAATATATGACGATTATAAAGAATTTACCCTGGTGGAGGCAACCCTTCGATCGCTACTCGTAAATGACTAATAGCCCATCATAACAACTCTATGCCCTAGCCACATGAGCAAAATATATATAGCATTGTTTATTTATGGTATAAATTTTATTTGAAAGCGCCTAGATAATTCCAAAAATAATTTAATGTATCATATGAAATTTATGTTATAAATTTCACATGATAAATGTATAGTGCAATAACAGTTTATCATTTTTTTAAACTTTCTAAATATAAAATATTATAAAAGTTTATTAAAACTCTCAATCAATTTTGGGATCTGCTAAAATTATAACGGGGTCAAATGAGTTGAAAACTTAACAACATAAAACAACAAGGAATAGTATCAATACCTTTATGAAGGCTTCCTTTTATTTTCTGGATTAGAGACCAAAAGTAAATTATCTTACATAAATTTATTGCTTTCCAAAATAGACAATAATCTTTTGCATGCGCTTAAATAAATTTTCGAGGCACCTCTTCAACTTCGATTGAGGTACCCCCAAAACATTCATTTTAAATACAACCGCTTTTCAGGAGTCGAAAAAAGCTGATCTCGAAATTTACTTTTGATTTGCGAGAATTAAATACGTCATCGAGTACCAAATCAGGACTGTACGGAAGACATAATTTTTAGTTCTAACAAGAGTGTCTTGTTTAAGTCGATGTGTGAGAGGTCGCATTGTCATGAGAGGGAATGATGGCGCGCATAGAGTTAAAAACGTTCTGAGTAACTCTACTGACTAAAAGTTAAACTTGACGTTAAGAGCGTCGGTGTCAGATGGCAGCACCTGAAACGTGAATTGAGTATAAGAAGTAACAATCGTAATATAATATTAAATTTATAATTATAATCAATATTGTGAACAAAATAATTACCGCAAAAAAATTAAATCGTAATAATAAACTGGAATACAATACATAATTTTATGGTTTAGTACACTTTCTTAGCATTAGAACGAATGAATGATAAAATGATGCGCGTTTTATTCTAACTTATTAAGGAGATTCATCAACGGAGCGGACATGAATTTTAGTATCTTTCAATTTCCTGCTTGTAATAATGCTCTCAGAATTAATCTCAGATTTTCTTAATATTATGCTGTGACGCCAAGCGGAATTTGCTTTGAAAGTTGTAATTTTGTAACGATAATGCTCTTTGATTATAACGCAAGCGTGGGCTTTTCAGTATACCTTGTGGATTGGATATTTGCCAACAATGAATAAACAACAACGGTTTTCAAAAGCAATAAAACTAATTTTGTAATAATTTCAATATAAAATTAAGCAAATTAAAACATTATCATTTGAAATGATTTGTTACATTTTCTAGCAGCTGGAACTCTTATAATCAATTTAAATTAACTATTAGTATGAATTTAAAATATAAGTAATATATCACTAAAATATGTGACTATAGATTCGACACAATTGAGGTGATAATAAAAATTTATTTATTTATTTTGTTGTTAGTTATAAAAAATGCATCATAAAATGAAATATTAATACTCCATAATCAGTTTCCAATTTCTATTTCATGTTTCAGAATCAATTGTTTAAAGTTTTAATTGTTTCACCACATTGTGGCTTCATCAAGAATAATTCATCTGCCTGATGAAGCCACAGTGTGATGAAAAAATTGTAGCAGTGTATCTACAAATAAAGCAAAACTCTAAAGAGTCGTGTTTTTATTTAATAATATCCTCCGATAATAGAACATATCTTAAATATTAATTTTCTTCTTCTTTTACGCGTTTCTTATGCCATTTAAATATTTTATGTTGTACGAATATGGTGACCTTAGTATAAAGCTAAATCTTTGAATTCGGGTTTTAGCAACTATCGCCGGTTTTACCGTCTCCTATTTATTTTTATTACGGTCCTGTGATAAAAGTGCCCTGGCGGTCGCAATAAAAGGGCTTTATGCACCAGGAAATTCGGCTCTAACTTTGGCAGCGAAGTGTGATCGATGTACACCGCAAATGCACTAAAAGTAAAATATGAACCAACTGCATTATTCGGGTTGATTCAGCTGAATTATACGTAAGAGATGTATATAGGTATAATGGAACGATCATGTGACATATGTACGAAACAATGGATTCGCTAAATGCTTCTTCGTATTTCCCGCTTTTTATTGTGTTATACAGTGAAGTAAAATAAGGACTCGTATTTTAGAAGATATTGTTTACTTCGCTGGCGGATATTTCTTTTCATACATACATATTTTCCATTTAATCGTCGTAAACAACATAACTTTTAAAAAGTAATGTTTGGCTATTTTTCTATTCCACACATTATATATCTCAATGTTTTGATGTACTACTTCTTTCTGTATCGTGATGGAATATTTTTAAAGACTTTGTTGATTAAAATATTTTTACTATTTATTTTACATATGATTTCCATCATTATCTTATCCCACATATTCGATTATCATTAAAACGCTTCCTAAAAATTAAAAAAAGAAATTATGCACATTTTTTAGCATAATAATATATTTAATATACATAGGCGTCCAAATTATAGCACTATATAACATTTTACTTGAAACAAATGTTTTGAACAGAATACTTATACATGAATATAAGTAAAAGATCAACAATTACGCATTATAAAACCGAGTACACTATAACATTCACGTACTACCTGTGTAATATGATTATTAAATGTTAACTTATGATCAAAAGTGATTCCAGTTTCTGTAAACCTTGTTAATATGCATATATATATATTGTTTAAGATGAATTTAGAATTAAATTAGATTTTATACCGTATGATATAACGGAATACGTTTTAACATTTAATGACAGTTTGTTAGATACACACCACAAAGCAAATCTGTCGATATCTGATTGAAGCTTAAAACAGTCACGTACACTTTCAACTGTGTAAACTTTTACATCGTCCGCATATAATAAAAAGTTGCACTGAAATATTGAGGGCACATCATCCGTGTATAGAAAATTTGAACCTTGAGGTATACCACAGGAGGCAACGTAACCCTTTTGACATGTCTCCATAAAAAACATCAACCCGTGTTGATGGTTCCTGATTTTTATCAAGTTAGAATCAAATATAACGCTGATATCTTTAATTGAATCAACACGTTGTAATTCAAAATCATTAAGAACATATTTATTTGGTATATAATTCTTGCTCCTTACAAAAAATATAATAGAACATTTATTTAAGTTGACACCAATCTGCTATACTAATAAGATCAGATTGTACTTTTGAACAGTCGTTTATGTTATTTATGATTCCAAATAATCCAAGGAGGTCCGCAAATAATAAAAATTCACAATTATTTGTGTATTTCGCGATATCATTCCGTGACATCATTAATAAACAAAAAAAAAAACAAAATCGGTCCACTATGTGAACCTTGAGGACGCCCGATGATACATTTATTCCTTTTGATATAAAATTGTTGATACGCACATATTGTATACGAATTTGTAAAAAAAGACGAGAACCACCGAATCAAACGAGTATTCAAACCTCCCGACGAAGTTTCGATAAAAAAATTTTGTGATTAAAATCAGTGTAGACACTATCAACTTAACAATAATTTTGTAAGGCGTTGGATAAGAATGTTCAATACTCCATTAGATTAGTCACTGTCGATCTTCCAGGCATAAAACCATGCTGTTTCATGGATATTGTCTTATTATACATTCTTACAATTCTGGTTGCAAATACATCATCGAGAAGTTTTGGTAAGAAGGATTGAATACATATGCCTCGGTAGTTCTCAACATTATTTTGCGTTACCAAGTAACTGGATTTCCATTTATCGGAAAAAATCCCTATATTTAGAGATGTTAAAAATAGGTTTTATTAATGTGCATATACAGTTCTTGATTAAGATGCTTGGAATGTTGTTCGGTATTACGGAACAATAACCACTTAATCGATATAAGGCGTCAAATACTTCAACCAAGGATAAAACAATTCCAGTATTAAGTATCGTACTACCAATAACGTCAGTGTTGTGGGATTTATGGATATCTCTTCCGGAGTCATTAATATATACAAATGAGAAATATTTAGCAAACATGTCAACCCATACTAGAACTTCTTTCTTCGAATTTCATTATAGCGGGGTGTCACTTTCTTTCCATTCATCTTTTACATAGGACCAAAATTATTTATTCTTTATGGAACACTGAACATTGTTTATATATATATATATATATATATATATATATATATATATATTATTTAACATTTTATTTAGGGCTTTACACTCGGTACGTAAATGATTAACAACTAAGTAGTCATCATTTGTTTATAAATCGTATGCGCTTGCCTTTTTCTACAAATACAAGCAATTAAATCTTTATTTACCATTGTGAGTATTTTGAGTTTTTTATTTTTTACTATTTTTTTATGGAATGTAGAATCCTTCTTTTAGTACTGCATAAAAATGATCTACAGTAGCATTAAAATTATTATCATTTACTACGCAGTCCCAGGAATCCTAACAATTTGACTTAAATTTAGAAATACAAATGTTTCCATTACAGTTTGGGCTTGCCTCGTTAATGAATGATTACCCTGATCGCATTCCCAATCAATGTTGGGCAAATAATCACCACAGATAATGAAATAATGTTCATTAAATTGAGTACATAATTGTTGAACTGTTGTACCATGTTGCTGATATCAGATGATGGTGAAATATAAACCCCACCAATTAGAAATTTTGTTTTTGTTTTAATACCACCTACATTTTGGGGCTAAAGGCTTGGGCGTTTTTCGAAGGGTTTTATCCACGTGATTTAGACAAATACGGCAGATTGTTGCGATATTTAATTCCCCAACCTGAGTCACTTTGATCCTTTTTCTTCTGATATATGTCTTTGGAATATTGTCTCTGCTTGGATATAAATTGTCGTCTTACCAAGAGGCAAAGTCGATTAGAACGTCAGACAAATCATCAACAGAATGCAAATGATACTAAAGTATCATAACCGGCCGCTGGACGATATTTCGATCACGCCATTAATGTGGTTTTATTTTTTGATCTACTAGTCATTAGTCATTTATTACGGATGGCCAATAAAAAAAAATACAAAAAATAAATATACAATTTAAAAGCACGAATAAGAGAATTACATAACAAAAATAAAAAATAAAAAAGCAACTATAGTCTGTTCGTTGGATCTTTCGTCGTACGTCACAAACTATCGCTTCGAGAAACGACGCAAAAACATTCAGTCTGATAAAGTAAACCAAATGCACTAGAAAAAGAACGCACTGTAAAACGAACAGACTATATTTGTGAAGATAATATCAATTACGATAAGTAAATAAATTAATAGGTATAAAATTAATAAATATATTATCTAAAATTAAGTTGTCTTGTTCTCTACAGCTTTTTGACACATTCTTTTAAATGTGTTTAATGAGATGCCAAAAACTTCAATAGACTCCCAATAAGAATTAATATGTATGATCATAATATTACGTGGACAGTTGAAGCCATACCAGGTCTTATGAAATTCACTATGAGGAAGTTTTTGGCATCTCGTCGTCATGCGTTTCGGAACTCTTAAAAATATACACGACACAATTGACGAACAATCAATTAATCCATTAAGTACCCGGTAGGCAAAACACAAATAAAAATGAATTCTACGTTTGTAAAGCGGGAGTAAACCAAGATAAGAAAAAAGTAAAACGTAGTTGTTATGATCATAAAAAACGTTTGTTCGATAGCAAATCATTTTGACCATCCTTCGCTGTATACTTTCAATTCTATCAATATGGTATTGGTAGTGTGGAGACCAAATTATACAGCAATAATCAATAATTGACCTTAGTAAAGCATTATATAGGGTTATGTAGGTACGAATACATTTAATTTTACTGTTACCCTTCGTATGAAGCCAATCATTTTTACTGATTTTGCTGTAACCAAGCTAACATGTTCCCTAAAGTTAAGTTTGGTGTCAAAAATCACACCCAAATCCTTGATAGTATCAACTTTGTTTAACCTGATGTTGTCCAAAGAATATATATATATATATATATAGCGCAAAAAATTGCCAAGTTTTCTTGAGAAACGTCTATGTTCACATTTTGAAGGATTTAGTTAAAGATCATTGTGCCAGCACCAGATCATAAGTCTTCCTTCAAGTTACAACAATCCTCAAAAGTAGCGATTTTACGATATAGTTTCATGTCATCAGCGTAAAGTAAAGAATTGAACTTGATATTAGAACCAATATCATTGATAAAAATGATAAATAGTAATGGACTCAGGTGTGAACCTTGGAGCACCCCCGAGGTCGCATGTACTGAAGTACTGGAAACTATATCATAAATCTTCACATTGTGATGTCGACCACTTATAAAGGTTCTAATCCATTCTAACATGCAACCATTCACCCCATACATTTGCAGTTTATACAGAAGTCTACAGTGACTGATTCTATCAAACGCCTTACTAAAGTCTGTATAAATAGAATCGATCACTGCCCCTTCCTCAAATGTATCATAAATAAGGTTAGTATACAAAAACAAGTTAAATATTTGATTGTAGAGGCTTTCACTTTGTGATACATATTTTATAACTTTAAATTAAATTAAATAAACTTTGTTTTTTTGTGCAACAAATGTAATTTTAAGTATTAGTTTGATAATGACCAGCTGAATTGTGTCGAAACTGTAGTCACTGAAATAAAAAAGTGTGTGATATAAAGTTTATTTTATTTTATTTAAAGTTAAAAACAAGTTAGATTCCGTTGACCTTGCAGGGATAAATCCATGCTGTTGCTCGATAATTAAAGATTTAAAACTAAGCAGCATGTACTTGGCAACCAATTTATCCAATATTTTGGGATTACATGATTGGGTGGTAACCGCTCGGTAATTAGGCACGAGATTTTTAATGCCAGATTTAAAGATTGGGACAATAAGACAAGGCTTCCAAAGAGATGGAAATAAACCATCCTTGAGAGATCGGTTAAAAAGTATGGTAATGGGTAGGCAAAGAACAGATGCACATGTTTTTACCAAAGATGGAAGTATTCCATCCGGACCTGGTGCAGCATTGACATTAATTTCCAATAAACATTCAATAATGTCTTTTTCTGTGAATTTCAAAGAACTAAAATTTATGCTATCCGTCACCTTAATTTTGGGACCTATATTAGAATGTTTAGAGTATGAATCTTGAAAATAAATTGAAAATAGATTAGCAATGTCCAATTTTGAATTAGCAACAATGGACCTATTATACATCCTACAAGGAAGGCCACCACCACTACCAGATTTGGACTTACAGTATTTCCAAAATGTATTAATATTATTGGGTATATTCATCTCAACTTCCTTAATATAATTCAAATGATCACTAACAACCAGTTCTTTACAGACACTTCTTAAAGTTGAAAAAGAAATATAGTCATTTCTACTTCCCGTTCTCTTAAATTGTTTATGGGCAGCACGCTTTTGTTTAATTAACCTAATTAGGTCTAACGAAAACCAGGCAGGAAAGTGCGATTGTAACTTCTTAAGCTTAGGAACAAATTTATCAACAGCCTCGTTTAAAATTCTGTAGAAAACATTTATATCTGATTCCAAAGCGTTACACCTAAGTATGTCAATCCAGTTAATACTATAAATGTAATTACAAATATTGGGAATATCACAGTTGGCAAAATCTATATAAAATGACTCTTCTGATATTGATGAAATAGAATGTACATTAAAATCTATATACAATGGCGGGTGAAAAATAACACAGTTAACAATTGGATCGCAATTGGTGCAAGTTAAAGTTGAAACTTTAGAGAACACAAGATCCAATACATTACCACAACAATTAATATAGTTATTAAATTGGTGTATGCCGCTACTCATAATTCCATCACACACAAATCAGTTTCCATAATCCATTTCACATGCGGTAGATTGTAATCACCCACGACGAGTATATCGGACTCTTGGTGTTGATCAATTGTATCAGACAATGCGCTAACATGTCTTCTTGATCATCAGAGTCCACGACAATCAAAGAAGACGTGAAAATTCTTTTAACTGCGATAAAAACGCCCCCACCTCTGGAGCTGGTAGACCTCGACTGATTACGATCACAACGGTACAAATTATATCGATCATCAATAACTTCATTGTTTGTGATATGAGAATTTAGCCATGATTCGGAAACACATATGACATCATAGTCATTAACCAATACGGAATTATAGAAATCAAATATTTTAGTTCTCAGGCCTCTAACATTTTGATACATCACAGATAGGCTACGTTTGGTATTATTGATCACATTTGATTTGTTTGTGATATTGTTGTATGAAAATGGTGTTTACGAGAAGGAATAAATTATTTTAATGCTATACCTTGGGGCCATTTAGATGAATCAAATAAAGTATCTAAATGAGGTTCATCAATTCCAATTTTAAATGATGATGATTGATCAGAATTTACGAGTTTAGACATTTAACATTTTATAATGTTTATTAGTTTGCAGTAATCACCTAGCAGTATTCTCGTCAAAGAATTCTTAGTGTTTATGTAGTTTCAAACTAAATTAGGTTAATAAAAGATTTGTGGTTGAGTGAGATAAATATAATCTAGATGCGATTTTACTATTTTTCGTTTGCATATTGTACGGTATCACGAATACATGAATTTCACGATCATGTAATGTTCCTGTACTAATAATTGTCTTTGTGCTTTGTGTTTAGATTTTAATTTGGCCTTAATGGAGTGGTTAATCCAAGGTGCACTTTCAAAGGCTACTTTCTTTTTGTGCAATGGAACATATTTATCGAATGTACTATATAAGATATTGTATAAAACTCCACATGCCACAGACACTAATGTGTTGTTAGATCTATCAAGATTCTGAATACAATCAGATGATCCAATAGTAAAGTCTAAAATACGATTGTGAGTATTTATTATTATGTTGTTATAATCTAATTATTGTATTCTAAAAGATGATTAAATGCTTCTAGTGTTTGTGATATTGGTTCATCCATATAATTGGGAATATTAAACACTTGCAATAATAACAATTTTGTTCGCAAACTGAAGATTAAAGCTTAATTATACACACAGATTAATATGGCATTGATACCATTGACAATTAATTGTATAGCCTTTAATTCAATAGGTTCTAATCTAGACATATGAAATGAAATTTCCGGAGATATGAAATTATTGTCTACTGCAATTAGAACACACCCGCGCCGCCCCTGCCTAAAGTTCGATCAGATCTATAAACAATGTAATTGGATGGATTAACTCGGTATTTTGAACTTCATTATGTAGTCACGTTTCAGTTATATAGTAAATATCATAATCACAGCATAATTTACTATTATAAAATTTTGGTATTTTGCTGCTTAAGCAAAAGAGATGACTCCTGCTGGGTAAAATTCAGTTTTTACTATTCTCTCTGACTCTGTTAACAATTTTAGGAACATTATAAAAATATCTTAAGATAACATATTCACCTCTAGCTTGTCGTTCCTTCAGCTTCTAACTACTGCGTTATGTTCATATGGTTGCATATCTGTACGATCAGGCACAATACGTAAATCTTCTCCAAACATTAATCGATTTTTCATTACTAAATTGACCAGATCACCATTTAAAAGAAATATTTCAACTGGTCGGGCACGAACTCCCTCTTTCTTTACTCGAGCAATTTTTTTATTACAATTGAACTGTCAATTGTATTCAATATATTACCAATTTTTGAGAAATCATTATTAAACTTTTATCAGTATTTATCTCAGGGAGATTATACAATATTAAACTTTTTTAACGTGCTTTCCTATCATGTAATTCATTATTGATTGAAGTGTGATCCTTAACATTATTACCTGAAAGTTTAAATTTAAGTGCATCAACAACTGATATCAAGTTCTGAAAGAAGAGCCAAATTATTAGATTTAATTTTAGCAAAATCGTCCAAGTACGCTTTTAAAGCAACGTTATCAGCAGCTAATGCGTTTATCAGTTAAAATTTTTACTTCTATAGTTCTGTTATGCTTTAGTTAGTTCAATGAGAACATTTTCATTTTCACAAGTATGATTAACACGACAGCGTGTCCACACTTTCCAACACACACATAGTCAGGCATTATTACAGATGTAAATAAAGGATTAAAATTTAAATAGATATTCAAAAAAATGAAAAATAGATACATATAAAAACTATGTGATAAGGAGCTAGACAGGGACACCAATTCATGTGCAGGACGAGGATGATGAAAGTGAGAGGGGAACAAATGAATTAAGAAAATATATAAATTTAGAGGTTAGAATTAGATATTATTAAATGTACACATTATTATGTAAAAGCAACTTAAGTTTAACTACTCATTGGATGTAATATTTGGAACTATATGTAAGTAAAGCAACAATTAATTAATAGAAATAAACTGGTAAAAATGTATGATAAATTCAATATAGCAAACACCCCTATCTTGAATGATGAGCTTCCTCATCCTAAAGTTTGAGTTTTTCCTTAGTCTATTTTTATTACTGATAAATTTTATTAGATAATCCTTCGGACAACTTTAATCCATTCGGTTTTTCATTCTTACTATGCTTTTGGTAGTCCACCTTGCTCGTTGTACATTTTTTTCCAGGATTCGTGCTGTGATTTTTACCTTTTGTCTCTAGCTATTAATTTACATATTTCTCCGTTGTTGATTATTCTATTTCTTGTTACTATTTAAGTTAGGTATCTTTTCTGAATTATAAATTCGATTTGAAGCTTTGAAAGATTTTATGTTGCTTACTACTTTTGTTAATGCCATTATTAGATATTCTTGATGACTTACTTGATTTGTTAGAGCTATTATTTCCTTTTATAAATCAATTAATACCCCAATTGAGCAACATTCATTCAACAAACTTACATCTTATGCAGGCGAAAATCTTTAGATTTTGCACAAACCGGATGATATTTCATGTCGCAAAAGTGACTCTATTATTGTTATATTTAAATTATTTTCTGTATTTAAATAATTCAACGACAGCACTAAATAATACTGACTAAAACCTTGCCGGCTAATTGGTGTCTTCTGCTGCGTTGAATGGCTTTCACCAGGTAATAACCCCTCTACTGAATGAAGATAAAGTAGACTTCAAAAATAAAGTTAATTAGGTTTGTGGTGGTTTCCAAAGCACTATAAACACATAAAAGGGGCATGATTGCAATCCGGGAAATATGTGTATAGTTTTTTCCCCTTTTTTAGCAGCAGTTTTTGCTTCAAGTTTTTTATTCTTTCATAACACAAAGTACACATCCGGCGTTCCTTTTTATTATTTTCCTCCATTTTAGTTTTTAGAACATGCACATTACGATAATTGGGTTTGCCGTCTTTTAATTTTTTTTGTAAATTTGGCAAGCTTGATGCTATTTCTTCTCGAAACCATCGTAATTTAGCTGATTTTTTAGTTGCTGTTTTATATACTACAAATGTATTCCTAAGTGAAATACCTACCAAATACGCTATGCCTAGCTTTCGGTACCACTTTATACCCTTCCTCAGGATCGTGGGATATGAACAAATTTGATCTGATAGATCAATACTAGCTTTTCCTCTGTTGTACGCTAGTATGGAGATTGGCTTTTGTTTATTTTTACGTTTTAGATTAGTATTTGAAGCTCGACTGGTTGATGGTTGGTCAGCATTACATCCCCCACCTGCTCCAGCATTTTCTTCCTCGTCGCCTGTAATATTTCTCATGTGTGGAGCACGTTTAGTTGATAGAATTCTTACATCGCGTGTATCCCGCCATTTTAGTACCATAATTCCATTTTGCTCTTCTTTCGCTATCATTTGGCCTTACCTATCTAGTTTAGCGTGTAAAAGTTCTCGTGGCATATATTTTTTATTGGCGCTCAAAGTACCAAATACGTGAGTATTTTGGTGTAAAAAGGACCATGCTAATTCATAGCAAACAAACTGTTCTACCTAAACCAACCCTTTTTGTATAATTTTCAGATTTCCCTGAGTATATTTTGCTGGACCAACTATATCTTTCAGGAGAGCATAGCTTGAAAAGCTTTATCCCATATCTGTGAGCTTTATTAGGTATATATTGTCGAAATACTAATCTACCTCTCCAAGGTATAAGGATTTCATCAATAACAAAGTCTTCAGCTGGAATCATTATTCATTGTTTGAAAAGTGAATATTTGACAGCAATAATTCAAATCTATTAAGAGACATAATTTTTGCTGCTTCATTATTTTTATAAATATCGCTTGTTGACCAATAGGATGGAATACTACCAAGTCTTACTAACCCCATCCATATAAGAAGCCCCAAAAACTTTTTTATCTCTTCACTATTAGTTGGAACCCATTTTTTCATTCGACTTTTACTCTTAGTTTGATTATTATTCAATTTCTGTTCAGCGCATCTGTTTGTTTCCACTACGATTATATTTATAATTTCATCACCAACAATTAATGAAAATCTTCCGCCACATCTATTTGTAAACCTGAGTTGCCAGTAAAAGTGAATATTTTATGACGACTCTCGTACTCTGTCCATTTAACAATCTTCGAAACCTCTGGAGACTGACTATCTAACTCCTCACTTTCCTCTTCTAGTTGTAGATACTAAATTACTTTTTCAATATTTTCAACTACTTCATCATCTTCTTCGTTTTCTGATGTTGGAGAAGGATTATATCCAGGGTCTTTTATAGAATCATCTGAACTGAAATCTGCACACCCTTCATCTTCATCACTTCAAAAATTCATCACTTTCTAATATTATTCGCAAATCATCATCGCTTAAGTATTTTCTTTTAGCCATTTTTTACTGCACTTTTCGCAAGACAACTTTACAAATAAAACTGTATCAACTGTCACAAATTTACAGCTAATAAAAGAGAAACATAACCTAACATATCGTCACACATATATGGCCGACATGGCTCTGCAAGAAACAGTATGTAATAACACGGTGGGCCAAGTCAACCACATATGAGTGACATACACAAACATTCATATCTACGTTTCTAAGAATAAAAAAAAATTACTTATGGGTACCTAACTACTTATTTTGAACTTATTAACAATTTTTCGAAAAAAAAACGGCATGGCCGCGGGGTAATTTTTTTCAAAAAGTATCGTGGCAGTCAAAGACACATTGTTGAAGTAAAAGTTTATACTTCAACAATGTGTCTTTTCTCATCAGGAAGCAATGTTTAATCAACAAAAATTTCAATTTTTACAATAGTAATAATTTAACTTATTATTATTCACAGCTCTACTTGTATCTTAATAACGAATAGTATCAGTTATACACGGTTAATCATAGCCTGATAATCGTTATCAGTAAAATGTAGCATTTTAATAGCTCTTATTAAAGCCACTATTTGAATTGAAAAAAATAATATTAAGATGCTTGACGTAATTGGAAAAAAAATCAATTAAATGGAAAATAATTTTCAAAAATTATTAGTAAAACGTAGTAAAGTTCTTTAGTTCGTTGTAGAAAATTAACTAATAATTTAAAATTTTAATGATAACTAAACCTAATAGATAATTTTGATAATTATTTATCAAATATTATAAATTGCAAACTTATGTGCACTAAAAATATGCTGGCATTTATTTATTGTTATAACAAAAATAATTTTCAACAACGTCACTGCATTGCGTATAGAAGATAATGAGCGTTCGCCATTAAAGTTTAATTACGAGTCGCACTAAAATTATTTCGGATGGCGTTGATGGGAAATTATCAACTATTTCCATCCTCCCTACATGGTAACATTATGCGAGCTCGACTGGTTCACGCATCCAATTAATTAGAGCAGCGCCATCTAGGGAGTGGGAGGGTGCGACGCCGAACCACCTTGAATTATTGACAGTTCCCGTTCTAAGCGGGCAGGCGCGATTATTTCAAAGTGGGTTATAAAAGTGTCAAATGGGCCGTTTTAAGGGACTTTATCCTAGCAGTTCAACATGCTATAAACGCCAGACAGTAAATTTCAATAAGCGAGAACATCAGGGCGAAAATTCGTACAATTTTTTTTTCTCGACAACGCGTTCCATTTTATAAACTGGTTTAACGTATTTTATGGCCTTTTTAAATATTAACGTAACCATCCTTGATTATTTATTAATGTTAACATCTTTTTCATTATTAATAACATTAGTTCTAAAAATAAAAATCAACAATATCATGTTTTATGTATGTCTTCTATTAGATAACTTTTACACAACACAACAAAACGTAATTCTCTTCAAGAGATTACATTGCAAAAGACCTTTGAATCGGTCCGTGTTGCTCCATGTCCGGTGTGTGTCCCATTTCCCATTTCCCCTTTTGCCGAAAGAAGATCATTAAATACGTGTCCCACATTTCGACGGCGCGATAACACCGAATTCTGGTTATTGAACGGACCTGTGTGGGCGGTAGGGCGGCCCCCTGGGGAACACCCCATTCTCGTCTCTCATCATTATGCATTATCATCTTCCAACACAAGCGGCCATTTCGCCAACATGAATTCCGTATAGATGTAAGGTGCATGCACGTATTGGGGATAATAAAGCGGAAGCGGAAACAAGACCGAACGATTTTTATAGGAGTGGGAGATGTGTCTGGAGTGAGAATCGTGTGCACGGGCATTTGAATTGGCTCTGGAGAGTCGTTGGCGGTGCTCGAGTGCTCTGAGTCAATCCGACTGTGTGGATCAATTTATTGATACTGGGAATAATTCTCGCGAATGTGGTCAAACTGGAAGTTATATTATGTTATGCTCTCTCGAAACTATATTTGAATTTTAAATTTTCAGGTTGTAACTTTTATCAATCAAGGTTAATAAAAAAACATTTGTTCTTATTAATATCTCTATACAATAGAATATTCGTATAAAAAGATAATAATAATTCTATATTAATATTTGTACATATTTCAAACTATTTTGTATTTTGCCTTCATTATTATAACTTAAAATCATCATTGCTCAACAGGGTACCATTCAACTTTTGGTACTAATTTCTAAAAAATCTTTATTTCTAGTTGTAGCTTTTTTTTAAATTGAACTAAATTGTAAATTAATTTATAAACTATTATTAAAATTGGCGATGATTTCTCATACAAAAAATTAGTGTTTAAAATATCAATGACAATTCTCGTGATATATAATTTAAAGCGTTGTATTAATTAGATTCGAGTAAGCGCATTTAATTACCCTTTATGGCGTTAATTAATTTAGTTATTCGATGCTAATTACGCCGGCTTTTTCATTACAGGATTTATTATCACTTCCTACATGCCAACACTGAATTGTGTGAATATTCTATCCAATCACACATAATAAGTTACTTTAATACACTAAGCTCCTAATCTTTGCATAAATAAGTATTCAGTTATTCGAAGCTGAAGGCACG
The DNA here is from genome assembly GCA_963969525.1 of Ontholestes murinus. Lineage (NCBI taxonomy): Eukaryota > Metazoa > Arthropoda > Insecta > Coleoptera > Staphylinidae > Ontholestes > Ontholestes murinus. Next base: position 36,125,841 of record OZ018391.1, read on the forward strand.
ATATTTAGTTCTAACAGAAGACCGTTACTACGACTAAAACGGGCAGTTCGTGACAAGTCCTCAAATGTTCGGACTTCTGAAACGCCCAACTCCCGCCAATTAAATAGTTTCGCATTATGTATTTAACGTTACAAACCGGAGGAAATTGCCTTCACTCTAATCTCACCGAATATACATACTGTACGTGATTCAAAACTTCACACGTCTGCGTTGTATCGATTTTAGGCCAAGTTTCCGAAGTTAATTAGTCGCACAGTTATTGGCAGTGTAAAGTTTAACCATTAACAATAAAACTAATTCCGCTGCCCAATTTACTGCCACAGTCACTCGCATAACCTTCGTATCTTCTGTGTTTCAGGTGAGGGATCTGAGGAGGAGGAGGGCGCCTCGGATCAGGAAATAGAGACTGCCGAAAAGACGGACCAGAGTCAACAGACTACACCGACGACGCCGCCGCCCACTGACGCCGGTAAGGTTTTATCCTTCAAAATATAATTCTTACAAGTAGATAATAATCTTTGGTCAACTAAGATTCACAACTATCGATTTCATTATTGTTTCATTTTCTATACCTAAATTAGATACTGTCAAGTGTTAAGTAAGTAATAATATGGCTTTGATAATACTATTAATGATCGATGCATAGTTCGGATGTTTGCTAGCTAAAAGGGTTAAACAGTGTTAAGGGTAATATGTTTATTTTATTTAAATAATAAAAATGTACTTAGCAATTAATTAACTCTTTTAACATTGTACTAAATTCACAAATAAATTAGAAAACAGATGTTATTCTTTTCCTAATTTAGAAGATTTTTTGATTACAACGTATGAATCGTGTTTTAGAAAATAATGTGTAATGCTAGGAAACTAATTGTATAAAGATAATGAAAATTGCCCATTGTCATTATATTTGCATATGAACGGCAATTATTTGTCAAGGTTAAAGATATATCTGGCCCTTAATGAATTCCAGCGGCAATAAGGATTTGGCGAATGGTGTGTTAATATTGAAATTGAAATTGAATTACAATATTAATCTAATCTGTAGACAAAATTTATTACTCATTTTATCCTAAAGACATAATAGCTGAAAGAATTATATTTATTTGGGTTTCCTGAATATCTTTTAATAAAAAGCAAAACTAAAACATAATCCAATTATTTAATTTTTAGAGTGACAATGATTATTTAGTCTACGAAAATATATATTATTACTGTAGATTCTTTTTATTTCAGTAAATGAAATGCCTATGACAAATAAATTGAAAATTATTTCTGGTTAAGTATAGAAAAGAAGGAAACCTACCTCCTTCTACAACATAGGAGTAGACTCCTACCGATTTAACCCACTTTTGCGTGAACGTTGTTGTAACTAATCCAGGACCATATGTTTTTTCTAGTGGGATTTGAAGAGAAATGATTGTTAAGAGTAAGGAAGTTCTCCATTTAGAATATAGATAGATTTTCTCAATTCATTGAATAAACCACTGATAATTAGGAACCTGTCACAAAGACACGCCTTTCGTATTCCACCAAATGCAAAGAAGAACTTTCTTTCCGAACGCTTTTTCACGAGAAAGATTTTCGACTCTACTAATTGAGCAGAGAAGTATTTGTCGTAACCTTTGATGAGTTGTTGTATCCTAGCTTCATATTTCTCTGTCGCCAATGTATTAAGATATACAGCTTCTTGCAGTTCTTTATTTCTTTCCGGTCAAAAAAATCCTAAGTTTTGTAAGCAAATAATAATCTGATGGAGCTAAGTCTGACTGAGACTGTATGGTATGTAGCTGGTTGAAAGTTCGTTCATAATGACGACAGTCCCGAACCCTTGTTATCATGGGTAAACATACACTAACTTCAAATATGATTAATTAAAAAAACAAGATTTATAAACTATATTTATAAATTAAGAATATTGTATTTAATTTTAACAATCTCTTAATAATATTATAAAATCGTAACAGCCACGCCTTTATTTTCCTTATCGCCTTGACTAATATTTCCCTTTTACGCCCTTCAATAAATTAAACCAATCTCCTTGCCCGTACTCCTCACGTCAATTAATTATTTTTATAGCATTAGTTAAAAGGACTTGACATCGTTAATCCGTTACTCAATTTTTTTTCACGCCAATTTCACGCCACCGACCTTTATAAAGGGTATAATGTCAGGATCCGGTTTTTTGTTTGACAGTGGCAAAACATCCGCCCGTCGTCGACACTTAACATAATTAAAGGGCGGCTTCGTTTGAAGGCAGCGACGACTTCTTGTGCTAATAAATCTAGAGGGTGGCGCGGTGTTTTTGGATAGGGGGATCACGGGGGGCCGGAAGGGATAGAGAAATAATTAACGTAATACGTGCGAAAATCAAGAAGCGAACAAAAAAAACGGCTTAATCGGCAGATGACGCCCTCTGCATAAATAGTTTTTATTTACAGTGTGTGTACGGCGCTTTATTAATGTGGGTGCTTGAACCGGAAGACTCCACTTTTTTTTTATAATTGGTGTTTAAAACTATTATACAGATACATTTAGTTAGTAAATTAATTTATAATAAAGTTATATATTATCTTTGATTTTATATATTTTGCTTTGCAATCGTAACTTATCAGTGTCATAAAAAAGAATAATAAGTAGTCTAGCTTAAAATGTTCTGTTTATTATTTCAAAGATGTGCGTGTTTAACTTGGGATTTAATTATATCTCGTGTAACTTTATTACTTAATTTTAAGTAACAATATTCAACTGTTAAAAAAAACACGACGTTTGTTAAAATGTTTGAATCGTATATAAAAGTTAATTTTTGTGAATAGATTTAATAGATTTAATAATGGTAAATTTGAAATATCTATTTGATTGTTTAAGATTTGTTTTGTTACTTTCCTCTGGGGGTTGTTTCATTCATTATAAGGCGTCAAATTTTTCCCCTTTTCTTTCTACATGTTGGATTTGTTCTTGTCTAAATAGGTGTTTCTCTTCTATGAGGTTGATAGCAAATTTGAATTTCCCTTCTTGTATTAGAAATTCTTTCTATGTTCTTATACCCTTTACTGTATGCCCCTTCTTCGTTATATATTTATACATATTTTACATTACAAAGTGGCATGTAGATTTCTTGGAGTTCTATTTTGTCTTAAAGAGCTTTGTAGTCAACCACGCGGTTAATATTCTCCATTTAAATTACTGAAGCTATATTATCTAGATTATCTTATTATTTATTGTTATGCTTTAGCTTTTTTCTACACATGAATATATAAAAAATACAATACAAAACATACAAAAATTTTAAATAGGATAAGCTGGGCGGAGTTCATGCGGTCCGATGATCTTCCACTCTAAGCCATATTCCTGACAGGCAGTGAGGGTTCAAGAATTCTCTGTGTTCTCTTTACCATTAATATTTGCCTCATTTTAGGTGTATTTTCCACTCTAAAACAATATTGTTCTTACGCACTCGTCTCACTCGTTTTAAGATTATGCTCAAACATACCGTTCCAAATCATGCGTATCCCTTTACCACCACGCTCACAGTCTTCAAGTAACTAAGATTAAGTATGATTCTCTATTTTGGTATACTACTTCAATGTCATCGTTCATTCTTGCTTCTAATCATTCAATTGGAGTTGTTGTATATAAAGGCGTTATTCTTTAAGTATTTGCGCTTCCGCAACTTTTTTGGCGATAATATGAAGACCTGTTGAATTATGTAATTCACTCCAATTATTCTTTCTATGTCCTACAATGTATTATATCCGTTTTTAGTGACGTTGAATACGCTGCATTAACTCATACGGAGTCAGATTTCTTATAGAAGAGTATCTTTTTAAGGTGTCGTGTTTACAGTTTCTGATGATCTGCTTCTCAATTTTTTTCAAAGTTTGTTAGTAATGGGTTACTTTTAACTATATATATATTATTATTGGCATAATTTCTACAACAACAAATTCTATTAAATATCTCATCTATACTGACTCGAAAAAAACTAGTTATTCCCACTTGTTTTTTTTTTCTATCTTCCTTATTATGTCCATTGTCTCAGTAACCTTGTTCATTCCCTTTGACCATATCGCTTTTTCCACGCGTCTCCATTGCTCCCATCTTTCTTCTTCCCTTCTACACAATTGGCACATTCTCCCCTCCTCATTAATCCAATAGCGGTTTCCACGTTCTTCGCTGTCACATCTATACCTTGCCATCAATACTTTCTCCTTCCATTCGCCCCTTCCATACAAGTATTCAGGTTTGCCCGCCTCTTCTGCTGTTTCTTTATACTTCGGCTTGTATATGCTTTTGTCTATTTTCATCCATCTTTCCTATTTATCCACATCGCTCAGGGCGATCTCTACCACACTTTCAAATATTTTACCCCTTCCTGCCATTTCTTTTACAGCTTCGTTGGACCAGCCTACTTTTTTTGTACATTTCACATCTACCCTTTTCCCACTGAGTCTCCACTATATCCGTCTTGTCCGTCTCATTTAGTATTCCATTCGTAATTTCTTTCTAATTTTTCTTCCATACTTTGCCCATTTTTTCCTTTTAACTAATACATTAGCATCTTGCGTGGGCCCCATAATGCTCAGAAAAGCTTCATATTCGATTTCACGCGTGTGTGGCTCTGATGGTGCATTGCAGCTCGTCCTAGTAGTTTGGCGAGTAGCTATGTGGCACAGACAGGGAAGTATAACCGTAATTCTGATTGGTGCTACCTTTGATTTACTTTGTATCAGTGTGATTTTTGTTTCTTCCTTACAAGTGATCCTGGTCTACATTACCGTACCATAGCTCTTTTAGGATGCGTCGCTGAATCCGTGTAGCTCCATTCTGCATCCATCTCATGATTTTCAGATAGTTGACTCGTTATTACTTTTCTTTTTGTGTTAAGCTATTATCTATGTATCCCAGTATATCGCTTTGACCATGATTGGAGCTAGCCATCCTAATGGGTTGAAGATTTTGGACCCTCTTTGTAATTATAAAAAATTTCATTTTAGATGATTTAAAGCTGAAATTGTCGATATATATCTTTGAGGCTGATGATTAGAGAGCGGATAAAAAAGCTTAAAAAATGTGAAAAAAAGCACTTAAAAAGGCACAAAATTTAGAGAAAAAAAGCATTAAAAAAGCATAAAAACAGGAAAAAAGCATAAAAACACGAAAAAAGCACTAAAAAAGCATTAAAAGGCACAAAATTTAGAGAAAAAAAGCATTAAAAAAGCATAAAAACAGGAAACGGCATAAAAATACGAAAAAAGAACTAAAGAAAACTATATTTTCTTGATATGTTACACGTTTATCAACATATTTTACAAAGAAATTTGGCTTAAAACTAAAATAAACATACTTTCTTTACGCAATATATAATATCATGTAAGTATTTAAAAATTAAATTGTAATTTTGTATACGTTTCAAAATAACTAAAATCTATTCATAAAAACAGTAGATCATTAAATGTTGTTCTAAGTGTTTAATTGTAAAAATTATTACTTCTGACGCTCAATAAATTTTTGAAAGTAGAAAAGCTTCTCTTTATTTTAAATTATAGCTGGATCTATTTGAAAATTGCCATTCAAAATCAAGTTTAATTTATTTAATATTAAAAATCCTTCATTTTCAACGAATACTTCTTTCGATATTATTTTGATTTCTTGGCCAATGCATGCAGGTATTTTCTAAAATGAATCTGCTTTTATAAAGATTTGATTGTGTTGCTCACAAAATTTAAACGCGATTTTATGTAACTCAATTGTTTTGAAGGAAGCTCTTGTTTCTTAAGAACTGTTTAACAATCTTTAACTGATTTGCTTGTCGTTTCGGGAAAGTTGTATATAACCTTATTAAATTCTTCAAAATTGTTCGCATAGTACATTGTAGCATATAGCCAAATTCCCCATTTTGTTAGCACTGGTTTATGGGGCAGTGAGATATCAGATAATGACTTCTTGAATAATTGTACTCACAGAAGAATATAAGAACTATTTTTCCATATTTAATTAAATCTACAAATGGAAATTTCATTCTTATAGTTTCAGAAATTCGTTTCTATTCATGTGCTAAACTTGTACAATGCACAAAATGCATTATTAGTAAAATTTTGTAACTTGGTATTGTCTACGGCAAAAATAAGCTTGTCAGTCCATCATTTATGAATTTTTCTATAATGTTATTATCAGTTTTCTTCAATTCTTTTGTATATATCAAAATACTGTTGGTCGGATGTCTTCATGTTAAACTCATATTATTAAATTAAACAAGTCTGTGGTTTCATCCACACCAAACCACATATAATTATTGTTAATAATATCTTTAATTTTTTGTATGGTTTCATAGTCTCTAAGAGCTACATAATTTTTTCTCGGGAATGCGTATTTTACAATATTTTCCCAAGAAAGATTTAAATGCATTATTTTGTAATTTTCTTAAAGGGATATTAGAATGTAAAAATATTTTGCACAAATGTGAATTTAATTGAAGATGATGCTAAAGATTGTGAAATTGTGCTGTTTTGTTAGTTCAGCTTTGAACTTTTTCAAACGTTCTTGACGTTTTACATACAAGTCTTGACTAGTTAGGATGCAGTTGGGAACTAAAATAAAACTTACTATTTTTAAACATGCCTTACAAAATAATGTATAATTTTCACTTATTAATTCTGGATAGCCTCTAATTAATTCTTGTATTGTGGTTTTCACCTTTTACATTATGGGTTAAATATACATGTGAATTATATAATATAATTTATCTGTGATTCCCCAGGATAATACGATTCACGCATATAGTAATTTTTGATAAATAAGCAAAGTTTTTGGAATGTCAATTCAATAGTTTATGAATGCGAGTTTGAATATGAAAATTAACGAAAACGGTAAATATGCGCCAGTCGCCCCATCGGTACTTTTGCCGAGAGAAGGAAATTGATACGGTTGCAGAACACCTGATTATTAGCTATCACTTAAATTTGTTTACATTTAATACTTACTGGGGCCCCTATTTATTTTTTAACGACGTTTACATCCGGAATATCATAGGTGTGATTCCTATGAAGCGTTCGTCTGTATTATCTGAATAATGAGACGGTCTATTATATCTACTTATCTATAAACGAATCCATTGTAAATTGGTAATTTATACTAATATTTAATAATAATAAAATTAATTATAATTATTGTATCATATTATGAAGATTTTTAATAATTATGTTGTCAAAAGACACGAAGAAAATATGTAATACAAATATAATCTATAAATGATGGGATACAGATTTTTACGAAAATTCTCTATATTAGCACATTAATTTAATATCAGCGTGAAATTATTATTAAATGTTTTTTAAATGTTTAAGAAAATGCTCCAAATAAGCATCAAAATCTAAAAAAAGCATGAAAATAAGCATAAAAAGTCAAAATAAGCACAAAAAGTCAAAATAAGCAAAAAAGCCCAAAAAAACTTAGCGCTAAGTAATCACATTCTTCAAGATTCGTATAGATATTAAGAAATTTTTTCGATGCTATTAATATTATGGATAAGCATAATGCTAGAAATCCGCTCTCTACTGATGATATAAACAGCTAAAATGTCTTCCCTTAAAAGGGGATAAAAAGCAAGTGTAAGCACATATAAGTTGTAATTGTGAACTCCGCCCGTGCGATATTAGATCTGCATGTTCCAAAAGTTAGCCCGGGGCGTACAAAAACTTCTCGTTTTCCTAAATGGTTTGGTTCTGTACTAAAAAGTCTTGTACTTTTGAAGAAAAAAATACAGGAGTCGTATATGATATCCCGATGTCCTTCAGATTATTCCAAATTTAATAATAAAATTAGTAACCAAACAATGTAATTTTAATCTTATTCTAAAATTTGAAAAATCCATTAAAAATAATCCTAAAGGGTTTTGGAAATACGTTAAATCTAAACGTCATTCCGATGAAATACCTACGTCTTTTGTAGATGGTGATTCAATTACTTCAAGTAAACAATAAGTAGTTGACAAAATTGCTCAATTTGTTCTGTGGTGTTTACCGTTCGTTCACCTAGTATAACAGTCAAAGGGAATAATACTATAATTTCTAGCAACATTATTAATGGGCGTAAACCACCAGTTTTAAAAATACCAGATGTATTGAGTGAACTTATTTCATTAAAACTAATAACTGACCTGGCTCTGATAGTCTATCTACATATTTCCTCAAGTACTGCGCATTTTCACTCAGCCGTCCCTTGTGATTTTTTATATAACCTTTCTCTTTCTACGGAGACATTTCCCAAATGTTGGAAGAGCGCATTCATTGCGCCAATCTTTAAATCCGGTAACCAGAAACATGTCGAAAATTATAGGGCCATATCATTATTACCTGTGGCACCTAAGATATTTGTAAAACTTAGTACCATTCACCTAACAGCCTCTTGCGAATCTTTAATATCTATGTATCAACTCGTCTTCGATTCATCTAAAACGATTTACCTTATGCTTTTGTGGAGACATATCAAGTAGATTCTATCTACGCGGATTTCTCAAAAGCCTTTGATAATGTTAATCATAAGATTTTACTTGATAAATTACGTTGCATTGGCATTGATGGAGGGTACCATCAAATACTGGGTAAAATCATATTTGACCGGCAGGCTTCAATATGTTAGAATTGCTAACTATATGTCTCAGCATATAGATGTATCATCAGGTGTTCTTCAGGGATCCCATCTAGGACCACTTCTCTTTAATATATTCATAAATGATATGGTAAGTTATTTCACAAACGCACAGTGCTTATTGTTCGCTGACGACATGAAAATCCTTATGAAAATTAGCGCAATGAGTTACTCCAGACTGATTTACTATCATTCAGTGATTGGTGTAAAGAGAATAAGCTTGCACTTAATCTTAATAAATGCAAGGTGATCACTTTTTCCAAAAGTTATACGTACTATATTTTCGGCGAACCTCTATCACGAATAGATTGTATTAAAGACCTTGGTGTCACCTTTAATTCCAACTTATCGTTTTCTACTAACATTTCACACATTGTGGCCAAATCCTATCGGCTTTTATGTTTTGTTAAACGAAATGGGAAGGAATTTCGCGAATATCGTACCTTAACCCTGCTTTGCATTGCCCTTATCCGACCACATCTTAAATATTGTTCCAGTGTCTAGTGACCATATACTAGGGTTGATAAAGAGAAGATCGAGCAGGTTCAGAATAAATTGTAAGTTATTTATTAAACAAGTCTAACATAGTCTACAGTTACCAAAATTCTGAGTCTATCTCAAGCCTTGATTCTAGACGTTTTAATTCGGATGTTTTACTTGTATGAAAAAATATTCAAAACATTATAGATTGTAATGAATTGCTCAATTTAATAGGCATTTGTGTATCTCGTCGTCTCGTGATACTATTACATTTAATATCCGTTCCCAAAGGACGGATTATGTCCTGCACTCGGCTGCAACAAGGCACATCAACACGGTTACTCGTTTTGACTTAATTAAGTCGTTATACCATTTAGTTTTTGATTATTTTAATTAGTAGCAGAAGTAGTGGAAGAACCATGTGGTCGATAGCGACCATATGGTCCTTCCGCCGTGTGATTTGTGATTGTGTGCTTTTGTGTGTAAATGAGCTTGTTACTTTAAAGAATCGCCCCGTCACTCTAAAGCACCATTAATTGTATCCCAATGGTGAATGGAACCGGTCACCCATCCAACTGCTGACATGAACCAACGTTGCTGCATTTTAGTTCGTGGCCGCAAATGCGCCACCACCGTGTGTTATTTTAATTATTTATATTGCAATTTTTATTTTATTTATTTTAAGTATTTATAGTGTAACTGTTATTTTAATCAGCAATTGCATTTTAAATGGTATCCGTAAATAAACATATTATTAATTGTATTAATTTGTAATATTTGTAATTTTCAAGAAAGGAGACCAAAGATTAATAAATAAAATCGTAGGTTCTAGATAATTCCCATTGGTAAATGCACTCGATGTCCTGCGCTTTTGCTCCTCCATTTATGCAGATTGAAGCTTCCTCTCTTCAAGATTTCAATTAGATCTGCCTGTAGTACTTTAGCGGAATTAATGTCATTTGATCCAGAGGGCACGCCATCTAAATATGTATCTCAGGCGCTACTGGTGGCTTCATCTAGGGCAAGCTAATGCGGTTTCATGTGGTCGAGATCCAGATACTCTCGTATGAGCTTGTGATATTTTTGTTTCATATTAATTGCATGCGTTGCTCCTTTTCTTTTTGCAAAAATTTTGCTATAGCTCGGTTTCATGATTCCCCTACATCTAACAGTCTGTTCATCAATAGTAGTTGTATACAGTAACTTTGGTTATCAAGAAGCTATGTCCTCTTGTTGCCTAATACAATCCAGCTGAATTCCGTTTCTTTTAGTATTAGCGTAGATTGAAATATTCTATAGATGTCTTATGGGGAAATGCTAGTTATTAAAAAATGCTGAGAAACAGAATGCGCATGAGTAGTGACTCACAGTGGGCACATATTTAGATCTACCTACTGCAGTTTTCTGTAGCTTTAGGAAGTTTTAGGCAAGCGGATATTCGCGTCCCGCAAATTCCCGAGCACGATCGTCTCAACGCTGATTGCAATACGTATAATTCAATATTATAGAAAACTGCCCAAATGTACAGAAAACTGCAGTACGCAGAATTAAATATGTGCCGACTGTGAGTCAATACTCAAACGCCATCTGTTTCTCGGCATCTTTTAGTGTCTCGCATTTCCCCATAAGGTGATGGATCTATACAATAATTGAATCAATGGTATTAGTATATTTTGTTTTTTTATACAATTTATCAAGCCGTTGCCATAATATCTTGTTCCCAAAATGAAATCAATTTTAACTGTGCTCTGGAACGAAATTGACCTCCTTGTTGGGTGCTGTTGGGTGCAATCCAGAGATTTTTTCCAAAGAACATGATGATGTGTATTTAATTGATTGATTGGACTTCACTGATGTCAGTTGTATGTCGAATTTTGAATTATATTTGTTCAATTTTGGAAGGCCGAGTAGTGGCACATGTTCGGTTACAAACAATGTTTACAAAGGAGCATTGTTCGATTAAAACCCTGACTACAATTTGATTCCCATTTGTGGTCGTTGCTTGCATTAGTGCGGCAGACAGAAGATCATCATTTACGAGTACGTCAAGTGCATATTTGTTACTTGGTTGCGCATGCCGATGTGGTTCTTCGTGGTGACGCTGGTTCCACGTGCAATTGGGTGTGATGATTACCATTGTAGATCTTACAACGATACGGAGATTAACATTGTTTAGAATTGGGGTGTGATAAATAATTTTTGCATATTTCCTGTTCGCGATTCGATTTCTTTCGGGTGAAATTTTAGAGACAAACTTGGAGAGTGACTCAATCCCTGGAATATACACAAACATTTGCTAATAACATCTTCGTCGAAGTTCACTGCGTGGTGAAAGTCTAGATCCGTTTCAAAGGACCAATATGTACTTACACGCTGCGGCAAGAGGATGAGCTCGTCTGCTCGGTATAAGCACTAGTACGTTCTTGAAAGGATTTATTTCTTATGCTTCTGGCTTTTTATATACATTTTTGGATGCGCAGCACAAACCATTGTCAAGCTCTTCTTCGTAGTTATGTAGTAATAGTGAGTGAGAGTGCAGCATGGTTAGTCCGGGTCAGCAATTGGGTGGGCGACCGGTGTCATTTGCCATTAGAATACAAATAATTGCGCTTTGTAGTGACGGGGCGATCTTTGAAAGTAACAAGCTCATTTGCACATACACAAATAAAACGGCGGAAGGGACTACAGGGTCATTAGCCAAGCACTAGTATTACGAGTATTTTGCGTCTAACAACCACTTTCATTAAATTATTTTTAATAACCAAACTTGTTAATTTATTCCGGCATATTCCTTGCATTTTGTGTGCCTGAGACTCCTTAAATGTTATGTAACTCAATACATACTTCTGTTTTTATCTACGCAATTGTTGGAAATAGGAAGTTTTGTTATAATTCGGCTCTATGTTCGCAAAAATTATTAAAAGTGGCATTGCTTATGTCGTGATATTTATTTGCGATTATTAGCTATCTTCACTTCATACATAAATAGTAAAAGCTTAAAATTTTCGAGTGGAGCATTAATTTTGAAAGGCAGTTTATATTCTGCCATTTGGAAGGTATTATCTGAAGTTCTTAAAATAAATATGGGATGTTGAAAGTTACAGGAACAATATGTAATGCAGGGACAATTGAATGCGGAGGGGCTTTTCAAATCCGTTGGAGTCGGAACAATCCAGACGTATGGTCATCCCAAATTTATTAATACATAACTTGGGCTGAAAACAAAGGGCGATCGTTACCGGCGCTGTGTATTCGGGGCGTGTGTGACCGTGTACTCTAATCCCTTTCCTGTTCCCTTTTTATACATGTATTTATTTTTATTTTGCACCGTAATGGCGTCTGGTTAGATCCGTCCCACGTGCAGAATAAGGAAGCATAATCCCAACGAGGTGCTATAAATTTCCTCCGGGTTGCGTGTGCACGTCTGCGTGGGACGTGAAAGCATCCCCCTACCAATCCTCTGACATGGGCAATCTTTTACCGTGACTCTCCCAGGGAACGCGCGGACATTTGTTTAAAAAGGGGCGCGCGCCTTCGCTATTTCCCTTTATTGTCGCTGATTTCCTTTTGTCCCACCGTTCGCGTCGCTATCGTACTATAAATAAACAAAAAATCTAAACATACTTTACTACTATTTTATTTTAGAATTTCTTTCTTAAATTAAAAAATAATAATATCGTAGGATTAATATTTAAAAAATACTATTAAAAATAGTTTTTTTTAATATATAACCAGTATATCATTTCATATATTTACCAATTTTAACAACAACTCCATTTGTAGTGTTTTCGTTTTATATTGTGAAATAAATTAAGCGATACGGCCCGCAGGATGGCTCAGTAATTAGGTTGTGAAATCGAGTGGGCGAAAATTAGAAAGCGAATTTGCATGCGGTGTGTTTGCGATATCGCAGCGAAATCAGTGGGACGGCGGGATTGCAGCCCGGTTCGGGGGTGGCATGGCGTGGCGCAATCACGTCCTTAATTATCCCATCTGCAAATCCAGACCAGTTGAAACAATAGATTGTTTTATTTGGTTCGGCGGCGACGCGACACGCTACCCACCAGTGGAACAATCAAATCCCATTCAGGGGGTTGTAAATCGAAAATGGACCTCAATTAATGATCTGTTTATCAATGGTTCATCAGTGTACACGATTATTTTTAAGTGTTTATTCAACATTCATCGCTGCCTCTGTAAATACGGACAATGTTAAATAGACGTCAGTTTTGATATAGGTACAGGTCATAAATGTTTGTTTAAGTATGTTTCCCATAATAAAATAAATTATGCTAAATTAGACATTATATCAGAGAAGATATTCATATGAGAAACATGTATAATATTGAAAAAAAATTATGTATATAAAAAAAATTACATAAGCATATGTGGTAGAAGAGATTTAATAACAAAATTTCGCTAAGTACATCAAACAAATTGTATTGTGTTAAGTTTTAAGTCATTTCGGTTTTTTACTATTTATGATAATCAAAAGTAATTTTTTATAGAAACATAAGTTATGTTTCGATAATGGCAAGTGGAGTTGCCGAAACTAGTCAACGAAATAAAATATAGAGTTATACAAACAAAGTTGAAGTGTTTTATTAATTAAATATATTTCTTTGCTCAATTTTGATTTTAAGCTGCATATGGATTTATGGATTACTTTGTTGTGAAATGAACGCATCATGTTTTTTGTTTCATTTAAGTAATGCTTAATATACTTAAATCAATGATTAATCAATCAATAAATAGCTTTAACATCCATTATTCACTGACTATAGATTTTATTCGACTAAATTATAATTTTACTACCAAAGTAACTACAGGGTCCTGCAACAGTGCGTCAAGCTTTCCTAGCGCCTTTCTCGTAAGAGATAGAAAAAAATGTTTCATATAAAAATTTATTGAATTAAAAATCTCTATGCCGTAAAATTATTTTAAAATATACAGAGTGTCCCAATTTTGCGTTATAACAAAAGCAAAAATTTTTTTAAATGGAACACCCTGTATATTTTTTCATTTTATGATTTGGATAGTATTTTATAACTTAAACCTTTTTTTAGTTTTTAATTTCGATATGCCATTTCCGAGTTATTGACGTTTTTCTGAAAAAAAAATGTAAAAAGCGGAGGTTCACAAAAAAAATTATTCTGATGTTGTATTTAAAATTTAAGAAATTTTCTTTTTCCTATGGTTGGTCATAAGTACTGTTAATGTACCAGTGTTAAAAATTTTCACTTTTAAGGAACCCTGCCTTTGTATCAGACACGCCATTTTCTAAAATTTCAAATTGTCGTAACTCTTTTTTTTAAATGGAATCATATATTTTTTTTAATTTCATATTATTCTGCATCTAATTTCCTACAAAATATATTAAGCATACCCTATACCTAAAAGTGATATTTTTCAAGATATAAAAACATTTATATTTCAAACGGTCCTTGAATACGAATTTGTTTTTCAATAGATAGCCATCACTGAAAAAATGCATCTGTCAATTAAACAATAAGTTTGGTATGTATGGTTGCATTGTATGTTACGATTATAACAATGCAATTTTTAAAAAGAATTAATTGATGTGATATATGCTACTGGAGAAAGTGGAATTAATTGTTTGCAAGCTTAAAGAATGTATGCTCAGCGCTACCCAAATAGGCGAAAACAATTATTTTTCTTATTATTCGATTAGATTAGAAAGAAATGCCAAACTTTGCAAATAATAATTTGTCTAAACCCCATAGTTGTTGAGATATTTAATAGTTTTCACAAGAATAACCATTTAATTATACATACTTCTATGCACGGAGTTGCTCATTCTGAGGCAAAATAACTAACAAAATGTAAGTAAGTGTCAATATGAGATAAATAGAAACAGATAATACGATTCATTATTTTATTCCAAAGCAGTGAACAAAATTATTAATACAAAAGAGAGACGATACTATAGTAAATGTTCAAAATGTGTTCCATTTTCATTTAGGCACAAATTAATTCGCCGCTGCAAAGACCTTTCCACAATTTGTTGGTGCATATTCATTGGTGCTGTTGGTGGTTCCTTATAAAAAAATCTCTTTTGAGTATCCCCACAAGAAAACGTGAGGTTTTCTTAGATCCGGAGATCTAGCAGGCCATTTGGTGGGTCTATTCCTACCAATCCACTGGGCAGGTGCTCTGTCTTGTTAAAACCACACCATATTTCTTGTTAGTTAGAGCATATTAGCTAACGTTCCGGGTAATTCAATTTGCAAGAAGTGCAAATACATAGGCCTATTGAGATGGCCCTCGAAAAAATGTGGACCTACTACATGGTTTCCAAAAATTCCGCCCCAGACATTCAAAGGCCGTCGATACTGATGATCAACTTGTCTCATAAAATGCGGATTATCAGTTGTATAATAGTGACTATTCCACTCCTATTGTATGTAGCCAATGAAAATGAGGCATGTCATATTTTTTAGCCAATCACGTCAATTTATAAGTGAATAAACACCAAGTTGCTGTTTATTCACCTGAATAACCTGAAGTTAGATATTTCCCGACAAATGAATTGAATTAGCCTTGATAGAAAAGCGAAAAACGTTGTTTCTACGTATGTCAGTTGCAAGTAGGTTATAAAATCAAAAGGTTTGGTAACACTTCATCATCCATAATAAATGCGACGGTGACAAGTTCTGCACCAAAAAATCAAACTTAAACGAGATCGTGTGTTTGGAAACGATTTGAAGAAATCTGCGCCGATAAAAACTACCAGTTGTTAGCAAAACTTTAATGGAAACTCTTGCCGCGATTATGATGACTGGGCGTATAATATAAAGAAGGTAAATGCAAATGATTATAAGGGAGGTGTTATTTAATCAATGTCAAATTTTTCGACCAAAATACTGCAGGAGATATATCATAAAAATTTTAATATAAACATTGAACCATTCACCGATATTCGTTTCAAGTCGTGGAATAGTCTTTCCAAATACCATTCGTGATGACAATTAAATCGGAATAAATTTTGTTTTTAGCGCATTCAAGTTTGTTGCTTAATCGCGATTTTTATTCGAGCAACTGATAGAAAAAATCACTCGCCTGGCGGCTCGTGATTTTTTCGTGACAGTTGCTCTCATTAAAATCGCTAAGCAACAAACTTTCATGCAAAAACAAAATTTATTCGAGTAAATTGCCATCACTTATGGTATTACTTGTGAAAATTGTGCCTATTGACAGATCAGTTGTTATGGGATGTCGCCTCATCCGTGAATAAAATATATTGGAAAAACGCAAGATCCTCCTGTATTTTTTGTCTTCCCCAGATCAGTATTACTCAGTTCTTTATGAAGCTGAAAATGATATACATGATATCGATTTTTCTTCAGAATGCTTTGTGCTGACCTCTCGCTTATGCCAGTTCCTTCACCAATGTCTTTTTGGTTCACGTTGGGATGCTCAGTTGCTGTTAATAGCACTGACATTTGGTTTTTCTCGTTGATGATAGGCTTTTTTCTTTCTTGTTTTTTTTTTTGTAATTCACACTTCCCATGTCAATAAATCTATTGAGTAAGTTCCTAAAACATTTCTCCTCCGGATGTCTTCTGCCGGGATAACGTGTGGTGTTATTTCTAGCCACCAAGAAACAATTTACAGCAGCCTCCCTTCGTTCTTTTCGAAATCCATGATGATAATTTGCTGTCTCTTTTACCGCGAAACGGAGAGAATCACTTTGCAGAAAATATCAGAGAGATTTACATGTCAAACTAATTGTTTAATTGACAGATGCATTTTTTCAGTCATGGCTATCTATTCAAAAACAAATTCGTATTCAAGGACCGTTTGAAATATAATTTTATTTATATCTTCAAAAATATTACTTTTAGGTATAGGTTATGCTTAATATTTTTTGTAGGAAATTAGATGCAGAATAATATGTAATTAAAAAAAATATATGATTCTATTTAAAAAAAAAAGAGTTTGACAATTTGAAATTTTAGAAAATGGTGTGTCTGATACAAAGGCAGGGTTCCTCAAAAGTGAAAATTTTTAACACTGGTACATAAACAGTATTTATGACCAACCATAGGAAAAAGAAAATTTCTTAAATTTTAAATACAACATCAGAATAATTTTTTTGTGAACCTCCGCTTTTTACATTTTTTTCAGAAAAACGTCAATAACTCGGAAATGCCATATCGAAATTAAAAACCAAAAAAAGTTTTAAGTTATAAAATACAATCCAAATTATAAAATGAAAAAATATACAGGGTGTTCCATTTAAAAAAATGTTTGCTTTTGTTATAACGCAAAATTGGGACACCCTGTATATTTTAAAATAATTTTACGGCATAGAGATTTTTAATTCAATAAATTTTTATATGAAACATTTTTTTCTATCTCTTACGAGAAAGGCGCTAGGACAGCTTGACGCACTGTTGCAGGTCCCTGTATAGTCTGTTCGTTGAATCTTTCGTCGTACGTCACAAATTATCGCTTCGAGAAACGACGCAAAAACATTTAGTCTGATAAAGTAAACCAAATGCGTTAGAAAAAGAACGCACTGTAAACCTTTCGTCGTTTTTTGAAGCGATAGTTTGTGACGTACGACGAAAGATCCAACGAACAGACTATAGTTTTAATCCAGCGTGTTCTAAATCCAAAATATTGTTAACATATATAAGAAACAATATTGGACCCAACATGCTGCCTTGTAAATATGATTCAAATTTATTATTATCTACACTTAATATTACCATTTGTTTTCAGCTTGACAGATGCCCCCATTAATTTATTACTCTATATTTGTATAATTTTAGAAATTAGATGGAATGATCCACACAATCAAAGGTCAAATCGACTCATAAGTACCTCTCCCCATCCAATCTAAGATGAATTTTACCATTTGTACAAATGCAATAGGTGATCATTTTTTTGCAATCAGAGGAATTGCTTATAACTGGATCGCAAGTTATCTCTCATGAAGAAAACAGATAGTAGAAGTGGCATCTGAAACCAAGGTATGTCGGTCATCTGCACTGGATATGGGGGTACCACAGGGTAGCGTTTTAGGACCCCTTTTGTTCAACATATACAATAAAGACATGTTTAAATTATTTGATCATCCGGCTTATAACGTTATTAATTATACCGACGACTGTCGTCGGAAAAAGCCTTAATTAATTGTCATCTAACACTGAAAAGTTACTACCTTCTTTAAGAACATGATTTACTAATACTAAATGAAATGAAAACTAATAATATATTATTTAAAAAAAAGTGAGGCAACCACACATCCATCATATCTAATAATTAATAAAAACAATATACAATAATAATGGTCAATAATATAAAATTCTTAGGAATCTTCATTGACAATAAATTAAAATGGCAACAACATATAGACCATATATCTGTACGGTAATGTTTAATTCATATTTGTATAATTTTAGAAATTATATGAAATGATCCAAACAATCAAAGGTCAAATGCAATCTAAGATCAAATTCACCATTTGTACAAATACAATAGCTCTTGATTTGTTATGTAATTTTATTCCCTCAAAAGTATTTCACTTATGTGCATTCGAAAATATATGCTTCTAAAATATTTGTGATGTTCTCTCTGATGACTACAGTCAGTCTAAAAAAACATGATTCCCGATTATATCCCTTCATTGTGAAATTATTTAATTTCTCGTATGTTCTCTAATGTTCGTTAATTTTGTCAAATCATGCAATTTTGTCAAATTTTGTCAAATCTACGGCATAAAATGTTGATTAAATTTATTTATGTATTAATCGATTAGACGATTTAATTGATTATAGTTTATGTTGCGTTCTTATCAGCTTTGTTATTTTCTCTCTGTTAGTAGTTTTTATCTTCGATTTCAGATAAAGAAGGCTCGTTTTGACAACAAGTTTAGATTTTGTAACCGTTCTAACACGCCAGTTGACTGTTTCATATTCTCGTTGTTTGTGGTTATTTTTTACTCTCATATTTATTTGATATTTTCGTTACTTAAATTAACGGCAAATCTAATTTACATTTGGTACTTTGGATCCATTCAGTGTGATGTTAAGATGTTAAGATTTCAATTTGGAAGGTGCTTCTCGTTTTATAATTACACTTTATATTTAATCTTGTGCAATTTAACTTAAATAATACAAAATAAAAATACTCTAAAAGCATTTGTAAAAGAATCCTGATGCCCAAGAGCATATTTGCTCCCTCAGCATCATGGACCAAGCAAGGGTTAGAGTGGAAAATCGTCGCAGCTGCATGTACTCCGCCCAGCTTCATCCATCCAAAATTTTTGTATGTTTTGTATAATTTTTGTGTATATTCATACGCATTTTTTGGAAACGAAGCTAAAGACTAATAAACATAAAGATAAACATAAAAAATAATAACACCACAAAAATTGTTACATCGTGCTGAATATTATTTCAGACATGTAACGACAGCTAACAGTTATGTCATTCAATGCCTGGCGGTGCTTTAGTACGGGGAGTAGTTGTTTTAACTGTTAGCTGGAGTTTTTACAGTAAAATGTAAAACATAAGTGCAGAAATGCTCATAAAGAAAATTTATTTTTCTCACTATTAATTATTACTATAAACATAATCATTCTGAATGTTGTTATTTTTACATGTCTTAACACATGTACTAAAGAACAACTTCTTAATCATAATTTTTTAATTAAACTAGCGTCGTCTATAGAACAATACTTTGTTTTTCATGTTCTACTATCACTGATAATAAAATCATTCGTTTGAAATATTTATTGAAACTATTCCGAAATAATTATTTTCAAAAATATGATTGTATCGAATATATATGGTAAAACGAATACTGTGGGCAAAAATATAAACAAAAACGTATCAATTTTTTTTATTGTTACTTTAAAGTGGATATTGTTAATTAGCTATTACAAGTATTGATTATAGTTACGTTATATAATAAAAAATAAGAAAAAAAAACATAAATAGAGTAGTCTCAGGAAGTACATTCCAGATAATAACCGATAGAACAGAGTATAATTTGCCTATTTTATTTCACATATTCTAAGTTTTAAAATAAAACATACGTTGCATTTTTTTACACTTGCTTAAATAAGATACAACGAAACTATTACATAGGGCAACAAAAATTTATTATTTATTATTTGGATTCGTTCATTTTTTTAAGTTTTAGTGGCTAAATTAATAGAGAATCACCTTTTTTTTCCATCACGCACAATTTTTAAAAAGTGTCTTATTTATGATTTTTTAAATATTTGCGAATAAAAATTATATGACATTCTAAAAATCGCTACGCCACTGAGATTAAATTGTGTACAAATCAATAGAATAATATAGGGGAATTCCTGAAAGTAAAATTTAATTGCTGGGATTCGGAATTCTCTGATTTGCAGTCGGCAAATGAGTTATAAATCGACGTCTTCGTGTAACAAGCGAATTCATTAGTCGATTCAGTAATCGTCCTAAATCCGTGGTCGAAAGATGGAAAAGCAAACCGAGGAATACCACTATGTGACAAGACCATACAAAGTTATGTGCTGTGTACGGTAAAGATAACAGAAAACCAGTGCCAGAATTGGTTTGCCAAATTCCGTTCGGAAAATTACAATGTCAAAAATGCGCAACTTTCAAGAAGACTAACCACCGTAACACGACTCGATAGATCGTATATATATTAAAAATTTCTCAAACGACCATGCAGATATTTGCACAAGCTGGTATATATATATATATATATATATATATATATAGTTAGTAAACTTAATATTTGGGTTCCACACGAACTCTAAGAAATTTACTTAAGAAAGATGTATGCGATAAATTCTTGAAAAAGAAAAAGAAAACGATCCACTTCCCAAACGTATTGTCAATGGCCATGAGAAACGTATAGATTATTCATCGATCATTGTGCAAGCCCGCTGAACAGGCTGCAACCACTTCAAAAGCAAATATCCATCAAATGAAGGTTAAGCTGTCATTTTGGTGGAATTACAAGGGTATTTTGAGCTGCTATAACATCATAACCAAACCATCAATATAGCTATGTATTGTCTCAAATTAGAAAAATCGAATAAAGCAATCATGCCAGAATTGGCAAAATGTAAGGATGTTGTGTTCTACCATGACAACAGGAGTTACACACAAGTTTAATGACTCGCCAGAAGTGTTTAGGAACTTGGATAAGATCATAGTCATTTGTTTCGGTGTATGCAAAATTCTTTAAATGGTAAACAATTTATTTCAGACAATGGTGTCAAACAGCACTTCATTTATTTGCTAAGAAAGGCCAGAAGTTCTTTGAGCGTGATGGCATCATGATATTACCCAAACGATGGCAAAAAGTCATCGAAAAAAAAGGTAATACATAACTGAATAAAATTACTTCTTTTTATAAAAAGTAGTTTTTGATTATTATAGTAGAAAACCAAAATGACTTTATATATCCCTAATATATCAAAACAATCATGTTCATATTTTATATTTAATTTTACAACTACAATAAAATGTATATTATATAATAATATATGGTGTCGCCTTTTTAATCGTTCCTTAAGTAAAGTACCTTTATTAATATTTATAACAAAAATAAATTATTTAAATAAGCAATTTTATTAAAGTGATGTACCATGTTAAAATATAATATTCATTTGAGTATTCTCTTATATTTATAAACTCAAAATCAAGTTTGCCTTTCCAAAAATAATATTTATAAATGTTTTTATATGCAATTAAATTTTTTATAATGGAACAGACTGGAGTTATTTATGGTATAAAACGTATAGTTTCTAAAATCTGATGTGAACTGTTTTGCGAATTCAGTTACAATTAATTATCACTTCATATACTTTCAGACAAAGATAATGATACAAGATTACTTTAACAACTGACGTCCCTAACGGAGAGTTCGACTTATTGACGGAACATTTTAATAGTTACGCTTTATTTGTGTGGTTTACAGTAACAAAAAATGTCTGCCAAGAAATAATTTCTGGTTAAAATATAGTGAATCTTTTAGTGCAAAAGTGACTATATATGTATAGTAGATTAATTCAATTGGTCCTAAAATGGTTGTTATTCCAAAAAAAACATTGATGCTGTGCGTGAACTCATATCGTAATACATACCGTCTTGTGACTTATCGTGAGATTAGGGTTACTTGGGCATTAGTGGGACCAATATACATTCCATATTGCGTGAACATTTGGCTGTCAAGATAAATTGATCGCCTTAGATTCCACATAATTCAACAATCGCTAAAAAGAGGCACGTGTCGATTGATAGAAACACATGCTCAAGATTGCAGTGCTTTAAAATAAATCTATGATATCATAACAGGTGACGAAATTATGGATATATGCTTACGAGATAGAAATTAACAGCAGTTAACTGTCGGCATATTTCAAGATGAGCCAAAACCAACAAAAGTCGCCCATTTTTTTCCTAAAAAAAACGTACCTTGGAAAAATGCTTTGAAAATTAGTTCAAGTGATGATTCATGTCTTTCTTTGTTCTATATTCCCGAAATATAAAATTTTCCAATATTTATTTCTTTTTTTTCTGGAATAATATTTTATCAAGGGCATTGAATGTGACCATGGCCATTCATTTTATTAAATAATGGTCCATGCAATTAATTTATATTTTCCACAAAAAAAGTTTTATCGTGGAAAATATCCTAAGTGGTTTAATAAATATTTAGTTTGCTTAACAAAAGACAAGAAAAGAGTATTTATAAAAATCGATTAATTAATAGGATTATTTAGTTTTCGCAAACTTGTGCGACTAATGTAAAATACTTAGTAATAATCTTTACAATAACCACATCTATAAAACAGAATGTTCGATTAATAGGAATTGTAACTCTTTCTGGTCATTTGTTAACGAAAATAGAAAAACTTCTGGTTACCCATAATCAATGTATTATCTCGATAAACCAAGTGACCCTTTAGAAGGCAACGTTCAATTATTTACAGATTTTTTGGTAATGTCTATGTAAATAACAGTACCGTTACCTCTCTTGGTGAAAACAAACCACAATTGAACGTAGATTATTCTTTTAAATTAATGAAACTTCTGTTTTGAAACAATAATGAATTTGAAAACTTCGTATTCCTGTGATCCTGACGGAATCCCTTAAGTAATGTTAAAATAATGTATTTGTACGATATCAACACCACTTTCTTTTCAAAGATCAAAAACTGAAGAGACATTTTTCATGAGATGGAACAATAGTTTCCTTGCATCAATTATTAAAGCGGGTGTCAGACGGAAAGTAAGTAATTACCGCGGTATTTGAATTCAATCGGTCATTCCGAAAATGCTTGACCAGATGGCCAAATTAATAAGTGTTGTGGGCTGGTTAGCTTTCTTTCAGGCAGAGCACAGGTTGTCAGAAACGATATGGCTCTATCTTCGCATATTAAAATCCTGTCCGATGTACCTCAGGGTTCACATTGTTATTCAATTTATTTATTAACGATATTCAATTTGTAATCGATTGTAATTTTCTGCTTTATGCAGACGATTTAAAAATCTACAGCACAATTTGATCGAAAGAGGATGCAGTTAACCTTCAAAGAAACTTGAACAACATCTCTAGATGGTGTTTTGGAAATAATTTAACTCTGAATGTTAAAACGTGCAAAACCATCTAATACTCTCGTAGTAACAAAATACACTTATCTAATTATTATATTGACAAGAACAAGCTTGAACTTGTTACTGAAATAAATGATCTGGGTGTAATATTCAGTAGTAATCTGTCATTTACTGTCCACATACGATATATTGTTAATCGAGCTCTGATAAGGATTTAGAGTCAGAATAGGATCTCGATTTTCTATCTCTACATTAAAATATCTGTATTGTTCTTTGGTTTGTTCATTACTAGAATATGCATCGTCTGTTTGGTGTCCATCTCAATATTACCTACATACATACTATAAATTATATGGATTATCATTTACTTTTTCTACGCTGCTAGATAAAATCTAATTTATTTTTTATTTTTTAAATCAATATTTATGCGTACTCTATCTGGAGATAAATATCGGTTTTGTGTATACTTTTACACCCTTACATTTTCATAAGAGTTATGTACGACCAAAAGGTAATAATTTCCAATTTCGAAAAAATATATTGGGGTGTTATTTGAGAGACCCTGTGTGGGCAGCACCATTGTTCGGTATTTACGGCGAAGGCAGAAGCCAATAAATCGGGCATTTGAGGGGGTGGCGGATCCGGCCTTGATTTATGCCGGGGCGCCCATTAGAGAGCGCCCTTGCTGCGTCCCGTGGACGATGTGCGGGGTTGTGTATTTATTTAGCGACGAACGGCGGAGAACTAATTTCAAGATAAGGAGTAAAGGGACAATTTGTTCTTCGGTATGGCGGGGATGCTTTAATGGGCGACCTCTTAGCGATTTATAACTTAATTTCCACAATGAGTGAGAGGCTTTTGTGAATGCTGCAGGAATTTGTTTTAATGGAACGTTTAACGATGATGTCGTTATACAATTTTAAGCTAAATAAATACACCCTAATGATTAATGGTGTTGTGTTTTAAATATTATCTATAATATTCTTCTAAAGAATATATTTTTTTAACTTTAAAACAGAGTCATTACCGTCAGTAAGTAGTTTAAGTGCTGACGTTTTTGATTCGAATCTTTGTAAGTTCATTGTTTGTCAAACTCGCATTGCTCCACTGCTCTATTCATTTCATATATCCACTCGGTTTAATATAACTTTGTATACTAACAGTTTGTTCTTAAGCGATAGTTCAGATTGCCGACCTATTATACGTTAGAGTTTAGTAAGTTTTAATCCCAGCTGTTTGCACATTATGAAAATGAGCTTCTGTAACTTGGGATAAACTGGCGGATGGATAAGTTACATTCAGCATTCACATACTTTATTTTCTCAATTCAGTTATAAATTTAATTTTTCCTGTATAAATTATAGACAAATATTTCGTTAATACATATTTTTATGTGTGTTGCTATATTACAACTCTTAATATGTATTTCAATATCATTTACTTTTGTGTCAAAATGGGTCCAGAATATGTGTAAATACCTTTAAAGTCGGTTTGTGAAGCAGATACACCGATTATTTTCTTATTATTATGACGTTGAACAAGAGCCATTCGTCGTAACATTACTATTTTGACGTTCATTAGTTTCTCAGCCTATAGTGCCTTGTAAGGTACTAAATATGTGTATATTTAAATGTACGTAAATAACTGAAACTTGATTAACTAATTGCTAATTTCAAATCCCAAGCTATAATATTTATTAATTAATGATAAATAATTCGATTTTAAATCTCTAATAAATCTTATAAATTGTATTAACTTATTAATTCTTTTCACATAAAAGCTTTTAGTGGTAGAAGTTTTTGATGGAATAAAATAATTTTCTTCCCACGATTAGACATTAAATCGTGGCGAAAATTGAATAAAAACATGTCAATCAATTGCATTAGACAACGCCTACGTGTGAGAAATTTCTATCGTAGAATAACAGCGCGAACGTGTGTGGGTGATTTTGAGTGGCTTCGCCAATCAATGCCAATTACCGATCCTCGTGGTCACTCGTCCGAAATCGCTCTTTTCCCGTCCTTTCTGTTTCCGGCTTGCCCTTTGCGGAAATCGATATTACGCTTCCTTTAGCTTCAGGTGAACACCCTTAACACCAGTAAAGCTCTGAATTAATTCGATGATTCCGCGAGATACTCGGCGTAAGTGGATAATTAATAGAATTACCGAGACAAGATATTCAGCAGTTTTACATTAATGATCGGCTGATGTAATATCTGCTGTAAATCGTGTTATTCTGGATCATGATATATTTTTGCTACGCAATTATA
Organism: Ontholestes murinus; assembly: GCA_963969525.1. Taxonomy (NCBI): domain Eukaryota; kingdom Metazoa; phylum Arthropoda; class Insecta; order Coleoptera; family Staphylinidae; genus Ontholestes; species Ontholestes murinus. Next base: position 36,151,840 of record OZ018391.1, read on the forward strand.
CCTAAATGATTAACTGGCGCGTGCTCCAGTATAACTAATACAGTATACAGAAGGGATTGCTGCGGAGTATATATTTCATTAAAAAGGGTAAACATTAAATCAAACTAATTAAGTGAGTTATGGCGCTTTATTTAATAAACGCGTTATATATCCTGTTATTACAAAAGGGTTTAATTTAGAATCTTAGCTTAATTAACTATTTTAATACATTTCGTAACTATAGCTATAATAATACGCACAAGTCAAAAGTAATTGGGATTAAAATTATGTGAAAACTAACATGGAAAATATTTTAGCGTTGAAAAGCTTTGCTGACTACATAATTTTTAATGGTATTAGCTTTATAAAAAACAAAACTTAGTGTAATGTTTATAATACATAAACCATTTTTTTAGCATTTTTTCTATTAACATAATGTTGCATTAACTTTTTAATTACCAAATATATATAAACATGCCAACTTAGTGATTGCAGTTCGTGACCTTTAATACCATTTGCCTTTAGGATAGCAAGTTAATCTTCTTAATTGATTAAGGCAGTCCTATATTATAACCAATTGCCACTAATCAACCATCTGTGTGTTTTGCACTATATTGTTAGCTTTTATTTTACTTGCACTCTTTTTATTTTTCATTGTGGCATTGTTATTTATTTCGAAATAGACCTATACATCTTATCATATGTAATAACTATAAGTAATTTTTAATCTCAAATGGTTAACAATAACAATGGCTTCTGGATAAATCCAGGTCAGGACTTTAAGCTTAATGTTTAAGTATTCTAAAACAATAAGAAGAATTGGAGCTCGAAATGAGTCAGGTTAATTACAAGATCCTATCTTTTAGGAATTTAAAACGATATTGAAGAACTATGATTACTGTAGTTTGAGTAACCGGCTATGACTTCTGGGATTCGCACAATATAATTCTTGATAAGGATGGTTGGAAGTCAAAATCGAGAACTTATTAATTTTATTTTTTCTCTGGAGAAAATCAGGCTAGTTACCGCGGTGCCCCTAGAGTGCCTGCCTAAACAATCTTAATTTTCTTATTTTATATGTCAGAATACTAGCAATACTACAGAACAAATAGAATCTACTCTCATTCAACGCGTATATAAACTATTTGAATTAAATTGAAGTATCAGTTGTAAAGCTTGTAATATAAATATTGTGATCAAAGGAAATTCGGGCCATGGACTGGAGGTTCAGGAAGAATTAATCGAGCCATGAATACTTAATTTGTGCGGCTCTAATTACATACATATATATGGATACATTAAAATTGGTCGTGAATGAATGGCAAATTCCGAATTCAAATCCCGCTTAGATTCACCTTTACTTAAGCCAAAAATACCGTCTAACATCCTTCCTTAAAAAAAGATAAAACTACAACAGCTTATGAATAGTTGACTGTGTACTTTAAAGAATTCCTTCCTCATGTCGTCTAGAACTAATCTTAAATGGTCAACAATAACAAAGATTTCTGGATAAATTCAGATCGAGTCTTTGAGCCTATTTTAAAATTATTATTATTGGAATAACATTGAATCAATGGCACAAATATCACATGCACATCTCTTTCTAATTGCGTATTTTATATTTGAAAAAATAAGATTTCTTTGTACGAAAATTAAAATTGACGAGTAATAATTGAAAGTAAAAGTGAGGCAGGCCGATTTTCAAAGATATAGACCACTTAAGATTACAGCAGATTAAGTCGCCAACACTATAAGTAATTTTGTTAATATAAGGTGGTTAATTAAAAATTAACTTGCTTCGTTTCACATTATTTTGTATTTTCGGCACTGGGCCATTATCAAGAATAATAAAAAAAAAACGTAATTTTAACAGGTTTATATATATATATATATATATATATATATATATATATATATATATATATATATATATATATATATATATATGGAGGGGTTCAGGTTTGAAATCGGGGAAACCCAGAGTTATTTATTGTCGTTATTCGAGGATCAGACAAAAAAGTGGTCAAAAATGAAAGAGTACAATTAGCTGATATATGTTCTACCTGATTGTAACTTGAAAAAAATACTCATAACTTAAATATTTAAAATATAACGTCCTTTAATTACTTTCCCATTCTAACTGGTTGGAATCTATCCTTCAGAGACTTTAACCAATTTACAATGAAATTGTTGAACTATAATCAAGTACATATTACATGCATCTGGCTTTTTATTCTCTAAGACATTTAAAAGAAACAGTCAATATTACAGCAAATTGTTACCGTGGTTTAATTTTGTACAAAGTCATAATGATAATAAAATATGTCCGAGACGGAAGTACCGGCTCTGATCGCTGCTTAAGAAACAAGCCAAAGCAATGTGCCTGTGGTAAGAGGGCCAAATCAGGTGAACAGTGTTCCCGGTGCAAATCTTATTACCACACCAGCTGCGAGGGCAGCTGTAACCTGCCGTTAACGGAACCTAACCTCCAAACAACAGTTCCGAGCATGGATGTAAATAATGCATTTTCGCACATTCGACAAAACTTATTCATCAACTATACTGACTTAATAACTGAACTTAAACTATTAAATCAATTGTTAACTGAAAAAGTAAGGAATCTCGAAAAGGAGAATAGTGAATCAAAAATGTACTTTGAGACAAAATGTGTGTATAATAAAACTGTTAAAATTGGTGACACCAATAATAGCTAATTAACAGCCAATGCCAGTGCGACTTATAAATCCGTCGTAGGCAACAAAACCAACATCGACATCCAATTAATAAATAGTGACGTACTTGAAACCAAGGAAGCACAAAACGTTGCTCAGCCGACCGCCTGCTTCGAGAGTTAAGTGGTCTGATACTGTTTGCAAACCACGGCACAAGCGATCTGAAGTACCAATCTCGTCGAATAACGACACTGTTGTAAAGCCCAAAAATAGTCATAAAAAGAAAACCATAAGAGGTACAGCCTCCTGGAATGTTGGCAACTTCAACTCAAAAAGCTTGGCTACATGGAGGACTCGCCAAAATAAACGCCAGCTCTGAACAAGGAATTTTTGGAGAAAATATTTCCTTCTCGCAAATTTCAAGTTGAGAAATTAGCTGCTCTTGAAAACACCTTAACGTCAGCATTCAAGGTGGAAGCCAACGTTGATCTATTAGACAAATTAATTAAGCCTGATTTATATATTAACTATAATAACTTTTTATGAAGCTAGACAAATTGTTAAATATATGAACTATTGCAAAATCAACTTATTTCACAAGCGGGGATTTTAATATAGATTTCAGCAGTTCATCACCTGAATCTTATGAATTCATAAATATCCTAAAATCTTTTAACGGCACAGCTACAATTACAATTCCTACACGAATTACACATGTAAACGCATCAGTAATAGACAATATTATTACTAATCTGGAAAGAGATTATGAAACATCGGTATTTGAGACACACTTGTCGGATCACCTCGCCCAAATTAATCTTTTTTAATCTAAGTCTAAGTATCATAAAGAATATTTAATTTAAATAACTACTTTTCCAGGATTATTAAAAGGATATACTATTTGGGAAGAAATGTACACAAATGACAATGTAGAGAGCAGTTAGAATACATTCATGCAAGTTATTGGCAACAGTTTAAATAAAAGCTGTCCTGAAGTAGCCGTAAGTTATAAGCATAAACGAGACCACAGTGCATTAAGAACTCCGGAGATATAATCGTGCAAAGAAATGCTTAACTGTTTACAAGTCTTGAAATATTTTAACGATGGAGCCAAATATGAATATTATAAATTATATAAAAAATACAACAAGCAAAACGTGACAAGACCGAACATACTTTACTATTTTATAAATAAAATCCTTGGTAAATCTGGACTGTCTCTTGATGCGATAGTGGCAAATTAAAATAATTTAACAAACAATTTATTAACGTTTCAATTAATCTTACCAAAAACATGGTAAACAGCCAAGCAAATATTAATATTGCCAGAAACGCCAAAACGCTATTTCTTAAACCAACATTACCAAATGAAATATTTAATATTATTCTTGCCTTGACTAATAAAAACGGTTATGGATATGATGAAATAAATTCTAAACTATTAAAAAGTGCAATAAACGATCTCGTACTTCCCTTAACCTATGTAGTAAATGAATCTCTAAAAACAGGTATGTTCCCAAACTGCATAAAATTAAAAGTAATAATCCCAATACATTAGAAAGGCGATTCAACGAATCCAGATAATTATAGGCCGATCAGGTAACTTAGTGTTTTCTCCAAAATTTTGGAAAAAGTAATTGAAAATAGAATTGTAGATGTTCTTAATGCAAATAATCTTTTTGATAATGCTCCGAACGGCTTTCTTAAAAAGAAATCGACTCGACAGCTATCTATGAGTATTTAGAATGTATTGTAGATGCCTTGGAGAGAGCTGAAATTCTCTTAGGAATATTTCTGGATCTCTCAAAGGCATTTAAGACAATGAACCATAATATCTTATCAAGTAAATTAGAATTATATGAAGTAAGACCAGTTTTAGCTTAATCTGATATTTTCTTCGTGATTACACACTAAGGCAAAAATTAGCAGTATATTCAGCACATCTGCGAAGATATAAAGAATGAAATGAAAGACAGTCGTTAGGGTTTTCAAGGCAAATGAAAGCAAATTTTATAAACAAATCAACAATAAACAAGAAATACACATAAACCCTCCAATTACAGGGGAAATCATTGATTACTGGCGAAATATATGGTTCAAATCTAAACAGCACAAAGATGATTTAATATGTCTCCAAAAAGAGGAAAGTAAACAAACCCGTGTTAAAGAAGAAAGCGAATACAAAATTTCAAAAGAGGAACTTACAGAGGCCATCATGAAAACACATAACTGGAAATGCCTAAGTGCAGACGGTATTCACAACTTCTGGTATAAGAGACTTAATTCACTCGACTCATACATATCCAATCAAATAAATAACATAATCGAGCATCCTGAAAACTTCCCAAGCTTTTTAACACAACGCACAATATTCATCCATCCCAAAAATACAAACACAAAGAACCCAGCAAATTACAGACCTATCACCTGTCTACCAACGCTATACAAAATCATAACAGCACGCGTTGCAGAAAAAATAGAAACACACTTAACACAATACAACATAATCACAGAAGAGCAAAAATGATGCAAGAAAAATAGCAAGGGGTGTAAAGAACAACTAATAATAGACTATGTAATAATGACGCAAGCGGAAAAGAAACAGCGCAATCTGACCACCTGTTACATTTATTACAAAAAAGCTTTCGACTCTGTACTACAGTTGGTTAATAAAATCCTTAGAAATATAAAAGATCCATCCTCAAGTACGGGTATGATTAGAAGGAATAATGAAATTGTGGCACACTAAAATATGTGTAAATACAGACACAGAATGCATAGAAACAGAAAACATATCCATCAAATGAGGTATTTTCCGACTCCCTAAGTGCATTATGGTTTTGTTTTGGTCTAAGCCTTATATCAAGCATTGAATATAACCAACCATGGTTTTACCATAAAGAGCATGAAAACTACTCACCACAAAATAAACCACGTAATGTACATGGATTACATTAAGCTATACACATACACGAAGATATAAATGAAACAATTACTGAACATTGTAGAAGTGATTACAACCGATACCAGAATGGAATTTGGGATGGATAAGTGTAAACTGCTGCACACGGAGAGAAGGATATTGAGAAAGGGAAAAGCAGATGAGATGATTAATAAGGAAATACTGAAGTACATAGAACAGCACGAAAAGTACAAATATCTAGGGTTTGAACAAAAAACAAAAAACCAACATGGTAACATCAATAAAATACTAAAAGACAATATTTCTTGAATTAGTTTCTTATGTAGCTCGTGGTGAAACATTTTGTAACATAGAAATAACACAATTTACGCTTGGTTTGTACAAATACTAAAAGACAAATACAAAAGTAGAATAAATGCAGTATAAAAACAAAATTGAATTCTGCTAATATTTTTTAGGATATCAATACCTACGCGGTTCTTACTGGTTCTTTTGGCTTAATCAAATGGTCAACAACCGAACTAGAAGAGCTAAATACACAAAACAAAGTTCAATTGACAAAACATCGAAACCTACATCCAAAGGAATGCAAAGAGAGAGTAACAATAAGTAGAACGGAAGGAGAAAGAGACCTCGTAGATATTAAAGATCTACACGATAGCCAAATCGAAACACTATCAATATTTTTATAACAAAAACACAAAAATACACGAGGCAGTTATAAACTCTGACAAAAAGTACACACAATTAAATTTGATACACATTGTTTGTTTGGAAATTTAAAAATATTTATTGACAAATTAAATAGCATTATAAGTGGTGTTGACAGTACGACTACACAATCTTTTAAAATGAATGCAGGTTACTTATCATCACCATGATGGAATTATTATTTGGAAGCTTTTTAAGAATTTTTAGTATTATAGCTGTAAAATTAGGTATATAGCTGACATCAGCAGGCTTAATACTAGATTAAGAGGTATATATAGATTCAATGAACTTACGGAAGCCGTTTACTATGTCATGACGATTATCAAGATGCTTATCATCAGTGTTGTCGGAATCCTAGGTATTTTTGTTCTTTTAGAGTTGACATATGTCCAAAACTGTTTAGGATTGAAAATAATTTGATTTTCTACTGAAGATATATTAATGAATGAATTCTCCGAAGAATCATTTTTAGGTTTTTTCTTATTAAGTTTTTTTTCTTTAATAAGTTTAATAATTTCTGAATTATACCATGGTGGGCGTTTATTTTTTGTTGTAAATCGTGAAAGAGTGTTTCAGGCAATATTATATAAATGCTAAGGTTTTTTTTGCCGTTTGATTATTATAATTACCGATGTTCACTTTCACTATTTCGCGCACATTTTCACTACTCACTTTGATACTACGTAGTTTGGATTTTTTCGGTTTCTGGATCTTGAAGTGTTCAAATGAACAACATCGCTAATTATAATAATCAAACGGTCAAAAAATTCTTTCCCAGAGTTGTAAATCTAACAGACATAGTTTTTGACAACGCGGAATCGTTACTTCTTGAAAAGGGTCTGAAATATAGTCCTGAAATTACATTAAAAGAAACACTAGAACGGCTGGTATTAATTCTGAAATAATTTGTAATGAAATTGCCAGCACAGACGAAAGAAACTCAAAGAAACATAATGTAGCAAAACTAATTAAAACATATAAAAATTCACATTTTAAAAGTAAAACTCATAATTCAGATAAACAAACAATAACTAACATAAAAATTACACTAAACAATAACAACGTGAATAAAAAATTAACAATTAAGTGAAACAAACTAAGTGAACAACCTATTATATCTCAAACTATTGCGTTATTTCCATTTTGATTATCTAATAATACAGTGCACACCGCTTAATGTGATCACAATGGGACTCGGGGTTTTTGATAACAATAACCGATTGATAATAATAGCCGAAAAACAAAACTTTATTTTAAATAAAAATATATAACGTAACAAACTATAATAACGTAACATTTTGAATTCTCTACAATTATTTGTTATATAACTTTCATGTTGCTTCAATAGTTTATTAGCAATTGGCAAAAAATGTCAAAAATTACAATTTTTATTTTTTTTTCTCGAAAGAATTTTATGAAAAATATATTTTAACAAAATTTGTTCAGTTTCTCATTTTCTTTAACTTTTGTTCGAAAAGTTTTGTAATATTTTTCATATTAAAAAAAAATAACGAAAAAAAACAAAAAACGCCTCAAGTAAACACCCACTTCCGGTTTATGAATGTTTACCAAAAGCTTTTCAGTTCCAGTTTTTAACGATAAAACCTTAAGTTTAAAGTTTCATCTCAATCGGATCAGTCGTTTTTGAGATACAGCACCCACGAACAGACAGACAGACAGACACACACACAGACACAATTTTTTTTTTCCAGAAATTAGTTTAATGGACTCGGGGGACCTCAAAACGGATATTTCCGCAAAAAAAAAATTTCGATCACAATACTTCCCCTATATATACTTCGTATATAGGGAAAGTAAAAATGATAACATAAACCGAAATCATGATTACTATAAACGAAAATGTTTGTATGTAGTATTACACGTTCGGCCCGTTCTTCACAAAAGTGATAACAGTATCCGATTGATAACATTATCCGTGATTCTAATAAACGGCGTCTACTGTATATAAAAAAAAAACTGGTTCTACGCTATTTGTACTAATTCTTAATTTAGACTAACAATTGTTTGTGACCAAATTGTCATATCATTTGTAAAAAATAGCTTTGGAATTGATTTCATCCACACAATCGTTTTAAAGCTTTTGACATAGCATATTTCTTATGAAAGTTATTCATTTTGATATCAGTTATAAAAGCAATTGAAATTCTTTAAACAAGCATACTACTCTTGCGTTAAAAATTTTGAAGATTTAGAATCTGATATTATATTACATTTTTGTAGTTTGTTTCGTTTGGTAATCTTGATCGTTTAACTTAACTTTTAATGATCAAGTTGTTAGATCATTTATAGAAGAACTCTGAAATTGATTATATCTATACAAACTTTCTAAAGCCTTGGATACAGATGATCTTGTTATGTTTTCTTATGAAACATATTTTGATATTAGTGATGCTATAAAGCCACGTACCAGTATCGATCTATTTTGGATCTTATAAACGTAGCACAGTTCAAATTAAGCGGATTTTTAGTATGTAATTTTATAATCTCGGGTATCCGTCAACCATTAGGATTACATCAAGTGTCTGAAGCATTTTACTAGATTTCCCTAAATTGAATGAGTAACCACTGATAATTTCAGGTAACTGCCAACAGTGGCAAATATACCAATAATAATGTGCAAACATCAAATTCTTCTACCCATTTCAACTACATTAACTTCAGAACATGTCACCTTCATCTGTTGTCATTTCTATCATATGCCAAACATATACAGGAACTAAATTTAAAACAGTTTAATTTAGGCAGATAAAATGTATATAAATATGAAACACTTTTTTTAGTGTCTATGAAAATTATTTTCAGATTGTGTTGATTGTTCTGATAAAATTTTATTTGTTTCTCCGTCATTCTCCTGAATATTTTTGCTCATATATTTGTTTGAATCGCTTTACCTATACGTATTTTCGCAATTATTTAGCAAGAGGGTGAGAATAAGTGAAGGATAATTTTACTTGTTGTCTGGTATTAATCACGAGAGCACTTGATGTGAAATGAATGCGTATTATCTTAAATGTATTAGTAGAGAATTACTGAATGTGTTTGGAGGAGTAAATAAAACACTTATAATTGCACTAATTTAATTTTTGAACTGTTACATTTTATTTAGTAGCGTTATCGAGATATAATTAGTTCGGATTTAAATTGATTTATTAATCAATTATTTAATATTCTACATAATATTCTTCAAGGTGAAAGAATTCAATTATCAATTAAAACGCACAGTCGTGGTTGAATTGTATAATATTTTATCCTCTTGGCCTTATCTGCTCCCTTTTCCACTATTTTATTCAATTTACTATAACACTGCGTTTTAATATTTTTAATAAATAAACACTTTACAAATTAATGTTAATCTCAAATTTTATAATGAAAACGTTTTTCTGAAATTATGATGAATCATTTTCGTTTATGCTTTATCTTATTAATGTTTGTATTTTTACTACAATATTTAAAACCTATTGACTTGCCTAGGCATAAATATTTATATTTATATAATAAATTAAATAAATAAAAATTATAATATTTCAAATTACAAGCATAATTATTATAAAAACGAAAACTTATTAGAGGGTAATCTCATCATATCTTATATAAACGAGAAATAACATTAGCTATATTTAAAAATCAATGAAGTTCCTTTAATATCTAAAAAAATAAAGACCTTTATGAAATAGTCACAGTCTGTAAATATTTGTTCACACGTGGCTTTTTGATTGGAATAATATGATTTAAGTATGTTTAAATAGTAAACAATTTGTAAATTTTATGCTGTCTAATAAATGGAAATAATAAATTTATTAATATAAGAACATGCAATACAGAAAACGTAACATTTATATCGGTTTTCTATTTGCTTGATTAAATTACTAGTGGCAGTATTTTCAGACGTCAATTTAAATTTTTATGCATGCATTTCATACTGATTGTATAATAGTGAGTGTATAGTTATGGAATTGTATTGTAATACCACATTTTCCCTTTTTGCAGAGGAGTCTAGTGGGCAACGGGGAGCACCGGAGACGGTCGTCATGGCAACGTCCGCCGGCGGCGGCGGTGGCGATGAGCGGAGACAGGAGGAGGAGAGGCGCGAGTCCCCGATCCCCAGCGTACCCCCTGGAGGTTCACCCATCAGCGGCATCCTGAAGGGCGGCAGGCTGTGGAAACAACAAAGCGTCGATATAGCGGTCCCGAAAGCAGAACCGCAACAGGTGATTCCGCTTGCCAACAACCGCGCACAGAACGTGTGCTCATTAGGCGTTTTCCAGGTGTCAGAACCAATCACCTCAGACGACGAAGGTGGCAGCAAGCGATCGGTTAGATTCATCGAAGAGGAGGAAGAGAAGCGCGTCGGATGCGACGGTGCGCCCGAGAAGCCGCACCTGGAAACACCGGCTGCTGATGCAAAAGAGATTGCTCCGTCGCCCGAACCGATGGAAATGATGCTTACGTTTAAATTGGGCAATCACGTGATGATCTCTAACAACAGCCTGAAGCCGAATTCGGCAGTCAGGCAGTTGTTCCCATGCACGAAACCGTTGCCGAAGCCCGAGGAAGACTCGCAGCAATATTTGGTCACATCGGAATCCCTGAGGGCGTTCGAGGAAGCGAAACGGTCGAAGTTACCGCAGGTTATCCCAGGAGATCCGGATGAATCCATCAAGCGTGCGATAGAGAGGAACACTTTACGAAGGTCGCTGATCCGTTACGAACCGCGCAGCAAAAAGGCGGCACAAAAGACTGACAACTCCCTAGTTGAGAGGATCAAGCAGTTAACTTGCGATGTGGATGAACCCGTTGAGGAGGAACAATCCCGCGCTAGTCCCCCGGGCGAAGAAGCCCGGAACTCACCGGAGGTCACTGCGGCAAAAAGCTTCTCACCTTCATCATCATCCTCCTCCAATTCATCCGTGTCTTCCACGTATAAGAAAATTACAGATCTTTTTGCAAAGAAAGACCGCCCCGATATACAAGTCGTCGAACCAGTTAAACCTATAACTCACGCTCCAGATTTAGGCGGGCCACAAGAGGAAACTCCTGCAATACAGAAAACATCTAATCCTAGCGTCGAACCCAGAAAACAGTTCCTGTCTACCTTAGCACCTTTGACGGCTTGTGTTAGTGGCACGATACATCCCGATGATTATTATTATCATACGAATACGCAAGCGGGAGATCGGATGTCGATGGCTAGTTCGGTCGGTACGGAATATAGTTTGGAGGATATCGAAGAGGGTTTGAGGAAAGATGAAGAGGAAACTAAGAGGATTGCGCCTGATGTGTTAGCAGGAACACCATCGGCATCTGAGTCTGGGGATGAACTGGCTATGTTTGTGCAACAGGATGCTAGTAGGATTGAGAGGATCAAAAAGAAGTAAGTTATTTAGAAATTTGCATGCCTATCTTAGAAAACGTGATAAAATTAATTACTTAATAATAACATGCTGCGTTACAGTGATAAACAATTGCTAAATTAACTTAGAAGCACATCTATATATTACTATAGTAATTATATAATTACATATATGAACCATAAAAAGGTTAGCTTTAAAAAATGTTTTAGTCATATAATATATAATACATCTACGAAATAATTATTAGTATGATTTTGTAATAATTATGTATCATTTTTCCCTCGCGTAATTACTTATATTTATGGACCCATAGTTAATATAGTTTTTAACAAATTTTTGATAGAAAAATTAGCAAAATCGTCATATGTTTATATTTAAAGTGTTGCACGTACTATTTGCCAACTAATTTGGATTCTGCATCTTGACATTATTAATGACTTGACTGTATGTGACGTAATATCGGATACAAATTGCCCTACATAAACGCGGAATTATGGCGGCGTTATATTAATTTGAAGGGATTTGTAGGGATTCGCGTTAATGCAATCGGGCATTTCGCTGCGCAATACGAACGGGGCGATTTAATGCAGATCCTCTCGCATGTCAAAGTCACTCATTCTGTTCATCCGCTCTATTAACCGTATAACGTCCTCAGTCAACTGTATTCACTTCCATAGCATCGTCATATCAAAGAACAATATGAAAATTCTTATATAAATGTAAACATTTTATTCATCGTAATGTTAAAAATGAATAATAATACGAAGCTGAGGTGCAGGATCGTTAGTCCGGGTCAGAAATTCGTTGGGTGAGCGGTATCATTCGCTATTGGGATAAATTATGACGCTTTATCGAGGCGATCTTTTAAAGTAATAAGCATATATATATACTATAACTACTATTTAAGTTGATTTATTTAGAAATTAACGTTGATGATCTCAATAATCTCTTAAGTAAAGAAAATATAAAACTACCACCAAATCAAAGGTACGTCAATAAAAACATGTTTTAGTTTTTATGTTATGACACAACTATAGTTTTTTGTGACACACTATAGTTGTACTTAAATACCGTTAATGTGGGGAAATATATGTAAACATACAGTTAGCTACATAATGGATTAGAGCTCCTCCCTCTTGAACGCGTATACTTTCTAATGGTCCAATCCACCACATAAATATACATGAGGGTTGAAGCTCTTGTACATTATTTATGCCTCAAGATTATAGTTGCTTAGTATGGCACGGAGGGAGTATAGATAAATCATGATGAAGTGCATATTTGTGGTAGGCGATTAAAAGTATTTTAATACTCTTATAAATGCAAAACAATATGTTGCAAAAAGAGCAGGCATTAATAGTTTATATGAAATAAATTCCCAACGATAAATTTACACATTCAGAAACTTTCGTTTCCGTTCATTCCCTAAACCTATATGGTGCGTATCTTTGTTCAAAATAAAAGCATTGAACAGTTTTACCTGAATATCACTGATAATTTTGTTACGAATAACAATGTTTGACTTCGTAAATTATATGATTCAATTATTTTGTCAAATGTATTTATTAAGAATATTGTGTAGCAAATACGGTTTTCAATTTTTTTATGAAATAATATCAGTACTATTTACAATATATTTAAGATCTAAAGTTCACATTTATTGATTTAATATAATATTAACCAACTTATAAGTTTAATTGTATAACAATTAGTGTTTTCGTAAGTAAGCAGCATATTTCGATGAAATTAATTTCAATGTGACAGTAAATACAATTATTATTAAATTATTAATTATTATTTGCATTTTTTTTAATAAGTCTTTATTCTCTTTATTAAACATTTAAAATTAATGCATTAAATGAACTAACTATATTATGCAGATTTTTTAAATTAGTATTAAATCTGACATTCCGAATGTTTTCCAATTGCAAATATAGAGAACTCTCTGCTGAATAACATTTTTAAATGATGACTGTGCGGTTGTAACCAGGTTGTTCAAATGTTTGATTTTATTCCATTCTTTGACTTTAATTATAAACGAACAACTTTAGCAACGTTAATATAGTTAGAGGTAAATGCAGATTTATATGCAAATTGAATCAATCTTACTATGCATTAACGCATACCAAAGTTATTAAAAATTTAATGCATGTAGAAATAGTATAATTTTGCTCTTGCGTTAGATTTAAATTGTATTACCAATAATTCTAATTAATTAATTCTATTAAATTTAACTTATTTAGCTCTGAACATTTTTGGGAATATTCAACTTCATTCTTAAATAGAATAACCTTTATACATAAATATATTTAAAAAGATAAATGTAAACTAGATAATCCGAATTAATTATTCTTTTATTCTAATCTGTATTTAAACAATTTGCATATTGAAGTCTGATTTTTTATTTTAAATTTATTTCTCATTTAAACTCTGAAGTTGGAGTGTCAGGTAAATTCAATATTCTTTACATTTATTACAGGTATCAGCAGGATGATGAAGACGATGAGCATGATGACTATGGATTCAACCGTCGGCCCAGCGTGCGCGGTATCAAACCCCGTTTCGGATCGACAACAGAAATCCTTCAGCAGATCCAAAACCAAATGCAACCGCCGCCGCCTAATAGCACACCCCCAAGAAGTGCACCACCAGTCGCCTGGCCGTACTACTCAGAGACGAACCTCAGCGGCGTGGATAACAAGAGGAACATAAACCAGCAGCCGCCTAATTATCAATACGCACAACAATACAGGCCTACCACACTCATCGATGAAAATGTATATCAGAATTGTGCCAACCAGAGATGTGCCCAAGTGACCTATCGTTCGAACGTTAACGTCTACTCCTCGCCTATTATGCGGGTAGGGGGTGGGTGTACAGATTACTATCAGTCATTACCAAGAGCAAGAAGTGGGCGACCCCAATCGCCACCACCACAAGAGGTATCAAAGGGTTTCCATCAGACCCTAATGTATATACCTTATAACCACATTGAAGGGTATCAAACAACACCTGCGCAGTACTACGATCCTGGATATGTGAGGGTATCGAATCAGAATCAGATTAACAAACGGTATATAGATCCGGCGTACCAGGAGTACGCACAGAAGCCCGTGAGGGCGTCTTATCATATCGGAAGGAGTGAGAGTCCATTACCAGGACACTTCTCCACAGCTAGGTCGACGCAAACCCCCGCTCCAACGTTGTCAACCTGCACTTACTATCCTAGATACAGACAACCCCCACCTAACGGCGTAATCTGGACTGATACCTATGGAGGTAAGGTCAATAGACACAGCTTCCCCCAACCCCGCTATCCAAATCCAGATAATATTTCCCTAACGGACAGCGATAGCCACAGCAGTGGGCAACTCCACAACGGCTTTAAAGATTCAATGCCCAACTCCCCGACGAAGCCTCGCTTCATCGAGCGAGGCGTACCTGAAGGAGCCGCCAGCGTGAGCCCGCAAGACTGCAACAACACGGCCCAATCTGCTAGTACCATGACCTCCCCCACATCCCCACAAAATCCCCAGACCAACGCAAAACCCCTATTCTATGCCATGAACGTCTGACCAAATGAATAGGTAAGCATCCAAGTCAAAATCCTCACCGGCAGAACCACAGCAACTTCAGCAGTATTTCAACAAAGTAACATTAAAATAATGAAAGTTGTAGATAACCTAGGGAAAAAAACAACATAGCTTTAGCAAATTTTTATGGATAGAATAAAAACATATTTTTATTTAAATGTAAATTGTAAAATAAATAACGATGTATGGTTAGTAGTCATTGTTGCCAAAAAATGAGATTCCATTACCAAAGTATTATTATATATTAATATAAATATATATAAAATATAGATAAGTGTTACTGACCAAATAACTGAGCAGACGCATCACACCTTTAATCCCTTATTTTAATAATAATAATTACTTTCTTCTATTACTTCACATATCCTATAAATCATTCTCTTTTCAAAAGCGGAAAAGTTAGAATCGTATCCGCACTTCATTTCATTTTTACCTCTCGCCTTTTTCATAAACTGAAAAATTAATCGAGAAAACATGTTTTTATTTATTTATTCCCTCTAGGCAGGCCTAAATGGAAAATAAGAAATTCTGTTTAGTTAATTTTACGTTTTTTTAGAATAATTCATTTAGGCTTAGAAGAATGTTTAGTTATGTCTATAATTAATATTTGAAATACTTTTTAATTTTCTTTTTTGCATTAATGTACTGTTTTTATAACGATTATAAAGAAGGGAAGCTCAGCGTGAGATGCGCCATGCTAAAATTTTAACGTAGTTGTTTGGTGTATTGTCGAAGCTAAAGAATGCATTTAGAGGAAATCAGAAAGTAATAAAAATACTACATTAGAAATGAATTAACAGAATTATTTAAATTAATATATTTTTTCTCTATTTATGTTTTTAATTCTAGTAAATAATTATATGAATTAGTAAGAATTATGAACTATAGCTTCATATTTAGATAATTTGTAAATTATGACAATATCCTGTACTTAAAAATTGATAAGACTTTTATTTAAAAATATTTTGAATTAAATGTCATTTAAAAAACGAAACATATCAGTATTTTTCCTATCGATCAATTGAAATAATTGCTTTATACAACTAGTAAAACATTCAAATTTTATATTTAATTAAGCCATTTACTTTGTGGTACATTTTGAAAATTATGAAATTTTAGTTACTTGGTTAATTAGTGAATGAGTATCAATTAAGCAGGTGTAATTTTTTGGTTGCCAAATGATCTTCCTATAGCTACTTAAATTTTGTAAACAAAGTCGATTCCAAAACTTTCTGATAAAATGTACCAATTACGAAATGTTTAAACAAGATGGAATATTTAAATATTACTTATATATGTTATAAGAATAATTGTGCCTTTAATTGGAATATATTTTCACTATATTAAGAATAAAACAGTGGCAGGATATAAGTAAAGTTAATAAACTATTTAATTTAGATCCGTAATGTCTATTTTTACATCGGTGTTTTTTTTTAAATTTAAGTAATGAATATAGACTTTAGATAAAAGCAAATAGTTTTCTTTTATCTGTTCGAGCAAAATGTTTTGTTTGACTTCATGAAAAATAAACAATACATATAATCCTTCTCAAAATTACATAGTTTTGGAAACAGGTTTTGCCTTTATTGGCTACCTTAGGACATATTTAGAAAAAAGCTAAATAGTAAATTTTATTTCTAGTCTATTGTTCTATGATAACAATAAATTCTACTACAGCTTGAAAATGAATAACCTTTATTTAAATAAGTAATTTATTGTTACCTTATTGTTATAGATATTAATTATTAAGAAGGTAAATTAAATTTAACTAAATCTTGGACAGTTTTTAAAACCTATTTTCAAAATAATTTGATTGTATTGGCTTTTAATTGTTAAAAGTTCATTTTAAATTCACTGTTAGGTGTTGTAACTAAAACAAAAACTTTCAAAGAAATGCTTTTATTTTTGCGAAAAAAAAAGCATACTCTTTGAAAGTTTGTGTTTTAGCTATTTTCAAAAAATATTAGTTAAGCTGATGATTACTCTTCTTCTTGTTTGGTTCTAAGCAGTAATCCAAAAAAATGTGTTGCGTTTCCAAGCAAATCAATTTTAGTAAGGTCTTCTGTAGTAGGTTTGTTTACGCAATTGATCAAAATTTTAAATTATTATTAAATTAAACATTCGGTAATGAAAGAAAAAAATAATATACTTTTTTTTAAATTTTGATTTTTTATTCATATAACTTCAATTTAATTACATGTACCCCCAATTATAAAACTATTGAATAGCTTTAACTATTTTAAAATATAAAATAAATACAAATAAAATACTATTTTAAGCAAAATGCAAATAGCTAATTAAATATTTTCTGTTAAATAAAAAATACGTTTAATAATTTTATGACAGAGAAAAAATATAATTATTTCTCACTCAAATAGGTCAAATAATTTCTGTAATGATATTTATAGTTAAATTATTTGTTTAAAATGCATTGCAGCTTTGACCATACACCAAATCTAGAATGACCAATCGAAAATAAGTAACAATTTTCGATGGGCCATTCCCTCGCCTCGATCCGACAAAAAATGTTTTCGCGGACACCGAGGCTTAGAACCACCTTTTAGTAAATAAGAAAATTATTTATTTATCAAAATAAGAATATATAAATATACATACAAAAACGAAGTGAGCGTATATAATTTTCTATTCAATTGTCTATTTTAAGCTTAGCCTTTTGCTCAAAAGCAAAAACGATTGGAGATTTTTTATAAATAAAAAAAATGTGGTAACAAATGAGTAAAGGTGAATGTTGAGTATATTTATGGAGAATTTATGAAACAAATTCGGTTGATGTTTTACAAGTTTTTGTTTTTGTACTTAGATAGAGATATATATATATTTAAGTGAGACGGCGGTAAAGATGTTAATTATTAAATAATTGAGAGTTGTAACAAATGTGCGAGTGCGTGGAGATATTTGAAGAGTATTTGTCTCTTTGGCGTCCTTTGCTGGCGAAGTGTACGAGGGACGAAAATATGATGATAGAAATAAATTTATTGATATATACAGTAAAATGTGTTTTTTTAATTTATTTTAATTTTATTTTTATTATTTTCCCTTTCCATAATATACTATGGACTTTGAGTTAATTGCGAACATATAAATAAATTAGTACAGGTAAGTAATTATAAAAGTACTTAGCATTTTAAAACATTTGTGCAGGAAAATATCTATGTGCTTATAACTTGTCTAATAGAATTTTGGTGAGTTGATCAAATGTACTATATTTTTTTAATATTTTAAATTAAGCGTATTGTTTTGTTTTTTAATACTAGTCAATGATTTGGTAAGTTATCTCACCAGAAAACTTTTAGATTACTATTCAATTATATTAGTCTGGATAAAATTAATTTCTTCATAATTAAAAAGAACATCGAAACGAGATAAAGTCAAAACATTTATGAACGCTAAAAGTAAGGTTTAAAATATTATACCTTAAAGGTTAAGTATTTAGATGTTAGCTCTGCAATGAAACGTTAGATGTTAACTGGAAACTAAGATTAAATGTTGTTCTGCTGTAGTAATGCAAATTATAATGTGCAGTTTTTACTTTGTAGTAAAGCATTATTTCAATATAAAAATCTGATAATATTTATGGTTATGAATACAAGATGGTAGGTATATAAACATATGTCTACATGTCCAGCCAATGCATTTTTCTTCTAATATACTAATACATACTTTCGATCCTTTTTTTCTTGACGATACGAAGCCTGGTTTTGGTTTATATACTATTAGACCTCAAACAAGATTCTTAAGAATTAAAGCTAAATCGATATTGTCATTCACATCTGGGAGCAATTACGATTACTTAGTCTTCTCCTTTAGAGGTTCATAAAAGCATTTTTAACATACAAACTTAATTTAGTCATGGTTCTTAGGCCAAAGAAAGAGAAATAAATCATGTAAAACACATTTACTCGCTTATAACTACGAATTATAAGTTTTTATAAGTAAACTTACTTCTTGAGCACAGTGGCTAAGCTAATTTAGAAAGAAATAATTAATTCAAAAATACCTTGTTTTCATTTAAATATTTATATATCATTTTTATAAGTTCGAGAGTTCCTTATCCGCCGAATTCATAGAAAGGTTCACCTGCTTGGTTTATTTTATATAAATAAAATGGACAGATTTCATGATTGCTTCTCAAATGAGAAACAGACTTAACGAAATTTTTTATGTGATCCCAGCCTCCGCTTATCAGCGTTTTGATAATTTAATATTAACTCATTATGCGAACCCTTTTTACTAGCCTATCTCCTGTTTCATTTCCTGTAATATTACTATATGCTGTTTCGTTGGGTTTTGTGAGTAAAATTTTAACTTGTTTTGCCTTATATAATATTTACAAAATCGGGGGTAGGTATGATTTATCTTATTGGTTAGAGTGTGTAGTGGGCAGACAGAGTTAGATTACGGAAGGTAAAGGGTGTATTGGCAACAATGCCCAATATTTGGAAAGTTTCTGCTTAATGCATTTAGACCTTCATAACCGAAAATAATTACAAAAGCTATTTTGGAATTAGGGAAAAACAACAACAAAACATTGCAAGATTGTTTTGGATGTTTTAGATTTATTTCTCTTACACTCGTTACTGTTGAAATTTAGTTAATTCACACAACACTTAGTCACTGTGGATTGGGTACGCGCACAGATGATTTAAAGCTTGCCACCTAACCCCTGGTGCAGTTACATAATTCGGCCACTACCAATATATGGACGAGATACCTTCTTCCTTCATAAGGACCAGCTGCCCACTAGTGGCTTTTGTTTGGGTGTTTGCTATTTTCCTGATTTGAAAGTGATGCAAATATTCTCGCTGTTATTGCTTCCAAATATGCTGCTTAATCCTACGAAATACGGCGCTCCAGGTGAAATAAATCAGTAAAGGGACATGTCGCTGCCTATTAACATAACCATTTTTCAAACAGAAAACGGATCCTAACTCAAATTAGGAGAATTCTATTTTTAAATATTGGTATATAATTTGGAACTTCTGTGATAATATTATTTAACTTCGACGAAATATTAACTCTTATAGTCCGCAAATACAAGACCAAGATGTGGCATCGTTTGTGTGAGCAATTGGCTAAAGACACGTTCGACTATATTCTTAGATACTGGTATCAAGAAACTTATATTCAACAACATTGATTTTTATCAAATGGCATTTACTAGTATTGCCATTAAATGCTCTTATAGTAAATCACTGAATGAAAAAATTATTTATATATCAATAAGGGAATCGCTCGATTGGCACCCCAGTGACAACTTAGCAGCATCCATAAGATATTTATGCCTGTTTCCCCTCTTGTAATGTAGGTTATATGTGAATTCCATAATAAATTACTTTATATATACATTTCTAAAATTGTACATTAGTGCGATTATAGTAGTTCTTTATTAGTGCTTACAGAATAAGTCTTTACACAAGTCAAATTACAAAAAAGAAATAAATATACACATGTATAAGTAATTATAAAAACGACTTAAGACTACATTAAAATAAAAGTTCAAATATAAAATATAAAAACATAAAAATATACGAAAGTGAGGTTGCAGGTTCAATAAGAAATATCATTAATTACAAACGAAATAAGATTTAAAATAAAATTATTATCTTAAATACGAAATACTAACAGATATTTGTAAAGTCAAACTCAAAATACTCTTGAAAAGAGTAAAACATATATTTAATTAGGAATAATTTCATTTTGAGTTTTAATTCTTTCAATTTTGGAGATCTAAACTTTGCGGGCCATTATCAAATTTAACAGCATAATATCTGGATCCTGTTTTGGATTTAGCAAGCCGAATTTAATTTGGATAAACGTCACCGTTTTTTCTCGTAATATGCTCATGAACAGCAGAATGGGTGATATACAAATGTAAGTTTTTTTTAATATGTATTAGGCATTCAAATATATAAAGTTACTAGGTTTTGTTTCTTAAATGCTGATCTGCAATCATCCATATATTTATATTTAGCCGTCTTTGGAGATCAAATATGCGATGACGTATGGAAGAGTGACCCGATACAATTAATCCATAGAGGATGTATATTGGAAATATAAGCATCTCTCAGCATTTCTGTTGAGATCGAAAAATAAAGACGATGTACTGAAAATTTATTTCCACTAAGTTTATTTGCCAATTCTTCCGCGTGACTGACCCAATAAAGTTAGCCATCCAAATGCAGTCCAAGAAAATTAACCAATAAAGCACCACCTATATTTGTTTTTGATAGTGACGATATTAAAATTACCGTTTTGTCTTCATTTATTTGAAGTATATTGCTACTAAACCATGAAAGACACTGATTGTGCTATCATCAGCGTAGAGTCATATACGAGAATCGGTCATGTGTGTTCGAAAATTGTTGATAATAATTAGAAATAAGATCGGACCTAAGATTGACCCCTGTGGGACGGCGTATTCTATTGTATTTGGTCGCGTTATGGAACACTGATTACATTCTATTTGACAGGTATGCCATCATTCTACAACTGTCAGGGTGTAAGTTTTAACAAAACAATTTCCGCAATCGAATTTGATGTGTACACACAGTCAAAGGCCTTTATATTATAAATGTTATAAAAATAGCTCCATATAAAATGGACATAAATACTTCGATGACAGAGAATTCCAAGATCTCCAACAGAAGAAAAGCTCAGAGTGGAATGAATAACACATATCTAATACAAACAGGATATGATAAACTATTATGTTATTACGGCCCTAACTGAATGTGGTACGTACAACCTTTTTCGTCGTACTGCTAATTTCATTAAAAAATAAAACTAAAATGTACTACTATATAATTGACAATACTAAAATTGCCGATGACGTGGATTCAATTTTGGTTAGATTCAAGGTACAAATCGCACATGACGTTGTAACAGCAGAAAATGAAGAAAGAACACGCCGGTGGTGGCGCATTCGGTTACGGCCTCGAACTATCGCGCAGCAACGTTGGTTCGGGTCAATAGTTGGATAGGTGACCGGTACCATTCACCATTGGGATACAATGAATAGTGCTTTAGAGTGACGGGGGCGATCCGCTCATTTACACGCACACAAATACAAAATCACACAGCGGAAGGACCATGTGGTCGATAGCCAAACACTACTACTATTACTACTGGAGAAAGAGGCTTTACTTCAAGCGAAAATATTGGCCTGAGCTAAGCAAACGAATGATAAATTAGTACCAGAAAAGTCGAGGGACATGTACCAAAACAAAGAAATTGATGAAGATGGCAGCAAGAAAATAATATTGATAATGTGATTTTTCACAATTGCACCTTAACAAATTTTAATAACTTTAGGTAGACTTTTTATAATTTGTATTGTTATTTCGTTCAATTTCCTGTAGTTAAATAAATTTATTTAATTTCATAAAAGTCAAACACTATTTTCAAATTGATAATATTGTATTAATAATTTGTTTACGGAGAGCGGGCCATTAAGAAAAATGCGGGCTGTTATGAGCCCATAACAGCCCGCTTTTTTGTTGCCAGGGAGATATGAATAGCTTAACCTACCTCAAAAGTGATATATTATTTACTTCATAACAGCCCAGTGCGACGAAATATAAATAAATAAATATACCCTCCATTCAGTTGGGATATTATGATTTGTTAATATATTAATATGCGAACTTCCCAGATAACATACATCCAAATACATCCTAAAAATATTTAACTAAATATACTATTCCCATACCCAACGAATGGAGCAGGGCATTATAACATGTATTGCTAAATCTGGACAAGATGCAGTAGACGTATCTAGCTATCTTACTCTGCTTCCAGTCTTGGGTAAAACCTTTGAAACCATAATAAAAAAAGAAACTAACGCTCCTTATAACAAACAGCACACCTCGCTTACTAGAAGTCAGCGGTAGTCCTAATAGACATACAAAAAGCTTTTAAGTCAGTCTGGCATCGTGGTCTGCTTTTTAAAAGCAACTCCTTAAAGTTCTCACCTCACCCTTTCAACCTAATTGACAACTACCTATCCAACGGACTCCTACAAGTGCTTTTTTCTCCAGAAAGGGATCCCATAAGGCTCTCCAATATCACAAATCCTTTACAATATCTTTGTTTATGATATTTACAACCCTAATCGACATTAACTGAATCCTTCTACTTACCCACTCTTGTAAGCAAATGACGCAGCCTTGCATGTACTACGCTTCCACTCTGCCCAAGGTACTAACCACACTATAAGGGATGATCAATTCCAAACAATTCGAGAATAACAATCAGCCCCAATAAATCCCACATCATAATTCCTTTTCATCGTTCACATAATTCACCATTAAAAATAACAATTAATAACTCTTCCATTTTACTATTTACTTCTTGTAAATACCTTAGAATAATATTTGACGCCAAACCAACACTTAAAACACAATCCCAAAACTCCAAAGCGAGTGTCAAAGAGAGCACGCTATTTTAGGAGCCTCACTTACAAAAATCAGGACATAAGATGTGAATGTTTACCAAATGTGACCTCTTATTGAAGACGCCGCTATCCTCTTCCATTAAATACCCTCCTATACCAATTATATAACCTGATTCCTATTGAAGAACGCCTTACATTTCTTGCCCAAAAATTTGCTACCAACTCACATAATATAGAGATCCTCAACCATATATGTATCCTCGCATTCCCCTTACAACACCTCGATTTAAGCACCCCAAAATTACGAATAATCAATTAATTTCCTCATTTAACAATGATATTAGCGATCATGAAGTTTAAAGGACATAGACAGTTAACTCGATAAGACATTAGAAATCATGTTTCCTGGATGACAGTTAATTACAGGCTGAAAGACTTTATTTTAGTTATTACATGTATTTTTTTTCTGTGAATAAATATGTTTATTAGTAGTATGCTGACTAACAGCACTTTATGCATTCAAATATATATGTTTCAACATCTGATAATTAATATTGCCAAGGCCGTGAGAAATTAGCTAGACGAAATTAACCTTAAATATTAAAAAGAATACTAATACTTTTTAATATTTAAGGTTAATTCCGTATAGGTGATTTCTTTTCCTAAAAAGTGAATTTTTTGAGGAGGTAAGTTAGAGTTACAATTTTAAAATGGAGTTAATTTGTTCAACAATTCTTCACCCAACTCTTCTTTGCGGCAGGCAGTTTATTGGAATATTGTAATGTTTTCTTATACCTCAAAAGATAATATTAATTGGTGAATTAAGATTTAGATTAGTACAGAAGTTTTTAAACGATTCTTTTTGACTGCCTTTTTAAGAATAGCTACCTAATATATTATATTTGTGATATTAAGAGTAGATTAATATTTCTCATTGTTTTTTGTTTGTTCCTCTATGACTTTTTTACATTCTTCTTCTTCTTCTCTAAATCTCAACTATGCATGAGTTTTAGAAAGTTGATTTTCACGAGAAAAATTATAATACCTATATGCAGGAATAGCTATTTTAGATGCTTTGTTTAAATTTTCTATAAAAGAAGAATAGTTACAATCGTTTATACCGAATATATTTCGATTTTATGTCTGATTTTGACCCAGTTATCTTAAGTTTCATTTTTATTTTAGTAAACTCAATTTAGATACAATTGAATTGTAATGTTGATAGAAAAGTATTATCTAAAGAATTTCATGTACACACAGCACATATCTGGTGCGCAAGTCATTAGGTTTCTGTTGATGACAGGGATAAGTTTGGAGCTACATTCTTCTATCGCTTCTAACTAATTGATACCTTTGTTTTCTATTCTTGTTCTTGAGTCAATTTCAACCGCAACCAGTATTTACGATTCTTCACTTGGGTTATTTAGTGATCATATATGTTACTCTAAAATTTTAAAATATTTGTGTTTTATGCAATTGATTGTCGATGAAATTTTGTAGAATAGAATAAAATATAAACAAATAATTTTTTAAATCGAACCTCTTATTGTCTAGTTGTCATCACACACGCCTATAACAATTAGTCAATTATCTACTGATTTTTGGAACAGCATCCTAAATATAAAACCCAATTGAAGATTTTATAGGCAATTACGGTTTTCTCTGATGCGAGGGGAAATGAAGATAGGCAGCCGATAGGACAAAATTAGTAGTTTTCGATTGAACTATCGTCGGCATATAAGGATAGATATGTGGTGTAGGAATACGTTATGTAATAGTAATGTAGGTTTAGAGTAACGGATAAAATAATAGCCTGATTTAAAACCTTGTTATAACGGGCAATGTTGCCAGGAGTTTTACTTATTTTGTTTGTGGGAGAGGGGTGCAAATTACTTTTGTATAATTTAATATCTGTCGAGGCATAAGCCATAAGTTTTAGTAAGAGTCATTATTGTAGATTTACGAAATGTTTTCGTGTTTTTAGAATTATAACAATGTGTGGGCGAGCTTTATCCTGCTGAAAAGAGATGAGGATTTTAGTTTTTTTATCTACGATCGTACAGAAAGTAGACGCTTTTTGCATCATTTTACATTGTAAAAGTGGCTTTTTAAAGCACTAGTGCTTTTTTACGTTTTTATTGCACGGTAATGTCAAACTGTTTTTACTGCACAGAAATGTCAAATTTGACAGATGAATATAATATAGCACAAATGTTCGACGAAAAACTTAATTTTTATTAATTGATACAAATAACTAATAAACTATAAATAAAATATATAATACAAACCGAATGGCAGATTTTAAAACTCTGAAGATTTCATATAATGCAAGTCGAAGCGATTACAATAAAGCAAACATTTTTTCCATAAACAATAATGGCGGCCGACATTTGTGCAACTTGTTTACTGGTTGCTAAGTAACGTTTTCATTAGTGCACTGCGGGTAAAATATGTTTTCATTAAATGAATTATTGAAATGACATTAAAATATTACTCATAAGAATATATTCTTTGAAATCCTTTACGATCGAAGATAAAATTTTGCAAGGCACACGTGTAAAAAGTTTCTTTATTGCACTCCTGGCTTTAAAAAACTCGCTCGTTCCTCGCTCGTGTTTTTAAACGCCAGTTCGTGCAATAAAGCATCACTTTTTACACTTGTACCTTAAATAACTATTTTCTTTAAAAGAGATTTAAATATTAGTTAACGAATTGAAAAACATTTGGTTTATTTCACTCATTTACTCAACTAGTTTCGCTTACTACAATATTATAAAGAGTAAATAAATGAATACCGCCAGAATTTATATATTCAGGTAATAAGTGCTTTAATTAAGTAAGAAGACCAAATCTCCTCGTTGTCATTACCGATGTGTTTGCCCCGATTTATACCCGAGAAACAATTCTTAAAATCATTTACGTCTATAAAATGGTTATTAACTATACAATATTTTGAAATATCTGTATATTGTTTATTGTTTAAAATTGAATTAAGAACTTTACTAGACGATAAATAAAAGTATACTTTGTTAATATCACACACGAGTTTTATGTAGAGACTAAAGTTTAAACCTTGTCAAGGCCATTATCAAACTTAGGCGGTATTTATACAGGACGGATTCGGAGACATTTTTTAAACGTATGTTAGGCTAAGATTAAGTGGTAACTTAAAGTATATTTTGGCTTGTACTGCTACAGTAGTTTGTACGTTTTGTAGCATGCTAATAGGAATAATGATAATTTTTAGGTTGGGTTTATGAAGCATAAAAGATTTAGTCACTGCCTAACTAAATTGATAATATACTCTGTGACAGAGAAATCTGAACACCCAGTATAAATCATTTTATTTTCATAATATTTTTTACAATTGTAAGGGAACACATAGTAAAAACATTAATAATATATCGATGCACCAAGGTGTGCTTTACACTCTCTAATACGCCTAGGTTTACTTCTAGTTAGGTGATTGATGTCCTCCTGTGGTATCTCAGAGTTTGAGGGGGAAATGAAAGAGTCTTCGGCCCATGATATACCACAAATGCTCAATTGGAGGTAATCCGGTCATCTCGGTGGCCAGGGCAACAGATTGATTTCAGTGTACTCAAAGAAGTTCATGTGGATCCTGCAATGTGTGGGCGAGCTTTATCCTGCTGAAAAGTTTTATTTGGCAATGTCTGAAGATACTGTAGAAGATGGGCTTCCAGAATTTCTTCGATGTTACGCTGTGCGGTCATGCTGCCTCTAACGAAGTTTAGAGGTGATCTAGCGTCATAAGCAATGGCATCCCATACCATAACCCCAACCGTGTGATGAACGTGCCTTTTGACATAAAATTGTTTATTTCTTCTTTCACCCGTCGTCACTAAACACTATATTATTCTATTCCTGGTCCCACATCAATCGTTCTCACACCACAAGAAACGATTTCGTCGATGCTCAGTGGTTAAAGGAAACACCCAGTGCGGCCGGAATGAAAGACCATAGTGCGAATCCGACGGTAAACTGTTCGCATTCTAATCGGTCTTCCGTGCTCTTCATACCACTGATTTGCAATGGTGGAGAAACAATCTCTTAAAGCCAACGGTCTCAAACGCCGATCTGCACGAACTGTGGTTCTTCGACGTAGTCCTGTACCTCTAGCTGTTCGTGTTTCGAACTCAGAAAGTTAATGAATTTGCGCGTCGTTGCACCCTAGGCATTGTAAAAGATAACAACAAAATCTTAGAACCGCACTCAGTAAAATTAAAATCGTTTCTACGTCAAAAATGTTAAATTTCACCTTGTACACCAATATATAAACAAGCTAAATAAAAAACGAAAACTTTATCTGATACAGCTGAATTTTTAATCATTTTTTCTTTTCAACAAGATAAGCCTAAATATAAAATTTTATCAAAATAAAATGATTTATACTAAGTATTCGGATTTCTATGTCAATTAGTATATTATAATAATATTTCAAAATAACATCTTTTAATGTTACTTATCTTATAAAGGTAAATGAAAGATTTGTTACTTCTGATTGGATGTTCAAGTCAAATTATGTAGATTATTAACCAGAATAAAGGGTTAGGAATCAAGGTTCAGTAAAGAGGAAGTAACATTGAGAATTCCTTAATAATAAATGTTGGTAACGTAGTACCTACGGCTACAATTTAGATTGTGTAAGAATATTTTTGGTGGTAGCATTTACTTAAAGAAAAATCATATTAAATATAGCGATGAAATTTCTTGTTAGCAGTGGATTTTTCTCTTCATGGTAATTGAGACTTTGGTAGTGGCAAAGCAAACTGTTTCAATACCAAAGCCGTGAAATTTCTTCTGTTAAATATAAAATTAGGAAATTTTTTAATTATTTAAATAGTACTTTTCCATCAATTTACTTTCAGCGACCATTTTGACAATTATAAGATTTTTGAAAAATTATTGTAATAAAAGATTAAATGTATTACAAACTGGATAATGTTAATATAAAAATATCGTGCATTAGCCATTGTTAACTGTTGTATATGCAGTATATATTTTAGCCAAGAAGCAACATGTGATAATAATAATCATAATTTAGAAAAAAAATGTGAATATGAATATGCGATTGTTTGAAAATGAAAGATTTCCAACAATTTAGTATGGTTTTAATTAAATTTACTGCTTGTTTTTCATTAAACTTCATATCTATCTATTGTAGTTAGCGAGTTTAATGCTATGAAATTTGATATCTATACTTGCGCTTTAGCTGTATGGTTTTTAAATTATTAGATTGGTATTGTTCTGTAGATTGGGTGCTCTCTTTTATTTCATTCCATAGTTTGATTTGCAACATTTCGACCAAGTCGCATTGGTCTTCATCCAACGACCGCCACCTGAAGACTGGTGCGACTTGGTCGACACATTTATATAAATCAAACTTGCCCTCTTCAAAAATAATCACCACAAAATTAATTGATTCATTTGAGACACGATATTTTAAATATACATACTACGTAAGTATCAAATTAATGTAATTTATTTTTATATCGGTATTGATAGCATATTACATAAACTCCTTATGTTGAAATTAAAAGATTATAATACAAATTAAAATATATTAACTATAATTGAATAAGTTGATTATGAAGGTGTCCTTTAATTTAAAAATAAGATCATTACTGTTCCAGAAATGTTTTAATGATGTATATGGTTTTATGAGTCCAATTATCTTCTATGTGCTGATAAATATAAAATTAGCTAACAAATCCTATATCCTTTATAACTACCTTTCAAATAATCCCACACATGTCTGCATGCTAGTTGAAACCAAATCCCAACGTCCTTTTTCATTTCAAAACTGGCCATTTTTGCAAATTCCAGCTAACATTCACAATCGTAACATCAGAGGGGGGTCAATCGCGGCAGCTCATCCTTCCATTAAAATTGGCAAAGCTAATCCTCCTAAAATCAACTACCCTCTCAATGAATGTCTCCACTCTATCATTTCCCTCTTTCCAAATCAATCTGTTCCTAGTGTATATACATCCTCACTCCCCAATTGATGATTCCATATTTATTAAATCATCCCTTTTTGATAACGCCATCATCCTAGGTGATTTTAATTTAAACAAAACGAAATCCCGTCATCTGTCCTCATTCCTTTCCAGCTCAAACTTCATACGCATTCCCACTCCTTCCACCTTTATTATGGATGATGCACAAGCTACCACCCCCGATATATTACTTTGTACACAAAACATCCAAAACTTTATCCATTCCGTCAATCTCGTCCCTGATTTGTATTCTGACCACCTTGCTGTCCGTTTTCAAATTAAAATCCCACTAGTTCCTCCTCAACAAATTCCTACTTTGACTTATAATTTTAATAAATGCAATACAGATAGAGTTCAATCAGAAATTTCAGAATATATTACTGCTAATCCCTCCATTAATCCTGTTATATTACCCACTTCAATGAAATCCTCTCTTCTTCCATTAGACAAAACACACCTCAAATAACAAAACAATTTTTAAAGAATCCCCTCCCAAATTATATCCTTCGACTTATCAAATTTAAAAGACAATTGTACAGAGACATCCAACTGACGGACACTACAGGTTTGCGACAAAAATTTAATAAACTCAATAAAGACACTTATAAATGAATTCAAGAAGGACGTTTGGTTAAAAACTTGTGATAAAATTAACGACTCAAAAGGGAAAAAAATTTGGACGGAAATAAAAAAACTCAGTAAATACAAAAAAAACAGACATTTTACAGAAAATCTTCGACCCGTCAACTAACGAGACCATCACAGACCCTGACGCAATTGCACAAAAATTTGCTGACAATTTTAATATGACCTATTCAATGACACAAGACCCCAACTTTGACCGAACAAATTTTAAAATAGTAAACGACTGGTACGTTAAATATTTTGCAAAAAACAACTATTCAGAACCGAAGGACATTTTTACACACGACGAATACTTTAGTGTTTTAAAGAAAGGGAAAGTACAGCGACTGGACATGACCACATACACAGACTCATCCTAAAATCCTTTCCATTCCACATTCTGACTACATCCTCAACAACATTATTTTTCTATATAAAAAACAATACTTTCCGGATGTTTGGAAAATAGGAATCGTAATTTGTATTCCCAAACGCGACCAACCATCTACTTCATTATCCAGTTACCGTCCCATTACTCTTTTACCCGTTATTGAAAAAATCTACGAATCCCTACTTAAAAACAAAATCCTCTCCCTAATTTTAAACCAGATCCCCAAATATCAATTTGGTTTTCTTCCACATAGATCAACTTCCCTCCCACTCACTATCCTAGTATCCAATTTTCAAACATCTTAACTTGAAGGCAAAGCCTCAGCAGCTCTATTTTTAGATGTCCAGAAAGCTTTCGACTCTGTCTGGCATCAAGGCTTACTATACAAGTGTCACCTCCTAAATTTCATAAAGATGATCTGCCGTCCACTACTTGACTATGGTTGTGTCCTCTATTTCAACCCCACCAATCCAACCTCCCGCAATATTGAAGTTAGCGAGCGAGCATCCCTCCGTACCCTAACCAAACTCCGACACCCTCTTAATCCTCTACAAAATCCTTCTAATCAGCTCCTCTATGACACCACTCTAGTTATCCCCATCCTAGAAGCCTTCGTTTCCTATTAGACAAATTCTTCATAAATCCTTTCAACTTCCACATATTATCCTTATATTGTCTTCCTAGAAATCCTAATTTAAACCCTAAATTTAAAAATTCTAATTCTACCATATTTGACTTCATCTCATCATTTCATCCCATTACTCATTATGACTGGACAAAACAAGACAGAAAGACCTTTGGTCAATAGCCTTTTGACGAACTAATACACTAACACACCATTCATTATTTATTATTTAAATGTAAACATGTGTAAAGTTTGTCAATAAAAATGTGTATTATTATTATAAAATTAATTAAAACTTATATTTTATTTTTAACGCTCGTGTCTTTGATTGTAATGTATTATATTAGTATTTAATGTAAATAAAAAGGACAATAAAACTAAAAAATAATTTTCTTATTTATACACAAAAATAAATACAAAAACAACTAAACACATTATATTTTGTTATCCTTGTTTAAATTTATCAAATGCGTCGAGGGCGTAGATGATTGTTGCGAATAATCCGAACACCTGCAAAAAAATAATTACATAAAATCTAATTAGACCAATCTATTTAAAATATAACAAAAGGATTGTTGAATAATTTTTTTCGTTTATGAAAAAGCTGATAAAAAATTGTTTTTTATTATTTTCTGTTTTATTTATACAAGATACATTGTATTTTATTTATGTATTTAAATAAGTGCTGCTTTGTATAGTTTGACAGTAGTAAATATATTTTATTGTTTTAATAATCATTTCATCAATTATTTATAAAATTCACATTACTCTTATAGCTTAGTTTAAAAATAGTTGTTTTAATAAGTAATTTGGATTTATACTTAATAACAACAAATAATATTTATTAAAAGTATATTTTATTCAAAATTAATTAATTAATTAAATAAAATATGAATAACAGAAAAAGGTTTAACTTTTTATACTACTTTTTATTTTTATACAACACTTTGTGACTAGTTTCGAATTACACAGTAATCATTATCAAACTAAGTTTGATAATGTATAAAAAAGTTAACGTTTTTCTGTTATTCATTAAAAATGTACTACGAAGTGAACGCCAAAATTCAAGATATAAATAAAATATTTTATATATTGTAGTATGGAGTATACTGCGAATATATTCCATATTGTTAAAGGTTAAAAGAAAATAATCTAAAAATAATTATGCTGTCAGAAGCATTCTCTTATTTAATCGAGGCATTTAGTAAGAATAACACTTCTCTTATATTCCCTATACTTGTCTGTACAAGTTAGCTTTGAAACTAATACAAAAATATTTATTAGGTAGTTAATTGAAAATTCACTTGGTTTGTTGCACTTTATTTTTTATTTAATATTTAACGATAATGTAATTAAATATAATTTTTAATCAACTACCTTTTATTAACATAATGTTTCACCAAGTGATAAATTAGAAACAAATACAATTTTTTTTAATTAATCAAAATAAGTCTCTTTATAAATTTAACTTATCTGTTGTTTAAACTTAAAATAAAATGTATTAGAACTAAGTAATTAATATACAAAGTTTGTGTCTAGTTTTATTTGAATTGTTGAATTGAGTTAAATATACGTACCCCTCCAGCAATGTATCCATCTGCCAACGTGTCTATCACTAACGATGCTGTTATTAAATAGAATATTGCAAAAATTCCACAGTAGATACATTCAATTTTGTTTATGTGCGGAAGTTTTTCTTGGAAGTCGAAAAGGTGGACTACGAGCAGGATTCCAGTGATTATAAACGCCATTATGGACGCAGCAAGAAATGCATCACCTCTGCTGGAAGTCCCAGTCGCCACAATACATACAAATCCAACAAAATTACATACCTAAAAAAATAATTTAATAATATAAAGTACATATATTGCTAATTATAATTCCTTGATATAACACTATTTTTTTTAAATTGAATTTTGGAAAAAAAATTTCAATATGACATGTATTAATTTTATTTTATAAATTTAGAGATTAATATATTTCTCCTTTTTAGAAAAAGTAAAATAACTTCTAAGGCAAAATGCTTAAGAAGTTTAACATTCAAAATCATGGTATTAAAAAATAATTTTCCCGCCAATTACTTCACTATTGATCTATCCCAATTCCAGCAATTCCGAAATATTGAGTTTAGGGTACGAAGGGGTGCTCGAATAAAACTCCGGCATCATCTTAATCCTTTACATAATCCTTTTAATCTGCTTCTCTATGTACTAATTAAGTATTCCTATCTAAGAACGCCTTCGATACCTATTTGAAAAATTCTCCAAGAATCATTTCAACTTTCACTTATCTTCCTAGAAACCATAGGATCTAAATTTATAAAAACATAATTCTACCATATTTGATTTTATTTTAATGTTCTATCCATCGGCGCATTAACGACTGAAGCCATATGATTGGACAAATCTAAGGAGAAAGACTTCTGGCCGATGGCCTTTTGACAAATTAAAATACTAACATTACTTTCATTATATTATCTAATATTTAAACATATACAAATTTGCCAATAAAGATGTATATAATGGTTTCATAACTTTGGACAGATAACTGCATACAAGCTCAGAATATTTAGTTGAATCCTGAATGGGCCAAATAACCTTCTCCTTGATTTTCTCCTTAAGACTTGTACTATTAAATGTATCTTCTTAAAAAGTCATTATTTTCATCTTTTAAATTCAATATCCCAAAAATAATTTGTCAATATCATAAACAAAGAAGAATGAGAAATATTCCCCAAAAAATCAAAATAAGAGACAACTGTTGCCAGATTGTGGTAAACGAAAAGAAAGAAAATATTCATTATTATACCTAACTGTTTCTAAGATTGAAATGTGCGAAAATTCAGAACAATTTTTTTTTATTTTCATATTTTTTTTAGATATATATTTTTAACTAAAACCTAACTTTCCGACTTGGAAGTTCTAATGATTCTAGAACCAGCCACAATTCCATAGCCCCATGAAGAGAGGCTATAGTTAACCTATCTACACTATCACACTTCAAAACCTTCAAATTCTTCTTCTTAGGGTACTGTCTCCTAACGGAGGTTAGCTATCACTATGGTAATTTTCACTTTAGATGCAGCAGCTCTAAATAGTTGGGTAGATGTCTGTCTTTAACTATTGACAAAATATTGTCAAATGAACCATTTGTCAAACGTATTGTCACTGACGGTGAGAGTAGTTTACGACAACGTTGTGTGAAAACGATTATTGTGCAAGCTTGATGAATAAGCTGAAACTGCAAGCAAATATTCATCAAAAGAAGGTTATCTTCTTAATTTTGTGGGATTACAAAGACGTCGTGTATTTTGAGCTAATACCATAGATCTAAACCTATGGCTGTGTATTGTTGCCAGTTCGATAAATTGAATAAAGCCATCAACAAAAAGCAGCCAGAAAAAAGTGTTGTGTTCCGCTATTACAATGCAAAACCACATACAGGTTCCTGGTACTTGGATGGGATTTGATGGATCATCCATCATACTCGCCAGACCTTGAACCGTCCGACTATTATTTGTTTTGATCGTTGCAAAATTCTTTGAATGGTAAACAATTCAATTCAAACAATGGTATCAAAAAACACTTGATTCATATTTTTTAATGAAAAAGACAAAACGTTCTTTGAGCATGACATAATAATGTTACCCAAAAGATGACAAAAGGTCATCGAAAAATGGTCAATACAACTGAATAAAAATATTTCGTTCTATAAAAATTGTCTTTGATTATTATAGTAAAAATCCCAAAATGATTTAAGACTCGTAGATAATGAAATTTAACAACTTATATTTGTAGAACCCTAACCTCATCTGTGCATTTTTTATGAATATGTGAATATAAATATGACATATTTTTAAAGACACTCTTTAATTAAACCTATAATGTTAATTTAGAAATTCTTTATCAAGAACAATCCACTAATCCATAGCCATATAAGAAGAGGCTTTAATTAAACTACATTACAAAAGTATCTTTGGCAGATTCATTCTTCTATTTCTTTTGTTAAATTCAGTGTCAGAATCAAAACTTATACAAAAATTTTACGCGATTGACGACATCAGTCACTTGCGCCCAGAACAGATTTTGAGAAACGTGCAGCAGCTATTAGGACCAAAGAGTATGAATCCGTCCATAATCAGAAAATTGTTCATCCAAAAGATGCCGCAACAAATTCAACGGTCTGTGTTGCTACACTATCAACAGAGCAAGGAGGATCTACACTTGAAAGGAAATTAGATTAGTTAATAGCCGCCTTACAAAAAAGCTCAACGGAATCGCGTACGACTCGCACTAGAAGTTCTTCGCCAGCAGAATACAGACAGCCTAGCAGGTACGCGAGTCGATCCCAAAAATCTAATCGTATAGACGCGCGATGCATTGTACGAAGATCTCCTACACTAATGGGAGGAGACTTTTGTTAGTATCACCAACATTTACAGCAGAAGGCGCGTAGATGTGTACCTCCATGTCCGTTACGCCAACTACCAAAAAGATCTAAGCCTCTGCTATTTATTACACTTATTTTAAATTAGATCTCCTGAACTTGTTTCTGCTGCATCAGTTTCCCCCAGTGTGGAAGTAATAAAAGACACATGTCTCACAGGAGCAGAAGCAGACTCTGGAATGTTTGCGCTGCATTTCTTACGTTTATGTACCCCTACGTACTTTGCTTCTCAGTAGTGTACACAGTAAACCAATAACTACAAGTGCCGTTTATATACTTGGAGAAACTGTCTCTAGCAAAATGAATGTAGAACAACCCTTAGTTAGGATATTTATGCACCATGAACAAATTGTACCTGTAATTAGGTCACTAGCTGATGCTGAGATTTCTAATCTTACTGATGCGACGTCGATATTCCGCGGTAACACGTTAGTATCTAAAATGATGGACGAGGCGATGAAGCTAATCGGACTGCAGTACCTACATAAAACCCTGCGGCCGTCGCTGAACCTGGTGTTCGCCGAGAGGAAGCCTTGCAAAATTGACCCTACGAGGGTGCGAGACCAGAACACCATCCAAACGAATCTGGCCAACCTCAGGACTTACGTGCAAGGCATCTTTCAGGCCATAACAGAGTGTGTCGTCCACTGTTCTGCCCTCATGTGTAAGATATTCCATAACCTAAAGGAGTGTGCGATGACCTACTTTCCTGAAAATAGAGAGGTCCGATATTCGGTAATCTTGGATTTTTGAGGTTCTTTGCACCGGCAATATTGGGACCTCGACTGTTTGACCTAACAAATGAACAAATAGATCAACAGACAAATCGTACCTTGACTTTAATATCCAAAACGTTCCAATCTCTAGGCAATCTGATCAGTTGCCGATCAGCACAGCAAGTTTGTAAAGAGGAGTATATGGAATGTGTGTATAAAACAAGAATTCTGCACAGAGACACACTTAAGAGCTGTAAGACAATTTCTGGAAATTGTCTCTGCAAACAGTAATCCTCAGAATAAGCCTGTTGATACTCCAGTTACCTTTAAAGAAGGGGTGTTGATAAAACAAGCGCAAGGTAGAAAACGATTAGGCCGCAAGAACTTCAAGCAACGTTACTTTAAATTGACCACACAGGACCTGAGTTACTCGAAGACAAAGGGCGGGGAGGCCCTCAAATTCCTCACTCAAACATCTTGGCTGTGGAAAGGTTACAAGAACGCTCTTTCAAAATGAAGAATATGTTTCAGATAGTACAACAAGAAAGGGCACTGTATGTGCAGGCTGCCAACTGTGTGGAGGAGAAAGAATTGGTTGACTTGCTGACAAAACTCGGCCAGACAAATACAAATCGATTAGAGAAGCATCATCCTAATGCTTTTATTAATGAACAGTGGTAATTCATCGAAAGAATTGAAGCACCACTCTGTTTGGCTGTGGGTGCATCTGACATAGCCATGGGGGCGTGTCTACAACAAGAATTGGATGAAGCTAACCAACCCATCGCCTTTTTTTTTCTAGCAAATTCACTAAAAGAGAATCAAAGTATAGCGTTTTTGGACGTGAAGTATTGGCAATGTTCACGTCACTGAAGCACTTCCGATACTACCTCGAAGTGCGATCTTTTTACATTTTGACCGACCATAAACCTCTATTCTTTGCTTTGAAAACAGGAACAAGTGTATTAAGTCCGCGAGAAGTCCGTCAAATGGGCTATATTTCTCAGTTTACCTCGGACATACGACATGTAGCAGGAAGGAATAATGCAGTACCGGATGCACTCTACAGAATTTCTCATATAAGTCGAACGAACCCAATTTTTACCAGTGTGGACCCTATAGATATAGCCAAAACACAAAAGAACCAGAAATTACAGCGTTTTTTAAGTAACCCAAACACTTCGCCTTTATATTTACAAGTTTCCAAATTACCTAACTCTTCGTTAGTTTTACACTACGATTTCTCAACGAAAATTCCCAGACAGTTTGTGTCTCAACCTTTAAGGCAACGAGTTTTGAAAACGTTGCATAACATAGCCCACCCAGGGATCCGAGCATCCAAACCAATGATAAAAAGATATTTCGTTTGGCCTGGAATGCATAAAGATGTGAAACAATTCACAATCCACTGCCCAGACTGCCAACAAACAAAAATTCAACAACATACTATAAGCCCCGTTGGGAACTTCTCAAAGCCCGATCACCGGTTAGAGAATATTTACATCGACTTAGTTAAGATGCCCACAGTTGATGGATTTTCATACCTGCTAACAGTCGTGGACAGATTTACAAAGTGGTCGGAGGCATACCCCTTGAGAGATGCAAATACAAATATAATAGTTAGAACGTTATATTCAGAGTGGATGGTAAGATTTGGAATACCAACGCATATAGTTTCCGATAGAGGAGCACAATTCACTTCGGTATACAACGAGTTATGTAAATTCCTGAGAATTAAATCGATAAAAACGACCGCGTATCATCCATGTGCTAATGGTCTGCTGGAGAGATTGAACGAACACATTAAGACATCCCTGATTGCGAGAGGAGGTAGGAACGACTGGCCGAGACAATTGCCAGGAGTGCTCTTAAGCTTACGTAACACAATAAAAGAAGACCTTCAATGTACGAGCGGGGAGTTAGTTATTGGTACCACATTGCGTATGCCCGGAGAAGTCTCTTTAGATGAATATAGATCTAGTACGGAACCTAATACACAATTTGTACGAGACCTAAAGAAACACTTCAAGGCTATCTCTTACACCCCACCACGTTACACGACAAGAATATTTTACATTCCTAGAGACGTCAACACTTGCACTCATGTTTATGTCCGAGAAGATAAGATAAAAGGTCCACTAACACCACCATACAACGGATCCTTCAGAGTAATCGAGCGTTATCCTAAGTTTTTCAAAATAGAATTGAACCATTATGATGATTTCATTGCGATAAACAGGTTAAAACCTGCGTATATTTTTCCAGAGTCTGCTTCTACTCCTGTGAGACATGTGTCTTTTGTTACTTCCACACTGGGGGGAAACTGATGCAGCAGAAACAAGTTCAGGAGAACGAATTTAAAATAAGTGTAATAAATAGCAGAGGCCTAGAACTTTTTGGTAGTTTTGTATTACTTCCAATAAATTAAAAAAAACTGCTACATATATATTGAACTAATGTTCAAAGAATATCTGTTCGAAACTAAAAGGAGTTTCGATAAAATATAATAACACTTAGTGGATAAGACTTACAGAAAATAACCTATTAAGGACGTACGGGAGGCATAGTAATTACCTCAAAAATATGTACTAAAAATAAAATTATGCAATTTTATATTTAAATATTCTAAATTATATGGTTTGTTCAACAAACTCAGATCTGTTTAGTTTGTCGATTTTGGCCAATTTAAATCCTTCCATATTCAATTTAGCTTAATTTTTAGCTAAGAAACTTCAACCAATTGGCAAACAAACTAAATACCTAATAATAAAAGCAGGGCATCCCGTCAAAACTTACAAAAACAGTCTTACACTAATAAGATCCCAATGTCATCTTACATCGTCATCCCTCTTAAATTATTTGTGTTTAGTAACAGGCTTCTTATAACTAATTAATAAGATCAATCTGACAATTATTAACCACATTAAAAAGGTCAAAAACGGTTGAATTGCTTGCAATCAAACAAAAATCTCATACCTGTTACATAGGTATGTTTTCTGACCTAATATTATTTTCATATATTAATAAAGCACTACAAATACAATTACCAAAGTATTGAATATATAAAATTAGTCACATTACCCAAGGACAAATTTACATGGGCAGACCAACAGGCGATTGAATCTACATTTAATAACAAGAGAATATCAATTTGATCGTCGTTTTACTCCGTTTAACAAATTGTATAATATGTTAGGTAAATGTGATATCAAATTTTCAAACGCAAAAATGGTTAATGACTGAAAAAACAACGCGACAATGCTACACATATGCTAAAGTTAACTCCCTAAACGACAGCATTTACAAATAGCACCCTAAGCTAAGCTCTAAGCTTATGAAGCACACTTGTAGAGTTGTGGAGAGTTCTGCTAGTTTTAATTCTAGCCTTTCTTACGGACCGGATTATCAAGATCTTTCTACTAATTCTCTCATAGCATAGAGCTCTTGTCATGGAGTAAAACCAATACTAGTTTTCGATAGGACAGGTACCAGGATATTGATTATTAAATGATACGCCTTGAATTTCCCTAATATCTAATTGGAATCATACACGACAGAAAAATTGCGACATTAGCAATCTATCGAACATAAGATTTATTCAGATGGTTCATAAGACTCTACTGGTGAAAGGGCCTTTTCATGCAAAGGAGGTACCACTGCTCTTCTAAAGAATGTTCTCGGATCCTATGAGAAGGGGGCTGATTGCCAACTAGCTAACAAATGCTAATACGAGTGTTTCCATATATTTCATTAAGCCATATCTTAGAAAAAAATGACAGATTCCCCCCAATGTTGATAAAAACTATCGCAAATCAGATCCAAAATACAAAAACGTTATTGATTAAGCTAATGAGAATAAATTTGACTTACTTTAAGACATAGATCATTTAAGAAACACAATTTAAATTGGTTTATAATTTTATTTGTTAGGTAAATGGATATGTCATGTGCAAAGTTCAGATTAGTTTAGCTATTGACATTGAATACTTAGATTCCCAACCTATATTTAACTAGCAAATAAAGTTTTTAGAAAATAATATAATTGTGCTTTACTAATTCTTTGCAATGATTATTAGGTTGTACTTGACCTACTAACTTCTGTTTAGAGCTAACTTACGCCTTTATAAACTTGTTCTTAGACGCTGAATGATTTGATTTATATGTGGAATATACAAATTTTTACAACAAAATCCTTCTGTTAGTAAAGAGTCTGAAGCACATAAACTTCTTAAATGCTGTGTTTGTAATAAGTCATACAACATTAATTGTGCTGACATCACCACCTCTGAGGCTCGAAAAATTCATTTAAAATCGGAACTTAAGTGGAACTGCCGCGATTGTGACAAGATTGGTAGCGACTTAATTTCACTTAAAGTTGCGATTATTAATTTACAAAACGAAATTTCGGCCCTAAAAAATGCCAAGCCTGTTGAAGTTGTAAATAAATTACCCGAAATGCCAGTTGTTATGGAAACAATCATTTATGAGATATCGGAAAGAGAGAAAAGATCTAGAAATTTACTTATATTTGGGGTTAAAGAAGATAATACTGCATCTAAGCAACATCAGATGATGGCCGACTCATCGGTCGCGGAAAGTGTGTTAGGCGACATCGGTGTTAACCTTAATAATATACAGACCCAGCGTTTGGGTAAATACGATCCGTCCAAATTACAATCTCGCCCGATAAAATTTCAAGTTCCCTCCCAGGAAACTATGTCTCTAGTTATGAGAAACATGGCTAAATTAAAACAACTAAACAAATGGAAAGGCGTTCATCTCTTGAGAGATCATACACCCATCCAAAGGGATTTGTACCGAGCGGCAAAAGAAGAATTGAATAACCGTTTGAGGAATGGTGAAAATAATTTGCGTATAAAATATATTAATGGAATTCCCAACGTCATTGGAAATTTAAACTAATTAAGCCCGGCCGATCTCCCATTTCATTAAATATTTTCTATCAAAATACTAGAGGTTTATGTTCCAAAACGCGTGAATTTTATGTCAATTGCTGCAACTTGTCCACGGAAGTTATTTGTTTATCAGAAACCTGGCTGATTACTCGATTCAAAACTCTGAACTGTTCCCTCCTAATTATAATATCATTCGTAGTAACAGGAAATTTAATTCTGTGGGGCGATCCAAAGGTGGAGGTGTATTGATTGCGATTGATAATAGTATTCAATGTGAAGTATTAGATACGACTTCGCTAACTAATAATGTTCCACTGATTGATGTTGGGTTATGCAAATGCGTTATCAAAGGCACGGTTTTTAATATATATACAATCTACATCCCCCCAGATACAATGCTAGATGATCTGGAATTGTTCTTTAATTCCCTGGAATTGTTAATAATTGATCAACCTGTTGTATTAGTAGGTGATTTTAATTTGCCAAATCTCGTTAATACAGATATTTCATGTTCAAAGTGTTTTTCATTTCAATGTTTTTGTAATATACTCGGTCTCACGCAATATAATGCCTGTCCAAATGAAAATAACAAACTACTAGATCTTGTAGTGTCAAACTTAAACTTTCCCCTACTAGTTGAGCGTGCCAACACCCCGCTGGTAACTAAAGATGCTCACCATCCACCACAATCCATCACATTGGAACTCGGCGTAACTTTGGATCATACTAGATTCCCCTCTAATACTAATAAACGATATAACTTTAAAAGGGCTAACTTTGTTAACTTATACAAGGATCTGAGTGATACTGACTGGACATATTTAAAAAACTGTACCGATGTGAACGTGGCTTTGGATATGTTCTACATGAATCTGTACAAGATATTTGATAAGTCGGTTCCCTTATGCCGAACCCCTCGGTTGACATTTCCCCCATGGTTTACTCCTGAAATAAAAAGGAACGTGCATGCTAAAGCATACTATAGACGAAAGTGGCGATTAAGTAAACATCCAGTTTATAATGATGAATTTAGGAGACTGAGGTCACTCACAAAACAGCAAATAACGGAAGCATATAAAATATATTGAAACTAATATGAAATCAAATCCTACTACTAAAGCATACTATAGACGAAAGTGGCGATTAAGTAAAAATCCAGTTTATAATGATGAATTTAGGAGACATATAAAATATATTGAAAATAATATGAAATCAAATCCTGCTGGATTATGGAATTATGCTCACATGAAACAGGGTACTACAAGAATACCGAGCAGATTAACTCACGAAAGTCAAGAGTACTCTACTCCAAAAGATATAGTTGATGGTTTTGCCTCATTGTTTTCTAAAAATTTTAAACCTGCTGGCAATACCACTCTATCTAGGACCCATAGCAATTGTCCATCGTTTACCCTTAATCAAATTTCCGAAAGCAATTTAATAAGTGTTATGGCCCTATTGCCCAATAAAACATCTGCTGGGGATGACTCTGTTCCCTCATTCTTAATCAAAGATTGTAGATTTGTTTTTGCTAAGCCGCTTCAGATTATTATAAACCTCGCTATCAGCACATGTACATTTCCCACAAGGTGGAAATTGGCAAATATTAGTACTGTATTTAAAAAGGGCGAGAAACATCGTCTAGAAAATTATCGTCCGATTGCGTTGTTAAGTAATTTTTCCAAAATATTCGAACAGATAATCCACTCTACAATTCTCAAGAATGTATCCTCATTCATATCCTCCAACCAACATGGATTTATGCCTGGTAGATCGACAACAACCAATCTGGCTTCATTTACTCAGTATGTGTCTGAAGTTATAGATAAGAAAGGCCAAGTGGATGTAGTATACACGGATTTTTCGCGAGCCTTTGATACCCTGGACCATGAGATAATTCTAATGAAACAAATAATGAAATCCTACTTATCTAATCGTTTAGCATATGTCGCTTATAATGGTTACCATTCCTACAAATTCTTAATGGATTCCGGTGTCCCACAGGGTTCGAATCTGGGGCCGCTACTTTTTGTTATTTTTATAAATTGCCTTCTAGATTCCTTAACCTGCCAAGTTTTGGCCTACGCAGATGATATTAAACTCTTCAGTAAAATTTCCTCACCAAATGATGTTGTGTCTCTACAGAATAATATTAACATATTTGTATCCTGGTGTGAATCACATAAACTGATCCTTAATCCTCACAAGTGCTGTTCCATGTCAATTTCACGGAAATCCAATGTTCTACCGACGATATACGCAATTAATGACTTGCAACTCACAACCTGTACCGAGATTAAGGATCTATGCATTTTATTCACCAATGACTTAAACTTTACTAGTCATATTAGCAACACCGCAATGTCTGCATCTAGAATGTTAGGGTTTATTATGCGTACTTGTGCGCCCTTCAGTGACATCGACCTAATAAAATCTTTATATTTTGCATATGTCGTCAGCAAATTCGAATACGGGTGTCTTGTTTGGTATCCATTTTATATGAATCAGAACATGCTATTGGACCGTGTTCATCGTCGATTTTTAAAATATTTATCATACAAAGTAGATGGCATTTATCCCGAACGTGGTACTGATCAGGGTTTGTCACTGGAAAAACATGGTATGATGTCACTTGCCACTAGAAGAGAAGAGCTCACCGCCAAGTTTCTCTGGAAGATAATTCACAACAGAGTGGACGCTCCCTTCCTATTGTCGAAACTAGACTTCCACATTCCCAGATTAGGCTCAAGACACACCAGCACATTCTACATTCCAGGTG
The DNA here is from genome assembly GCA_963969525.1 of Ontholestes murinus. Taxonomy (NCBI): domain Eukaryota; kingdom Metazoa; phylum Arthropoda; class Insecta; order Coleoptera; family Staphylinidae; genus Ontholestes; species Ontholestes murinus. Next base: position 36,196,020 of record OZ018391.1, read on the forward strand.
CCCGTACCAATTGTCTACGGAGAGCACCAGTTCAGGTTATGTGTCGAAATGCGATGACTCGCTATGAGGATATTTTCTTTGATCATTTGTAATGATATTGTGTATTAGCTTCAATGTTTCAAGTTGTTATTATAACTTTATGATTAAATATTAGAGTAATGTTTTGTATATTATGAGTTGTGTGTATACATACATATATATATATATATATATATATATATATATGTTTGTCTTGTAAATGGGGTTTCCCATTATTATTATTATTATTATTATTATTATAAACTTTCGGAATACGATGTCACTGCTAGCAAACATCAAAGACCTCATAATATACTATGTTATGTTGTTATGTAAATTGGTTATATAGCAAATTCTTAAGAAAGAAGGCCAAATATAAATTAATTAATTAAGTAATTGTAGAGGCTTTTACTTCGTGATACATTTTATGATTCAAAATAAAATAAAATAAAACGAATAACTTTGTTTTTATCACTTTTTTTATAACACTTGTTACTATAGTTTCGACTTCAGCTTGTCATTATCAAACAATTAATATTTAAAATTACAGTTGACACCAAAATTTATAACGAATTGAAAAGCGGAGAGAACATAAGGTTCGTTTGGTCATTAATGATGGGGATGTCCGGATTACCATTTAGCTTGAAGATCTCAATGGACTCCAGTAAATCCATCTTAAGTCCCTTTTCGGCGAAGTGGATTACCTCGAGTGCGTTTTCTTCAAATGAGTGACCGTTTTCCTTAATGTGATTAGCGAATGTTGATTTATTTGTGCCGTTTTTATATGCGCTAATGTGTTCTTTTAATCTTGTGTTAAAATTGCGTCCCGATTGACCAATATATTCTCCCAAACAATTTTTGCATTTTAACTTCTATACACCGGATTTTAACATTTTATTAACAGGCGTTTTATTATTAAAAATAATATTACATATTTTATTTGGGGATTTTAAGGAAACATTAATATTATGTTTTTCTAAAATGGATTTAATTTTGTGTGTGATATTGCCGAAAAATGTCAGTATTTTAAAATTTGAATTTTGTTTTGTATTATTAACTGCGTACAAGTATTTTTTAATTGAGTTGATCTCTTGTTTTTGAATTAATTAATTAATTAATAAGTTAAAATGCAAAAATTGTTTGGGAGAATATATTGGTCAATCGGGACGCAATTTTAACACAAGATTAAAAGAACACATTAGCGCATATAAAAACGGCACAAATAAATCAACATTCGCTAATCACATTAAGGAAAACGGTCACTCATTTGAAGAAAACGCACTCGAGGTAATCCACTTCGCCGAAAAGGGACTTAAGATGGATTTACTGGAGTCCATTGTGATCTTCAAGCTAAATGGTAATCCGGACATCCCCATCATTAATGACCAAACGAACCTTATGTTCTCTCCGCTTTTCAATTTGTTATAAATTTTGGTGTCAACTGTAATTTTAAATATTAAATGTTTGATAATGACAAGCTGAAGTTGTCGAAACTATAGTAACAAGTGTTATTAAAAAAAGTGATAAAAACAAAGTTATTCGTTTTATTTTATTTTATTTTGAATTAATTAATTAATTAATCAGCCCCCGTTAATCCTTGAACCACAACAATCTGTTCAATATCGCTGCTCTGTTTCAACGAGAGCAGGTTTTATAACTAAAACACAAGACTTTCAAAGTGAGCAATATTTTTTGTACGAGTTCTTATACGAAAGACCTAAGATTCAAAACAAATCCCACAGCAATTTATAAAGAGTGATTTTATTGGTCAGATGTAAATGATGGATTTTCTCCCCTCTTAACAAGAAAGCATGATTGCAGTTCTCTAACACCCATTTAAAGTAGTCTAAAGTGACTTAGTCAAAACGTTGAATCATCTTTAGAATAATTAAAATCTCCGATCGGTGCAGTGACACGTGTAGTAGTTGTTTTAATAATTAACTTGCATAAATGAGAGATAATAGTGCAGACACATTCAGCGAAAATATTAGCCTTGCCAACTATTCATTTTAAGTCTTCTAGTCTTCTAGGCAGAAATGAAAATATCCTCGTTTAGGATTATTTCAAAACTTACTAAACTAAAAAGTCAGTTTTTTGACAAATGCATATTTTGATTATATTGGCTGTTAATTGTTAAAGGTTTATTTTATATATGACTATTTGGTTTTATAATTAAAATACGAGAATTTCAAAAAAAAATTTGTTTTATTTTCGCAAAAATTGTTTCGTCAAACTGAGGCTTCTTCGCCTGAAAAAAGTGTTCAGCAAGTATCAGCCCGATCAATCCAACCATTTATTAGACCCGCAAAGAAAGTCATGACAAAATTTGTACCAGTTAAATAAAGGTGAAATATGAATAGAATGATAGACTTACAGAAGATTTATAATCCACTAAAATACTTAATAATAATAATAATAACTTTATTTACGGACAAAATCCTTTTTAATTAATACAATAAATACTTTTAAATTCAAAAATTGAAAAGAAAAAATAATTGTTTTATTTACACTTGTATCAAATTGAATATTTCTAGTTTTAAACTCAAACTTGCAGCTTTACATAAATGTATGCAGTTTAATTTTGTTTTCGAAACTGTCAAAGGTAGTACCAAAATTTTAATATAATAAATATATGCAAACTATTCCAATTACCAGAGTAACAATACCTAGAGCTTGGTTGAGTAAATAAATCAATAATCATATATCTAATTTATATAGCTCATAATAGAAATATTGTATATTTTGGATTCATTAATTCATTTGAATTTCATTCACATCACATTAATTCTAGAGTAGCAAATTTCAATTTTTTATACACTAAGGAAATAATTTTGCCCTTAATGTGTACAAAACGCATGATATTTTTACAAAAATTGCAAGTCGCTCTATATGAAATGGAGAATTTAAATATAATATAGTAATTATTAATACTAAGGGAAAATTGTTAATAATGATATTACTACAGATTAGAAAAACGCAATGTTCTAAAATAATTAAAAGAATCAATACACATTTTGCTTAGTAACTTGATGAAGTAAAATATTATATATAGGCATCTAAATTATTATAGGATATCATATTTGAAGTGTAGAGATTACAACATTAACCTAAAACGATATTACTTAACACATCGATAAGACTGTAAAATAAAATAAAATAAATGCGTTAAGAAGACAAACTTTAATTTATAAAGTAAATAAAACAATGCAGCATTTCACATCTAACATCAACTAATATAAATTAAAATTCTCCAACTCACAAAATGTCCTATTTATAAGTGATTAAATGTTATTAACGGGCTTACCTGCTCGGCGACTTTAAGGATTCCTGATGGTGTCTTTATGTAATCGGTTCCCATTTTTATTAATTAGTACTTGAAAATATTAATTCTTTAAGGAATACTTAGTTTTTAAGCAGTTAGATGTGGAGATTTGATGCGTCTTCTGGCCACATACGCCCTGAACTTGTTTAGGTTTTTTAATTGTTCGGTTATCTTATCTATTATCGGAGATGTACGGTGCCGCCGCCGCCCGGCAAATTTGGTTATCTATTCGGTAAATATGAAGTGTATACATCAGAGCGATGTGTGCTAATAGTTTGTCCATGGATGACAAGTGTTTTGTTAGCAGAAACGTAATTTTATCTATATTTTCACTTCTAAAAATTCATATTGCTCAGTGTTTGTAATCGATAATGATGTATATTTAATGAATAATTACAGATTTTTATAACTCATTTTTTCATCATATGAATGTAAATTTAGAGTTTAGAAATTAAATAAAAGTATATTCTTAGTTACCAATACAGTTTTGCTTAATATGCCAATAACTAATTAGAGTTGTTTGTCTTTGCGTTAATTTTTTAAATTTTATTTTACTTGGGTTTCTATGTGAAGTAATGAATTCAAGACGAATAAGATGAAAATTTTTCAAATTAAATTTTGATTTTTGTTCATTATCAACATAAAATAAATTGGTAAAATTTTAAAAAATAATATAGTTTCTTTTAATTTTGATGAATTTCCACATTTATAATTTTTAGATTGCTCTTTAAACTAACTAACTCGCAACATTCAATATGGTTTTCGAGCAGGACGAACAACTGAGAGCGCATGTATGCCTTTTAATAAAGAAATTATGGCTGATTGTGAAAATAAACATTACTTAGCAACATTGTTTGACCTCAGCAAAGCCTTTGACTAATTTTCACTTGAAACCTTGCAACGATGTTTGTATTTCTATAATTATAGACAAGGAAGTTGTTTGTTAGTAAGTTCATTTCTAAAAAATAGGACACAATAAATCAAAAAATCATTTAGTTGCGGCTGCAAAGAAGAAGTTCTAATATGGTTCAATAGTTTAACTGGAACAACTTTTAGCTAAATGTTATTAATGTACATAGATTTCATGACCTATGCCTATATGGAGTATGGAGGAGTAAATTTAGTAAAATAACTTCTAATCTTAAGCAGTTCTGTCTGCATATCGCGCATTTAACTTTTGCTCTACAAAAGCAAATTTTTATTATAATTTAAGGTGTTATTAGGTTCATTGTTAAATTTCCAGGTCTATTTATATTAAAATATTCATTGCATGTTTGTAAAACTATGGGACCTATATAACATGTAACCAAATACATGGATACAATTCCAGTAGTTGTGAATTAAATTTTATTCATTTTAAATAGTATTTCATTATAAAATGAAAACATGAAGACTTGAAATTATAAATTTAGAAAACAAAGCAATGGAAAATAATATTATGTGCTTAGATGTTTTTATCTACAAGGGATAGGAAAGTAGTACCCGTTTGCACCGTGCGGAGCGCTGACTAATAGATTAGCCGTCGGATGTGTGATGGGTGCTAAAATTTTTAGTTGTATTTCAACTGCCTGTGTGCAGTTATGTTCGCTGGCTTTGGCTGTGCTTTTTATGAGTGTTTTAATATTCAATAAAACAAAGAACGTTGCTAGTAGTTAGGGCTGTAATTAGACTTTCTAATACAAGAAATGTACAACCTTCATATTCATTGTAAATTAAAGGATGGCGCTTGTGTAGTAGTTTCAACTTAGGAAGAGATGACGAGCATTTGGAACGGTCGTCAGTCATTATGAACGAACTTTCAACCATCCACTTCATATACTCTAGACTTAGCTCCTTCAGATTAACTTCTGTTTACAAATTCAAGGACTTTGGGACAGATAGATACATAAACTCATCTTACGTTAGGACAAATACCTCAATTTGAGAGGTAACTATGTTGAGAAGTAGTTGTAGGTATGTTCGTTACAAATGAAACGTTAATATTTGTTAATATATACTTTCTTATATTCCCAAACGGGTACTACTTTCCAGATGGTCTTCGTATATTTATACTAATTGTAATAAGTAACTAAATAGGTATTTGAAATACAGCACCTGTTTTGTTTCATTCATTTATTATCAGTTTTCTGACACGTATTTCGACGATTTTTGGCAATGATTTAAGTAGTTTAAAATTCAACTAAAGAATAGGAACATTATTAAAGGTATATATACTTAAAAAATAACACTCTACTGTTAGTAATGCTTCAGGTATTCTGCTCCAGGATTGTGTCGCTCTTTTAATCTCCGAGACATCTAAGATAGTAAGCCTGAATCCTTCGGGCAATTATAGAGAGATGTTACATTTTTGAACTGCAATGCATAAAAAACGATGTTGGAGAAGAAGAAATGTTCAAACCACAAATATTTTAACTTACAGTAGCTCGAGTTATGTTTATGTCCAAATACATGACAATATCATGCTCTAACAAATCAAACAAAGCCTAAAGAACAGAGACCAAAGTTCTGATTAGAACTCAAAAAGAGAAAATTGAATACACGAATGTAGAACTTTGGACAACACCTGTAAGTAATACACACCGAACTGCTGAAACGTTACGGCAATATAACTTTTGATTATGTTTATATGCAAATATGTTATAATGTGAACAAGAAAATTTATAACGGAAATCATAGATGAAAGACCGAGCTATCAAAACAGACCCATTACTCAAGAATATAATTTAAATTTATTTACTTCTATGTCAGCCGTAAGTTGGGATTTTGTGCATGATAATTCAATAAACTTCCAAGAAAAGTGGTGCATTATAAATAGTGAATATGTAAGTAATTGCATTAAAAATTATTTTCCGATAAAAGTAAAACAATATATTTTGTTATATTTCTCTCATTATTAATTATCAATATATTTTGGTTCAATAAGGAATTGCATGAAATGTGTGAGAAAATAAAATTTATTGAAGAATGCTACGAACACAATCCAACACCAAATACCAAAGTAATTCGAGATGCCTATCTTTGTACAGACAAACAATCTCCGAAAATATAACCCGATCAAACACTACCTTTATAAATGAATCTACTAATAAACAACGTGCAGCTTGGATAATACTCAATTCACATAGATTTAATAAGAATAAATTTGTTGATTGCAGTATAACGTGTCAAGAATTTAATTACTATTTTTCAACAATAGCAGAACAATAAAAAACTACTGCATTGGCATATTTGTAGATCTAACAAAGGCATTTGATTGCATTTCGCATGACATTTTATTAAGTAAATTAAAATTATACGGTTTACAAATAAAAGTCTTTCGCTAATGCGCTTATATCTTGTATGTTAGGTAGGAAACAAATAGTAGCATATAAAGGTCAGAAATCTGGTATAAATAAATTAAAAATAGGTCTCCTTCAGGGTTCAATTTTGTGACCGATACTCTTTTTAATTTACATAAACGACGTAACACAAGTTAGTGAAACAGAAACTATATTATTTGCTGATGATACCACGTTAATAAATTCTTATCCAGAAATAGTCTTAGCTGAGAACAAGGCTAACGAGTCTCTAAATAAGGTTACCGAGTGGTGTGAGGCAAATAATCTCATTCTAAACCAATAAAAAAACGAAAATATTGGAGAAAGAAAACGGGATCACTTTGTTTTACCACTTTTATTTAACAAAAATACACGTGACTATAGTTTCGACTATCAACTAGTCATTATCAAACATAAAGTCCTTTATGTTAAATAAAAGTGGTAAGACAAAGTGATCCTGTTTTCTTTCTCCAGTATATTCATGATGTACCACAAAGTAAACGCCTTCACAATTAAACAAAATTAATATTGGTTTTAATTTTGATTTTATTCTTAATTCTAATTTTAATCTCAAAATTTTATCTTAATCTTAATTTTTATTTTACTTCCATTTTTTGTTTTTTAAAAATTCACTTGGTTTGTTTCACTAAATTGTTTATTTTATATTCGACTAGTTTTGGCACTGGGCCATTATCAAAAATAATGTACAAGCATTTAATTTTTTTTATATAAAGGTGTCAGGTAATAAGTGTATCCCAACTCAAACACAAAGCAATTATAAAACAAAAGCTATCGATGACCAACAGCCAACACACCAACAAACTACTAAAAATCCTTATCATGTGCCTAGACCAAAACTGTTTCACATTTAACAAGAAATACTTAATATAAAAGGAATGACTAGCGATGAGATCCTCGAAATATTCATGGCACACTTTGAAGCACAAATTTTTAACGGCAGAACCAAACATAAAATTAAACACAAATGGTGCAGAAACGTAAATGCTGTGTTCTGTATATGGGAGAGACACAGAGACAAATAAACCGATTTCTTATTATCAATCTGATAATAAAAACGCATTAAAGTCCTTTGCGTTGTAGAAAATTAACTAATAATTAGAAAAACACGATAAACATTTCGTAAATCTGCAACAAATGAGAAAAATACCAAGGGTTACTTCCAAGGAAATTTAAAGGAAAAGAAAATGAAATAGAATAGAAGGGAAATGGGAGACATTCAAAAGAATTATAATAGAAGCAGCGAAGGAGGGCTGTGGAACAACAAAAATAGGAAACACACAAATAAACAGAACCGAATGGTGAACAGAAGACATCAATAGGATGATAAACGTTAAAAAAGCTAAATGGAAAAAATACTTACAAACTAAAAAAATAATGGACTACGAAGAATACAAAGAAATAATAATGTTCCAAGCGAAGGAGAGTGTAAGTGTATGTTTAAAACGTGGCGCTGTGTTATTATCGGCTTTAAATCAATCAAAACCTAACGAATATACGTAATTCAACTTTGGAGAAAATATTACTGTTAATACATTACATCGAAGGTATAAATTTGAGACAAAACGGACCTATGAATGTATTTATTAAGACGAAATTATAAGTATACACTGCCTAATTTGCAATCGTGCAAGTATTTGTAGTACAATTTTTGCTACAAGTGCGTTTGATGAATGAATGAATGAATTAATTAATTAATATTAATACGCCTATGTGCAAATTGTTAGAATAAATAACGCAAATCTACTTATATCAATTAAAATTGCAATTTCACTTCGTCTGTTTACTCAATCGGACCATATCCTTATCCGTTGTCTATTTTAGTTTGTTTAAGAAAAGTCGCTTCAACGGACACTTGAGCGTGTTATTTAATTATTAATTAATTATTATACGTTTACATTTATTGTGAATTTCTCTTTAAATGATGTTAGAGAACTTATCAATGAGCAGACAGTGGAAATCAAAACTGAAATAAATAAACTTAATATGACATCCTACCTCAAATTGAAGCCTTACGAAATGAAAATGAATTTCTTAAATCAAAAATTGAACAACTTGAGAAAATAATAAATAAAAATAACATAATTATTCATAACATTCCATCACAGGCTATTAAAAATAAAAATAAACCTGGAGAATTATTAAATATTTTAAATGAGAAATTCAGCACAGATATTTCTTTACATGATATAGTAATATTATAGCACTGGGAAATAAAGAAATCAGCAATTGTATTTATTAGTTACAAAAACAAATCTCAACTATTTAGTGAAATAACAAAATTGAATGGAAGCAATATTTATTTAAACTTCTTAGTGCCACTGGAGAAGCAAAACGTAACCTTGTACATATGGATCAAAACATATCTAAAATTATGTCATGTAGACATAAGATCAATCGCAAATAAATTCGATATTTTACAGTTTAATCTGCAAATTATAGATGCTCATATAATAGGCGTTTCAGAAATTAGGCTTTCCGACTTGCATCCGAATCGATCATTAGCATTAGATGGATTTAATCTTATAAAAAATGACCGACTGGGTCGAGGAGGTAGTATAGCAGTACATCTTTTGATATTGATTACATTCGTATTGCCTATTAATGAGTGTGTAAAGAACCTAGGGATGCATCTGGATGCAAATATGAGATTTAAACAAAGCATCATCAGTATACTATGTAAAGCGTACATTGCACTTAAGTCGATAAATATAAATCGTCAAATTTCTGTCCAATTTCAATAATGGCGATAAAATATATAATGTCTGTATAGATAATTGTATAGTTAAGACTTACACTTTTATATAAACAGAATACAACGTATGCAAAACTCATGTCTTATTTATATATGGCATACGTAGGCGTAAACGAATATCACATAAATTGCGAGAGTGTAAGTTTCTCAATATAGAAAACAGACAAAAGTTCACTCGGCTTGTTTTTATTATAAGGTAATGAATTCAAAATGCCCACCTTACTTTTTTGATAAGATTCGGTATATAAGTGATGTTCATAACATTGACGTAAGAAGTGAAGGTTTATGGTCTATACCAAAGCATATATTTCAGGTTTTCACATGTTGCTTTTCTTATACAATTACACTTCATGCATTGTATACGGGTTTTAGTGATTTTAAATCGAAGTATAAACTTATGTTACTTGAACATCAATAAATTTAACGTTTACTCGCACACGTATGTATTTACGTGCAATATTATGTTTTTATATTAGTATTATTCATTCATATAAGTTAGTAAATACCTAAATTAAATTTAATTTGTTAAGTTAGATTAAACAGGGCTTAGAGGAAGATCAGTCTCAGTATTTGGGTACAATTTCAAATACTGCGAATGATTCAAGTCCTTTTGACCATTGAAATGCTTATGTAGATTAATTAATATTTAATCGATGTATATTTCAGTTTTCGTTATCTTGTAATTTCAATGTGTCAATAAATGATTTATTATTATTCTTATCATAAGGAATAAGGCAAGCCGACAAATTAAAAAAGCAAAACAAGAATCATGGATGAAGTTTGAAAAACTACGAATGAGAACTACAGAGAAAATCAAAAACTATTTTATGAAACAATAAAGCAACTCAAACAGAAAATAGAACACAACATGATGAACATTAAAGACAAGTACGGAAACATAATCACAAACAAAGACCAAATTATGGAAAGATAGCGACAATACTTCGAAGATCTGACCGAACAAGAAACAGGAGAGAATGAAATACATGAAACAGAAAACTAGACACAAGAAGAGACAAATATGGCAGCGATAGAGAAGATAAAAGAGAAAGAAGTAAAGGAAGCAATTAAAAAATTAAAAAAAACGGAAATGTTTTTTTTAATTTATGATTGTTGACATTTGATGTCTATTAGTTTAAATTATATATTCTAATTATTGAAAAGACGAGTGTAAGGCTGTAGGATGCTAGCATGATGAATTAATATCATTAGTAATATTATAATTATTTTAAAGTGCCTACTGTCATCTTTTATACAAACCTTACATAGATTTTTCATAAAAATAATTACACACTATGTTGTTAGAAATTGACGATATTTGTAAATATATTATTTCTAATAAGTGTCCACTTTCAGTGAACTAAAGCAGAATTGTGCTTGTGTAACATTTTAACAATTAGAGTGTGGAGTCAGATTTCCATTTCTCATGTTCTATGAAACAAAATCAGTTTGAAAAAGTTTATATTTGTTTTGGTATTTTAACAGTAGTTCTCTAGCCTCTGTCGAGGCCTTTTTTCTTCAAAAAATCCATAGATGAATAAATATATACATAGTCTTCAATTATTAATCTTTTATCCATAAAGTTTTGTTACAAGAAAACTGTACAATTATAAATAATTGCGTAATCAATTTTTTTCAATCGTTGAGATGCTATACTTTAAAAATTATTTACCTTTGTTTTTAAAATGTTTTCTATCTGTGTAATTAGTTAATTACTTTTTATATTTTTCAAGACTTATGGTATATACACGTGTTATTAAGTTTTACTTAATATGTATTGTAGGTGCCTTGTACAATTATTTAATGACAATGACGAACCGATTTCCTGAGTTTGATAATAATAATAATAATAATAATAATAATTTATTTATGTTATGAACTCTTACAAAGTTGTACATAAGTCAATATTATAAAATAATTAGTTAAAATATAAAATATTCATGTATACATTAATAATATAAAATGACTGGATAGGAATTAGGAATAATACACTTGTTTTGTTTCATATATTTACTTTCAGTTTCCTGACACGTGTTTCGGCGATTGCTCGCCATTCTCAAAGGAGTATAAAAATTAATCTAGATTATTATCCTTTGAGAATGGCGAGCAATCGCCGAAACATGTGTCAGGAAACTGAAAGTGAATATATGAAACAAAACAAGTGTATTATTCCTAATTCCTATCCAGTGAGTTATATGTTATAGCAAAGAAAGTATGAATCATAACATAAAATGAGTTAATGTATATGGCGGATTTATATATATATAAATACTAGTAAGAGTAAGAAGGGCGTTATCTACAAATATCTTTCGACATGTTTCGGTTCTTTTAAGACCAAATATTAGTCTTAAAATTCGCTTTTGTGCTATGAATACTCTGTACGTATCAGAGCGTCCCCATACAAGAATATTGTATGAGATGTAAGGATAAACTAGCGCACAATACACATTAATTAGATAGTTTGTAGCGAGCAGATGTTTGATTTTTAGGATGGCGAAATATGCACTGTTGAGTTTAGCACATATATGATCAATCTAGTATGACCAAGATAGTCGTGCATCCACAAAGCTTCCGAGAAATCTTGTATACTCCAATTCGTTGTTTGGGCCGTCTGGTTGTTTTCGGTTGTAGAACTTAACTTGGACTGTTTAATTGATGTTAAGCAGTACGTTGTTTCGTTTGCACCAATTCGATATTTGATCGTTAGGCGTTATTGTTTAATTTAGTCTCTTGTATAAGTTTCCTATGTTTTTTCTTTTCTTCGTTATACCATAGTTTTATGGTAGTCGAATTAGTTGCAATCATTAGATCATGAAGACTTCTTAACTTGCGACTAGACTGAATAATGTTGTTTGTGATCCAATTATTTTTTCTTTCATTCACAGGTTTTCTTTTTAGGGGACAGCATAAGTTTAACGCACGAATAAGCACATCCCTGAAGATGTTGAAGGAAGTATTTATATTATTGGATTGAATGTGAGACCAATCTATTTTGCTTAGAAAGTCTGCCATCTCTCTCAGATTCTCCTCTTTCGTTTGCCTATATTCGATTACAGTTTTTTTTGTAATATTATTATTTAATGGGGGGAACCTCATTGTCATTCTTTGTGCAAGATGATCTGATAAATTGCAGTTTTCTGTTTTTACTACAAAGTAATTTTCGGGCACGTTTGTTACTAAATAATCTATTTGTGTAGCTGATACACCATTTTTATTTAGTTGAATTCTAGTGGGTTCTTGTAACTTATTGATTAGTTTAAATGATTCGAAGCAGTCTTTTAATAACTTAGAGTCAGCTGAATTACTTAAATAATCAATATTTAAATCGCCGCATAATACTATATATTTATGATTTTTGTATATTTCATTCAACAATTCTACAGATTTCTGTATAAATATTTTTATGTCTCGGCTTGGTGGTCGGTATATAGCTACTATGACAATTTTATTATTATCGACTGAAACTAAACATGCTGCACATTCTATTATATGTTTGATAGAGTGTTTTTGTGTGATTTTAAATACTTTTGATGGGTATTTTCTACTTGCAAATATAATACACCCGCCATGTGAACTGTTTTTCCTGTTGAAAGTTGCCACTTTTTGGAAGCCTGGAATGTTTACACAATCAATGTTGTTCTCATTGCACCAGGTCTCCGTTATACATAAAATGTGGGGTTTATCTTGTAGAAGCGCTACTTCAATTTCATTGGTTTTATTAAATATACTTCTTATGTTCTGGTGCCATATTGTTAGGTAATTAAAAGCAGGTTTGCTAAAGAGATTAGCCGTTTACGTCGCCGGTATATTGAGGTCCGATAGAACGAATTACATTAATTGACGCTTTGAAATACCGCCATTTGAAGATACAGATACATCAAGCCAAAAGGCTTAGTGCAAATAGAGAAATAAAGTTAGCTGACTTAAGCTGGTGCCTGCACCAATTTTTACACGATCAACTATATTTGGTACTCTAGAAAATTCCGGTACCTGATGATTCTTAGAAGAATTAATGACATGTCCTGCAACATTAAAAGAACAGTCGCAGGTAAGCTTGTTAATATGCCTTTTGTATTACAAGTAGACGAATCAACTGATTTACGTGACAAGGTGCAGCTCTTAGGCTTTGTACGATTTATTTATGAACAAAACATAATAAATCAAATTTTATGCTGCAAAGAACTTTTGGGTCGTACAACTGGTCAGAACTTGTTTGATGCAATAACACTGTATTTGAATGCTTTAAAATTGTCATGGGATCATTGTACCGATGAAGCATTTTAGCTAAAACCATAAATTCAAATATAATATTTCATCATTATTTCTTGCACCGAAAAGTAGAAAAGTTGCACCGAAGTGAGGTTGTTGTCTCAAGGAAAAGTGAAAAAATCGTGTGTTGAAATTAAAAAATGAATTACTTGTTTTTTCTGAAACAGAAAATCAAAAAACTTTTGTAAATTATCTAAAAAGTGGTGATTGGTGCAATAATTTGGCGTATTTGTCTGGTATGTTTGAATAGTTTAATACTGTCAATATAAGTATGCATGACAAATCATGTGCAATGAAAAACGGAGTTTTACACGTAAGAGAGAGAAACACAGAAGTGTTCCCCTCTGTGCAAATTACCAACGAGGCAGTCGTTTTTTTCATAATGGGACATTTAACAACAATAAAAGAAAAATTTGAAAAATATTTAATTGTTAAACACAGAACAATATGATTGGATAAGAAACCCGTCTATTTCTTAAGAATTTTCTAGTTCTAAATGAAGAAGAAGAATCTTTAGATCGTGGATTAAAATTACGATTCCATGAAAGCACTCCTGAAAATTTTTGGATCTCTGTTAAAGATGAATACCCGAGTATAAGCAAAAAATCCCTGAACATATTATTGCTATCGTCATATCTTTGCGAAGCAGGATTTTTAACTATGGTCAATATAAAGACAAACAAACGTGAGAGACTAGGAAATTTAGAAGAAGAAATGCGTGTTATCAATTATTCGTCCCAATATCGCTGATATCTGTAAAGGTCGTCAAGCTCATGGATCGCATTAATTCAGAGATTTTTTTAAAGGTATTGCAATTTTAATTGTGTTTTCAATAAATATATTTGCATCAATTAATATCGGTACATATTTTATTTATATACATATTATTTTCTAAAAGTAGCACCTGGAAGCAGGAGGTTGCCAATCACACGCTGCAACACGATTCCGTTTCTTTTTTGCTCTATAATAATGGAGTGTTTTGTTTTGTTCTTTTTTATTCTGTTTTTTATTGCTCATTTAGTTTCAAAAAGGTTAGCAACCCGCACCCTCTGTTTTAAAGTTTATGCTGTATTGTAGATGTTCCGCCTAAAAATATATCAGAGTTTAGTGTTCCCCTACTTCAAAAAGTTTGGGACCAAGGCTCTAGATTAACTCTCATCGGAAGTGGTTAAAGGGTAGCCATATAATAAGGAAAAATGATTTGTGGAATGAAGGTGCGCAGTGCTTTGAAATTTTAATGAAAAAGATGCCATTCCAAGCAAGCTTTTGACACCCACAGAAAAATAAAAGTAAAATACTTCTTTCCAGATTATATCTTTGACGAAGCTAGAAATTTAATTAGGAAATTTCTAGCAGCCAATTCTAATTAAAGTTTCGAACTCAATGAGGTAATGAAAAAGTGTTTTAATTTACCCAATATTGAAGTAACGGATTCAATATAATATGTTTATATTAAGTTGTGTGAAGATAAAGATTAAAAATGAAGTTCACGTATTTACATAATAAGAAAAGTAAACGCACGAATCATGTTTTAAACGTAGGATTAAATTAGATTATTTAATCAATTTTAGTTTAACAATTAAACTTACGATCAACCCTCGTGTTTGTTAACTTCCGGCTTCAGCGCAATCGTGTTTATGGGGCCAATAGATTCTAGGAATATTACAGTATGGATAGATATTGTCATTAAGGTATTTATTGCCAAAAGTGCTGCAATAAACTTTCCTAATTGAGTAGACCAACAGAGAAATATAATTACACATTTTTAAAATTACAGTAGTTTAATTAAATTTAAAGGAAAATGTTAGAATATTTGCCATATCTTATAAGTCTTCATTTACTTATATCTTCTTTAAATATATTTGTCCATTACCTATAATATTCTTTGCTTTACTTTTACAGTTTTGTTGATATTTTATCGATTTATATTTGATATTGTTTTATGTTGCTAATACATAAATCTTTACAAAAATGGCAGTTACTGGAAAATTCAACAATTATCTTCTTTTTCATTTTAAACTAAAAAGTTTCGATGATTCATTAGAACAGTTAAAACTAAATTATTTTTAATTGTAGAAGCCTCACTATTACTCTCAATTATTAGACTTAAACTTAAGGATTGAGTTAGGTTTTATTTTTATGTAAGTAAACATTACCTATTATATTATAGTAATTATTATTTTGTTAGTGATTATTTTCTAATTCGAAATTTTAATGGCAATATTTGTTATGAGGCTCAATTTATTTTTTAATGTGACTGTGTGTGTGTTTATTTGTGTGTATATCTGTTTATTGGTGCTGAATCTAAAAGAAAGCTAAAGAAACAGAAACTTTAAACCCATGTATTTGTTTTTTTTTTTTGATAGAGCTGAAAAAAATTTGGCAAATTTCATGCACAAGAAATATTTTTGTTTTCTCTTTTCAAATAAAATATTTTTAATAAAAATTATAAATTGAAAACTAAACAACTTTATACGAGAAAATAAAAAGTTAATATTGATAAAAATATCTAAACAATAACGAAATTAATTGAAACTCTATATAGTTATAATGTAAAAAATGTAGAAATGAGTTGATTGATTTTCAAAACAATTGTGAGGATGTTTGTTATAGAAAACGGGATGTTCATTTCTGTGAAGCTAGAAAGGAAAACCCTTAATTAATTAAAAAAATTAACTTACATTAAAGTTTGTGTTCATTGCTGTGAAGTTCAAGGGTTGACCATCTCTCCTAGATGATGATTGAGTTGAAGTTCAGGCGTAATAACACAATCACACACACTATAATTTTAAAACGACGTGTCGTAGAGTATCTTATTAATTAAGTAACTGTTTTATAGTTAACATTAAGTTAATGCATAGTTATGCATACGTGATTGAAAGGTTAGACGTGATTATAGTCTCAACATTCTTGGATCTAGGCTGTGAAAAAAATAACTGCTCCATTTACTGATAAACAAACTTGAATATAATACTACTAACATATTGATACAATCACAAAATATATAAGCTTGGATTATATACAAACATAATAAAAAAATTATATATAATTCAATGTAATACCACAAAATAAGAATGCATAACTTAAAAAATAAAAACATAACTACTAGGCCATCTTTATATGGATTATATATCTTATTTACAATATACTTAACAATATCGTCTACGACAGGGATGACTTTTGATGAATTTTAAAATCACTAAAACGTTTATTGAGAGAGAGCGAAGGGTAATTACACGTTTTCTTTTGATAATTTAACACAGGAAAATGATTCAGATTTACACGAGCAATTAAGAAAATTTGGACACATACACCAACCGATGACGAATTTGTCACTGAACTCGCCAATATTAAAAACATGGGTACTTATATATCGTAGCAAAAAAATATGGCCGAAACATGTGCGCATTTGGTGGAAGTTTTTTTGGCCGTTAGGTGACTTTAGTGTTATCGTTTTTCAAGGAATTATTTCTTTTCCTATAGTCGCATTTAAAGGTAGTTCGGTTACCTCAAAATGAATATTTTCATTGAAACTTCAAATACAACACAGATAACACACGAGAAAAGTATATTACAATTAATATTTTCTCTAAACGAATAATACTTTCATTAGTAATAATTAATTAAAATAGCAAATTTCATTTACAAATACCAACATTGAATTTTTTTTTAGTTGAACTACAAAAAAAGAATTGGCAAGGCATATATTACCATATTTCAAAATCAGTAAATAATAATAATATATTTACAGTTTAGATAGTAACAAATATTTTACAAAACATAATATATAATATAATTAAACGTAGATGTAAATATGTATAAAAACATCACAGGTATATTTAAAATACTTGTACGTGAGAACAAATATTACTAAGGTAAATGAAAATAATTTTTAAGTTTTAATACCACTATTAATTGTATAATATACACAAACAAAGTTTACAACTTAAAAAGTATTTTCATTTACCTTATTAAAATGAACTACCACAAAGTAACGGTTGCTACCATCATTTTCATCAAATATTACTATTTAAAACTGATAGTTTACAAAAACAAAAACCAAATACAAATTTAAATGAAATTCGAAGAGAATTAAAATTTTATTTATTAAACGTTGAGATATTATTTCGTTGACAATTTATTATAATAATAATAATATACATTTAAACACATATTGAAACACTTACTATGTTTTTACCACAATTAATTTATTGTAATATGGTTTATCAAGTGATAATGACTGTAACAGGTCGAAACTTAAGTCGTGATTTTTGTATATATGTAAACCATATTACAATAAATTAATTGTGGTAAAACATAGTAAGTGTTTCAATATGTGTTTAAATTTGGATTACCACCTAGTAACGGTCACAACCATCATGAATTTAATAATATACATATTTATTGGCAAATTTATACCTATATACCTACATAAAAATGGAAACAAGTAAATGGTGTTAATCCGTCTGGGCAATAGAACCGCGGTCTTTCTGCCCTGTCTTGAATTTATTTATCTGACAGAAAATAGTATCTTTGCTAGCTATTTGATCTGTCCTGATGATTCGGACAAATGAATTGATGAGAGGGGAGGATGTTGATATTTAGAAGGGATATTTGGGTTTCGAGAGATACAGAATTTGTTACTAGGGGTTTGTTGTGGGGATTGTTGGCAAATTTAATGATTAGGCTTACTATAGATTAGGAAATGGATGGGATTTGGGTGCTTTCGTATAAGAGATCATTGAAGGGGTTATGGAGTGGGTTAGATGGGTGTCGAAGTTTAGTTAGGGTTCTTAGGGCGGATCTTTCGGCGACTTGTAGGTGGTGGAGGAGCGATGGTCGGATTTGGGTGGAAAGGATTGCACCATAATCTAACAAGGGTCGGCATATTGATTTATGTATGTGTGTTGTAGTCTTTATAGTTATTCCTTGCTGTTTGTTGATGTTAAGTTAATGATCTAAAATACGGAGCCCTGATTTTGATTTTGTTTTTAATTAGTTTGGTTTTGGTGAGTTACGTGAAGATAAATTTGATTAAATTAATAAGCACCTTCCTCACAAATTTTATTTAAATTCACAGATATATATTTCGGACACAAAGTGTTTTAATACTGAGTATTGAATTGAAATAAAATTTGTGAATAAAAGTTTTTAGTGCTTATTAATTTAATTATTTTCAATTGTTTGTGCATGAAGTTTAAAGGAGAGTTTTGTATTAAATAGGATAGGATAAGGTATTTACAGATGTATGTGGGATAGATGATGGTGTTATTGGAAGGATTAATTTTGATTCGCCATTTGGCGCACCGTGCTTGTATGGAATCGCAGGAACATTGAAAGGAATGTTGGGCGATTTGTAGGGAGGGTGAATGGGCAACAAGAAAGGTGTCATCGGCGAAAAGCAGGGAATATTGGGAGGGATTAAAATATGTAGGATCAGGATTACTAATGTCAGGGCAGAATATATTGTCACGTATGGATATCCGGTCCCAGTCGAATTCCATTTTATGAAATTTTACCTGGTGCGAAGTCTAGACGCTAATATGCATTCCCACTGAAATCGGCTTTAGCAACATCGGTGTTGTTTGCAGGTACACCAATAAGCAGCCGACAATTAATACTAGCTAAGCATTTGTAAACATGTAAGCCGTTTATTGGTGGATCGGAACACAAGCAACGGGGATGACCCGATCGGGCGATTAGCCAAGAGATAGTTAAGATTTATATTTGAAGTAGTGAAGTAGTTTTTAATCATACAGATAGTTTAGGTTTAGATTTGAAGTAGTAAAGTAGTTTTTAATCAGAAGTAATAATTTAGAAGTGGATTAAGTCGATTTAGTATAGGGTAATCAAGTTAAGTTAAGTTAGATAACGGTAATGACTTAAGTAATATCTAAATAAATGTGATGATTAAATTATAAACCATATATTTTTTATAAGTTATGTAAGATCCCACAACCCTCATTGACGTGCTTGATAAGCCAAGACGTGACAATATTGTAAAGGAGAAGAGATAAGGAAGAACCCTGAGGGACGCCTTGTAAAATTGGAAAAGATTGGGAAAGTGATTGTTTAATTCTAACTTGACAAGATCTATTTGAAAGGAAGTTGTTTATAAGGATTATATTATAATGGGGTATTTTTAGAAGGAATCATTTATATAGGAGTCCAATATGCCAAACATTGTTAAATGCTAAATATTATATTTCTAAGAAAAATATAGCTGACTTTTGTCCTTCGAGGTGTTTATTTTGCATATTGGACGTAAGGATGGAGAGAGGAAGTATGGTAGATTTTTTGGAAAGAAAGCCAAACTGATAGTCAGGAATGGAGTTGATTGAGGTTTGAAAGAGTTTTTGTTTGATGAGGGATTCGAAGAGTTTATCAATTACAGGAAGGAGTGTGATGGGCCGGAAGCTAAAAATAAGTATGGGATCATTTACAAATTTGGGGATGCAAATGATTATACCATTTTCCATTTGAATGGGAAATATAGTTGGGAGAAGCAGTACTTGAACATTTTTAAAACAAATATGTGGATTTCATGAGAGAGTTTTTTAAGCATTGACCTGGGAATTTTATCATGACCTGGAGAGGAGTTTTTACCAGAGTGTAAAATTGAGTAATAATCTGTCTCGTCTAATGAATCGTCATTTGGAGGAAGTATTTATACTTATTTACATTTTAAGAACAAATAATGAATGAACTGTTAGTACGTTAATTTGCCAAAAACCTATCGATACAGAAGATAAATAAAACAATGAAATAAAATCAAATGTGGTAGAATATAGTTTTTATTTTAATTTAGGGCTTATACTGGAATTTCTAAGGAGACAGGGATAATTTGTGGAAGTTAAAGGGATTATGGAGAATTTCTGAGATAAGAAGTATCGAAAGCGTTCTTGGATACAGATAACTAAGATAGTATTATAGAGGAGCTGATTATTAGGATTATGTAAAGGATTAAGAGGATGCTAGCTCGCTAACTTCAATATTGTGGGAGGTTGAATTGGTGGGAATGGGATCGAGTAAAGGACGGCAAATCATTTTGTATATTTTTACGGCGCTCTGGTAGTAATGCCATTATTTTTGTATGTTAAACTTCTAAAGCATTTTGACCTAGAAGTTATTTTGCTTTTGGTTATAGCAGTGAGTTTTTTAAATATATAATTATTATAATTTTATCATTTCTTTAAATTTACTTATCTTTAATTAATACTTATCATTGTTTTAGAAATGTATTTCTGACAAATTCTTTTTAAAGTCATCGATAAAGCTTGTTTATGTGTAGGTGTAATGTATGAAGTAAATCCGACCAATTAAATTTTTATTAATTTTGTCGTGTGCTTACCAATTTCATATACTTTTCTGAATTACTTCGACTTATGTCTCTAAAATAGATCAAAGAAATATTTTATAATAATTTTAACCTACTTTGCTAATTTGTTTATAAGATGATCATTTTATGAGCTTTTTCTAGATAGGTAGAGATTGGTATAAAATATTCTCTAACGGAAAATCTAATCCTTATATAATACTTACAATATATACAATTTTATTATTTGTAATATATACACTATAATTCATATATGATTTCGTTTATAAGCTAAATAAATAATACTATACAGAGAAACGTTTCAAATTTAGTTGAATGAACTTGGACGACCTCAAAAACGTATATTAACATTGAAATTCCGGATTCGAGGAATATCACAACTTTCCCGTACTTCAAATACGTGAGTACCATAAAATGTTATTAACAGAAAAATAATTGTAAATGTAAATAAATGTGATTCATGCCTTCACACACAGTTGAGAGCTTCCTATTCTCGAAGCTATAAGCTTGTTGGGAAGAGATAAGTTAATATTTGTTTTATAGATAATATGCATATGCATAACCTTTACGCACCTATTCCTAAGATAGCAGCAATTGCATCAAAATGAACATTTTTCAATCTCTTCTTACTTTCCCTATATAGTATATATAGGGGGGGGGTATTGTTTTCGTGATTTTTTTTGAAATTTTTTTTTGCGGAAATATCCGATTTGGGGTCCCCTGAACCCAAAACACTAATTTCTGAAAAAAAAATGTGTGTCTGTGTGTGTATTTGTTATGCATTGTTCCTGAAAGGAAAAACCCTAAACCGCGCGGTGAACTTATTAATTTTAAGTAATAAAATATTCTTAATAATCATATAAAAAGAAAATGATTCTCGGAATCAGAATATAATTGATGAAATCATTAAAAAAGGTTAAAAAAAAAATAAATATTTCTGCTCATTTTTATACCCTTTGTAATGATACTCTGTACTAATAGGAGATAAAAGGATTAACAAACTACAGGAATTGTATTACATAATTATAATTTATTATGTTATATACTCCCAAAAACCACTGCTCAATCTACTGAAGGACGCATATTCCTGCTTACCAGAGAAAGCGAAAGCAAAGCTGGTAAACTCATTATTAAAGAAAGAATTGAATGGGCAATTAATAGCTCTAAACCCTTCAAAGCACCAGGACCAGATGGCATTTTCCCTGCACTGCTGTAGCAGGAGCTAGATATAATAGCCCCCTACCTGCAGACAGTTTACAAAGCTAGCTACATTCGAATGAAATGGAAAGAGTTGATATTTAATGCTGCACTGGAAACTTTATTAGAACGCACAGAAAAAAACAATCTGCAGAGCTACAGCTATAGATATACCGCAGGATTTTTAGAAGATCATATGGACTGAAACTCCAATGAACTGTACATTTTGGTAGTAAGACATATTATATAATTGGCTCACTAGTATAGTGGGTTAAGACTAAACAAAGAAAGGCCTGTCTTGGCATCACGGGCAATGACAGCTTTGCTAAACCTACTTCCCTTGCTTGAACATACCAAGAAAGAAGATCTCCTGAGTGCGATGAGTCTAAACTGGCATAGTACAGCACATATAAATTCTGAACTTGATTAAAACAGAGTTCCTACAAACATCGTCGGACGTAATGTCTACCAAATTTGATTTTGTACCGCGCTTCGAAGTGATTATTGACAGTCGCCAAGAAAGCCTGAATCAAATCAAAAAACTAAAACATAACTCTTTAATCTGTTAAGTTCCTCTTGCACAAGGCGCATCAGCCTTACAGGCTGAAACAATAGTCTTGATAAGATGTGTTCAAGTTTGTACAAAAAAGGTTATACAAGAGCAAATATCTGTCTGATCTCATACATCCAGGCTGACTTAAGGTCAAACCTCAAATTGTACAGCATAAATTTCAAAACTACTTGGAATTGTAAACAAGCTCTAAACTAATTGGTCAAGGGAAATAAGCTTACTTGAATGTGAGTACTAGGTCATGCAAGTATAATAGGCAACAAACAAGCCAGGGTAGGAGCTGTGACTACTATGATCGGATCAAAGTCTATATGTGGGCTATTAAAACACGTAGGAACGGCATGGTACAAGAGTGGGAAACAAACATGCAAAGCAGGGCAATGGGTAAACATATCAGGTTATAGACAATCTAAAATATTTATTAACCTCTCGCCAAACAGAGCTAAACAGCTATTGCACCTCACTGAAAGCGAGATAATACTCGTCATCAGTCTTCTTACAGGACATTACTACCTTCACGAGATAGGTATTGTGGACAACACCACTTATAGCCTATGTAGATAAGCAAAGAAAGCGACCGAGGACCTCCTAAACGTGTATATAGCACTGGGTACCACCACTAGCCCTAATGGGAGAAATGGCGACAACGCCAGAACGGATCAGGGCATAGCCTGCTGAGAAGTTAATTGACCTGACCAAGGAAATTGAATTCCTGGAAACATAGTAGTAGTAGGGTGTTAGTACAAAAAAAATATCCAGGTTGCAATGTTGTAAGGCTGTCTATAGCCAAACGACCTCGTTTAATTTAATATAATCTAATCTAGGGCCTATAGAGTTTACACTACACTATCACTAATAGGTCGATCCTCGATTTATGGTCTTTAGCGTGTCGACAAGCATCTTACTAGAAAATAAGTTGATTTTCTACTGATCAATATGTCGGCTAAGAAAGGTTTATAGTACTGAACGCATTTGCGAAACGTGACCGTTTGATTAGAATACGAGAGTTCAACTTCTTTCATAAAATTTTCTCTAAATTATTAAGGTTAACACTTTTAAATTTACTCCGATCTCTGGCTATTGCAATGCGATTCTCGTTAGATGGATATGAATTCAGGCTGAGCCAGCTGTTTTCATCAATACAAACATTGAAAAAAAAAACACATTAGTCTCTACAAACAGAAGAAGAATACACTATTCCATCACTAACTCTTGCATTCTATTACACCCAACGTTTATATATCGCAAGTCTCTCCCTGTTCTCTCTGTTCTTAAATCAAAAGGAACTCACAATTAACAGCAGAAGCTGTTGATGCTTGTTGCCCTACATTCTTGATAGGAGCGAATATATTATCGAGATGAAAGAAAACACTTGTTATGTTCCATGTTTGTAAACATGTAAAAAAAAGTTTAGGACCTCCGCTTTCTTCTTCTTCTTCTAGTGCCTGTTCGTTCCGCATATTGGCGACCATCCTGGATATAATTACTTTGATTACAGCTGCTCTGAATAGTTCAGTGGTAGTGTTTTAAAACCCCATTCTTCTTTTTAAGCCTGGTCCTCTTTTACTATAGACTTTCCCTTGGAAAACAGATTTTAGAAGGCGGTATTTGGTCTCATTTCTCAGAAAATGTTCAAGGTATTCTAATTTTCTTCTCTTGGTGGTTTTCACTACTTCCATGTCATTCGTTACATCACTACATTATTGGTCACTTTGTCTACTCATGATATCCTTAATATTCTCCTGTATATCCACATTTCGAAAACCTTGAGTCTTCTTTGCGTTGCTTCAGTTAATATTCATGGCTCTATTTCATCGAAACGTATCGACAAAATATAACATCGAAGATTATTAAATAAAGTGAAACTCAGGTAAAAATCAGGTGAATTTTAATCAACTACCTATTACTGATTTTGATATCGATGCTGAGACTGTGACTATAAAAGCTCTTGCTTTCTTGATTCTGCACCTAATCTCGTGTGAATCCTCATTGATCATGCTTTAATTTAAATATAATTTAATAATAATAATCGATCACGTGATCTTTCAAACATATAATATACACAAGTGTATTATTGTTTGTGTAGGTAAGGTTGTTACTGTTAAATCATTACCTGTCATATTTAGATCCGAACTAACTATTTCCGAACAATGTAGCTTTTCAATTTACAGCTCTTATTATCGGCGTTCATATTTAATTACATATATTTTATATTATACTTTTACTTATAAACATGTACCTAAGACAATTAGTCGACCCTATGTATGGTACCAATATATAGAACTAGAGAAATATTAGAAATACGCAAAATGAATAATATATATGAACTGGATTCGCAATAATAGAAACGTTGGGAGCACATTATAAATTCATTATAAAGATACATAAATTTGCAATTAGTTATTCTGAAAGTTGAAAATTTAATTGAGAATAATGTACAAACAATTTTTAATTTTTGATGATATATCGGGTCATGTGGGAGAGATTATGGTGTTGGTGTAGAGATATTTTCCACTGAAAAGCATACACAGCTGTGTAATATGAATGCATAAATTTATTGTCACAGACACTAAATCGATACATAACGATGGGGCGGCTGCAGAACTGGAAGAGGATGGAAAACCGTTTTCAGGCTGAAGATGGACTGCTCCGGTTTTTCATGGGCAACGGGTCCGATACAGTTTTTACATGCGGCTAAAAAAAAAAATAATAATAATAAGTATATAATGAAAATTAAAACAATATAAACATTTATTATTAATATAAAATAATATTAATCTTATTACAATGGTCTAATTATCTACTAAATTATATTTTTACATTATTTCAACACTCATTAATAATTTACCGTCGGTTATTACATTTCCGCATTTGTTTTTCGGCGTCAACAAAAAGGAACGGAAAATATGGAACGCACTTAATAATTCACTGCGATCCGCGTAGCTAAAAATATGGAAATCTGCACGCCAACAAAAACGCGAAAAATACATTAGGTCTACCCCATTATATTCCAGATAGGCCGTTAATAATTCGCGAAAAAAATGTTGCGTGCCTTTTAAAGAATAGCCTTGAATTTGTAACAATTGTATAATAGCGTAAAATGTTGATTATTACAAATGTGAATATCAGCGACATATTCTAATATATAACAATTATTTTAAATATTTTATGGTACCACACCTAAAGTCTGAAAGTAAAAAACGATTAATATTTTACTTCAAATAAATAATAATAACTGATTGTATATTATTATAGTAAGATAGATAATAAACAATAAATTAATGAACATTCGTTTATAAGAATGGTAAATATTTACAACCATAAATAATTTGAGCGTCGCTAAAGTATAAATTCTTATACAAATTAAATATTGAAATTTGAGTGCAGTATTAATAATAATAACTAATTGTGAGAAAAATAAATTTTCTTTATGAGCATTTCTGCACTTATGTTTTATATTTTAATGTAAAAACTCCAGCTAACAGTTAAAACAACTACTCCCCGTACTAAAGCACCGCCAGGCATTGAATGACATAACTGTTAGCTGTCGTTACATGTTTGAAATAATATTCAGCACGATGTAACAATTTTTGTGGTGTTATCATTTTAACCGCTCCTCGAAAAGTGTTATGCAATGACTATCTGCAGACACGTGTTTCGCTGTATCACAGCTCATCAGTGCAGCTATTTCATAACTACGCGCGTCCTTTCTGGTGAAAGGCCGTCGCGAGAATGAATAAATTCCAAATAGAATTAGAAAGTATATCACCACAGATAAAAAGCCCGCTCTCAGCATTTAAATATATAAATTAAATATTGAAATGAGCTGTGATACAGCGAAACACGTGTCTGCAGAGAGTCATTGCATAAAACTTTTCGAGGAGCGGTTAAAAAATGATAACACCACAAAAATTGTTACATCGTGCTGAATATTAATTCAGAAGTACGGGGAGTAGTTGTTTTAACTGTTAGCTGGAGTTTTTACATTAAAATGTAAAACATAAGTGCAGAAATGCTCATATTTTTTTAAATTTTTCTCACTATTAATTATTATTATAATTTCTTAGTTAGAACAAAGCAACTAAAAGAGTTAAAAAATATACGGAAAATTAGCAAGTAGTTTCATTTGAGGAGAGAACATCTGCATATTTCAGATATTCATATTGGATAAATTATGCAGATACTATTTGCTATTTTAAGAAAACTAATAAAATTTGAGCCATGTATAGGTTTGATGCAAATATTTTGCAATTTTTTCCTTATACTTATAATTTTCACAAAAGTGTAGGTTACTGAATTAGTGTAACGATAATATTGAATTGTTATGCGAGACCCTAAAATATGACGATAAGTAGAATTATAATTATCAAACCAAGGCCGTAGTCTTTGAAAACTGCCGAAAACGTGGACTTAAAAGTAAATAAATACTGTACAATAATGAAATAAAATTTGTATTAAGAATACTCCAAGTTATAGAATCGGTTTGGGTTAGTTTTAAACAGCCCAACAAAAGATAGTACTAAAATTTGACAATTAAGAGAAAAACAAATATTAGTTCCAATGCAGAATGCTCAAAGCTACAACGAGTGTAATAGAAGAAGGACATATGCATCATAACACACAGCCCTAAATCAGCCGTGCCCGATGAGCACCTTAGTTAAATCTAACAAACTACGGCTCAGATTGAGAGATGAACGTGATTGTTCAACTCACTTTAAGTATTCGACCTACACTCGGCACTGGCTTTCATCATCGGAATAATCCTAGCCGCCGAGAAAACTTCTATTTGGCTATAAGACCAGTGGCACTGATATGGCATAAGATCCTTTAATTGCTGAACAACTTAGTTGCACCTCTCAGACCGTCTCCGTGAAACGATTCCCATGTAATAGCTACTAGATTGTTCTTTGCAATTACTACAAGAATCCAAGGCTTGTTGTTCACTAGCCTGTCGAATTTTTGATACTTGTTCCACTCACTTTAAGTATTCGACCTGGCCTCAGCCCTGGCTTTCATTATCGGAATTCTCCTCCTAGTCGCAGAAACTTCTGTTTGGGTATAAGAACAGTGGCACTGATATGGCATAAGATCCTTTAACAACTTGGTTACACACTCCAGGCGGTATCCGACAGGCAATACCCATGTCATAGCTACTAGATTGTTCTTTTCGATTATTTCATTAGCCTGTCGAAGTTCTGATATAGATTTGTCCAATCTATCCCAGTCTGGAGCCTAGAGAGCCATAGTCCCCTGGTTTTATGAGCCGTAACCACTAAACTCACCTCACATTCTACGCTCGAA
Organism: Ontholestes murinus; assembly: GCA_963969525.1. Taxonomy (NCBI): domain Eukaryota; kingdom Metazoa; phylum Arthropoda; class Insecta; order Coleoptera; family Staphylinidae; genus Ontholestes; species Ontholestes murinus. The sequence goes on from OZ018391.1 coordinate 36,224,124, forward strand.
TCTCAATCACCACCAGGATATCATCGATAAGTCCAATGATTAACAAGTACATCCCCTAAGGAATTTGTATCCATCGCTGACAGCTCAATGCAACTCTCTACCAGTACGTATTCCTTAAAAACTCTGTATAGAATCCCCCCGAGTTCTGAGGCTTTATAAAGAAGCAGGGAAAAAATGATCGCCATTTTAAACATCTTACTGTATGAATAGACCATCCAGGTTTAATACGGTCAATAAAGGTGAAACACTGTCATCAGGAGTTTAGTTTAGTATACTCCTCCTTGTCGCCAAGAAAACTTCTGTTTAGCTATCAGACCAGTGATGTGGCATAGATTTCTGCAGTATGTAAGAGATCCTTTAACTTCTGGACAAGGCTTTTTGTTCACTATCGGGTCGAAGTTCTGATTCGGTCTTGTTCAATCTATACACTGCCTATTGTCTAGAGCCAAACCGCCCTGGTTTCATGAGACGTCACCACTAAACTAAACTCACTTTCTACGCTCGAACCTCAATCGCCACCAGGATATTGTAGATAAATCCAATGATTAACAAGTACGTCCCCTGGAGAATTTGTATCCATCGCAGGCAGCTCATTGCAACTCTCAGACCTTAGTCTTTAAAGCAGCTGCCCCTCGACGTCAGGTGTCGTTTTTTGTACAATTACGTATTCCTTAAAAATCTGTAAGGAATCTTCATAGTTCTGAGGCTTTATAGAAAAGCAGGGCATGATCGCCATTTTAAACATTATACTCTATGAATAGACCATCCAGGTTTAATACGGCAGCGGAGTGAGTTGGCTAAGTAAAGGTGAAACGCTGTCACCGGAGGAAGTTTAGTTTAGTAACTAGCTACGTCTAAGTTATATATTATACTCTTGCATCTAGGCGCCTCAAGCTCTAGCTGAAATGTTATTTTTCGGGGACGTGTCGCCGCGCACGGCAAACAGTGCCCACCCTGAATTCCAGGATACCGGCAGAAAGTGGACCACGCCCGGTATCTCTCTGTTTACTTTATTTACAATTACAATACAGTTGCAATATTCATTTACCATACAAATACAATATACAATTATAATCCTAAATACTATCTACCGCCACCGCCAGTGACTCCTCCTTCGCTATCAGTACCTCTCTGGTATGCCTGGCGACCGCCTACCAGTTTATCTCGTTCAGAAATATTAGCGCTCCAAGCTCTTCGGCTCTCAATCTTGCCTATCCGGCACAGAAACTCTACGAAGCAGTTGTGGCCGGACAGGAGCTGCTGTAGGGCCGCCCTGCCAACCCAGGGTTCTATTCGCCTGATGATTTCCCTGGTCCACTTTTTCTTTGTGGCGTACTCCCACTCCATCTCTCCTGACACTCTGAGATCATCCCTTCCTCGGCGTCTTGTTTGGCTGTTCCAGTTTTCTTTGCAGTAGGTGGTCGCCCTGGCCTTCAGCCTTAAGTCAACTTAGAGGACGACGCCAAAACCGCACCGATCGACACAGTCTTGTACCCCGTATCACCCGTAGAGAACACACCCCATCGTTTCCGCGTTCCTGCGTAATCGAATCACCACGTCGCACGGTGGACGGTTTTAGTAATCTAGCTGAACCTTTCATAGAAAATAAACTTTTAGTAATAAAAGTAAATTATACAAAAATCATTACTATAATGTTCCATTGAAGATCAGGTAATGTCGTAAAACCTTTAGCCTTCTGTGTACCCGAGTAACCATTGCATATCGTACCGCCTTGTCAGACGCTACACATATTTCGTGCCGACCGTGCTTTCGCCGCAAAGTTTTAAGCAGTTTTTGTTCACCACTTTAAGTGAATTTGATTACTACGATCATTAAGTACCTCACAAGTATATTTTATAATAATAATATGCATTTATTTTACAATGGCAAATTTAGAAAAAATTGTACATGCAAAAACTTCAAAATCAAAAAAGGAAAACAACCCTTAACTAAGTAAAATATGAAACTTAAAAGAAGAACTTAAAAATACAAAACAATGATACAAAATTATATCTTCAACTTATATATTATCTAAAATTACATTTATTGTAGCTATTTGGATTTTTAAGATTGTTTCAACAAATTTTGGTAAATTATTATTTAAAATTGATGATGCCCACTACGCGTTTAAATTCTTAATTTCTAACGAAAAAAGTGTATTAAAATATATGCAAAAAATTAACCTATTGTTTTTTTAGAAGACGTATCCATTTCCCGAAAAACGTTGTTCGCAATTTAGCGTGCAGAAAAATTAATAACAAATAAGAATTCAGAATTCATTCATATTTTCATTTATCGTGAATGTATTAAACATTCATGAACAATCAGAAAATGAAAATCATAATATTAATCGGAGGTAAATTAAAAATCTTACCTCAAAATTAACTAAAAAGTGGAAGGAATCTAATCGAAATATTTCGATATTTTAGATGAATAATGCAGAGTGGTTAAATAAATCAGAAGAATTTAAAGTTCCAAAAGAAGTTATAACACACATCGAACCGCTATCTAAACCGAGAGGATCATATAAATCCTTTACAGATTTGACCCCAATATCAAAAAGGAGGGAAGCATAGCCACTTCTAAAAAAAGTTTAATCAAATCAGGACGCAGGGATAGTACGAGAATGGTAAAGAAAGTTTCTGATTCCACTTCAACCATAGCAACTAAAATTAAAATGTCTTCGAGATCTACACCTAGACAAGCAAAAAAAATATATTCACCGGAAGAAGCACTTGCTTTATACATATATGGTAAGTTCTTAAAATATTCCTATAAACTAACACGATCAGGTGCAAAGGAACGAGACTAATATTTACCCCAGATATGATGTAATCCTAAAAATATATGAAAAATGTTATTTTGCAAAACATGTAAAATATTGCAAATGAAGTAACATTAATTTATAAATGGGGCTGTGATGGAAGTTCCGGTCATTCATTGTATAAACAGAAATTTTCGGAACATGAATCAACTTCATCACAGACAGATTCTTTTTTTATTTTCTGTATGTTTAGTTCCGCTACGATTAAAGACAACTAAAAGCAGTATAATTGTATGACAAAATCAAAAACCATCATCCAGACGATTTTGCGGTCCAATTCAATTATTATTCAGAAAAGACACTACCGAATTAACAAAAACTGTGGTTGAAGATATAGTAAACCAAATAAGTGCATAATTCCCACATGAGTATAATGTACCAGATATACAATAATAATTAACCACACATTTAAACTGACAATGATTAATGGTAAAACACATGGTGTTGTAATTGATTCTTCAGGTCAGTCATGTGGAATATGTGGAGCAACTCCAAAGTTAATGAATGATTTAGAAAAACTGAAAATTAGATGTTTAAAGTGTTTACTTCATATTTCTTAAAGTACAGAAATTAAAAAAGTGGGTAAATTCGCGATGAAGTCGATACAGTAAAATACGAAGCGAGGAAAACAAAAATTCAAATCGATTTTAAGGAAAAAATGAGTATATTAGTTGACATCGTAAAACCTGGATATGGTACTACTAACGACATGAATACCGCCAGATGCTTCTCTGAAAATTTTGAGGCTCTATCACAGGTTTCTATAAAATTTTAATAAAAAGATTAAAAATAATATTGCAAACCATATCCTGCAGATTTTCAGTAGATGTTAACGCATATAGAACATATGCTTTAGAAACTGCAGAACTGTACGTTAAATTATATCCCTGGCTTTATATGCCAGCGAGTGTACATAAAATTTTATTACAAGGTGCAGAGATTATTGAGCAAGTTACCCTACCCATATGAATGTTTTCGGAAGAGGCATCGGAGGTGCGCAATAAGGACTTAATTATAGAGAAAAACATACAAGAAAATTTTCGCGAATGGATTGTATTCTTCCGACCCATTTATATGCAACATTTTAAATTCAGAAAATCGTGCAAAAACTTATAACGTTAACATTTTGGATAAAGAAGTTATCAGATTATTATTGGAGCCAACAATCATTTAAAGTACTTCAGATGATTCTGATTCAACTGACAACCAACACCGACAGCGACATTTGTCTTCTACAGGTTTCAAATTAAACTTACGTAGTAAGTTTTAACTTAAAATATAGCCCCTTTGTTGAAATATTTTTTGTAAGAAATTAAATAAGAAATTTATAAATATAGGGAATGGAGGTTATTATATAGTATTCCCGTTGCGAGACGCATCATAGTTTTTATTTTTGTTGCAATCTTACATTTTTTCGAAATATAGCTTAAAACGTGTGAACAAATATTATATAATAAAATCCTTAAAATAGTAGTTGCTGTGAAAAGTCAGTGTTTGTCAACTAAATTGATTAAGCCACAAACAAATAATTCAATTGAAAACTGGTACTTACACCATAAATGGAAAACTAGAGTGCTTTGAAAATTCAGTACATAACATCTACAACAGACGGCGAGTTTAATGGCACATATTCATTATTCTTGTCGAAACGAGTTAACTTGAAGGTACACCTGACCTAGATAGCATAAGACTCTTTTTATTATTTTTCATTTATTTTGTACAAAATTAGAAAACCGTATCCAGTTAAATTACAATTATTAGATTATTCAAAATTTTGAAAGAATGCTAATGCACAGAATATATATAAAAAAATATTTGAAGAAACTGTAACAAATAAATCGTGAAGAAGAGTTATGTCTGTTATTTTGTAAATGTTTATTTTTGGATGTTCTTGCTCTGCTCCTTTGGACCTTCTCTATCGATCCACTTGCTTGAAAATATTAAATTCAAATAATATTTTACTTGAGCTGCAATATGTGCTATGCATCCGTCATAGTGTGAAACCATGTTTCATTATCACCGGCGACTTCTGTAATTGATCCTCGATGTTATTTTGTAATAAAACTAAATACTTTAATTTGCTTTCAATTAAAATTTGACCAACAACTATGTTTTTAAAATTCCTCTCAATAATTTAAGTTTTTATGGATATTCAGTTCTTGATACTACAATATGAAGATTTTTTTAAAAACAATGACGATTATTTTGTTCGTTATTTTTAGGCAGTAAATAAAAAGTTCATTCTAAACCCCCCAACCTGGAGGACAAGGGACTAGAATCTATTGTAACCCCCAGGTACCTCTTGCCCACTTCTACATCGTACCCCAAAAGGTCCAGTCTCTCTACCTTAGCTCTTCCAGCTCTCCATCGCGACATCCAGACTATCAAAGTTTTTGGGCCTTGTCTTAAGCTATATTGCGATCATCGACGCCGCCTGCTACCCCCCTATTTTGACTACGCGACGAGCTTACATGTATCGTCAGATCTCCATCATGGCCACTAATCTAGTCATCTCCAATAGTGGTATTATTGCGTTCGAACTCTATGGAGCGTATGCTTGATGTCTAGGTAAACGCTCCATATCGAACATTTGTAATACTTCGTAGTTGTTGAACTTCCTGCATATGCCGGGTTTACTACTGTAGAACTTAGCCCATCTTAACAATATTTTCCTTATCGGATCTTTATGGCTTCGGATTTAACCCCCTGATCTTCTGTGTCAAGACTAATCTCAAATGCCTTATTTATCATATCAGGGCAATCAAGTAATTTTGACATTGCTTTCATTTTTGCTTCTTCTAGTTCATTAAGCTTTTACCTCGCTTATAATCCTTTGGTTTTTAGTATGGCGTTACAGAATATTCTTCTTTTAGCTGTTATGGTTTCATCTGGTCTAAGATCTAGTTTCTTATATTCAATTTGTTCAGAATTTGACTGATGTAAAATATTCCGGCCGTTTTAACGCGTCAGAGACGCCTCAATTCCATAACAGTGGTTTAGTATTTTCTCTTGTCCCCTGTAACTATGGTATTCCATTAATTTCTGGTTTCTATGACTTGGCTTAACACCGCTGGGTTCAAGTTACTGCTGATTGCTAGCCAATTGAGGAGTCCTTTGGCTTTTTTGGTCTGACCTAATCCTTAATTTTTTCGTTCCCAGAAGGAAATAATTTGTAATTTCGGCTTGATGACTTTAAATATCGACTAAAGTAGACTCTATATTGGTCAATGATACCAGTAAGTCTAGGTTTAGTATGAAGAAATAGTGATTTATTTCTATAGTTGTTGTTAGAAAAATTATGGACATTCAATTGACAATTTTTTAGGAAACAACTTTAATCTTGTAAATTATTTGGTTATATGATACACGTGTGATAACTATGTTTAGTAGAAATGTAACTGGTTTTATAAGATCGGATAAATCTTTGTAATCTCCACTAAAACCATTTCTCAGAAAGTATATGTTTGAAATATCTTTAACCGTAAGATAAGCAGACCATACAGTAGAGTAATAGTTAGATACTAAATCTTCAGTTGAAATTGGATGACATCTTCTAATATAAATTAATTGGTGCCTCACATCAGAAATAAATATGTTTTTGAATACTACATTTACTTATTTGATGTTTGATTTAGGTAATATTACGCGGAAATTGACAACCGTCATGTCTAAGCTAAATTCATACACACACTCTATTGATTATAATGTTGATAGTTCAAAAGCATTTCACGCATGTGATCTTAGCACAGACGTGTCTCCAAATCAATTGTGAAGTTTGACACAATTAATTTTTATTTAACGTTCGGTATTTAAAATCGGGAGCTTTTTTTAATATTGAAGGGTAAGACTCTCTGGTAAATAAATTAACTTAGCATTAATCATTTTTAAATTATGAATAAAATAAAATACTTTTTTGTTTGCAAAATATTCATTAAAAATCTGGCATACATTTAACAAGACCTAAAATGGACCAAAATTAACTTACGCATAAACGCATCCTATGCATAAACCGGGAATTCCCCTACTTAACCAATTTAATTTACTTCTAGTTTGATAAAAGGTCTTGATCTAAAGTATAGTCACTAAAAATAAATCATGTTATTAAGAAAAAAGGTGTTTTATTTTATTTATAATTAAAAATATAACTTTTCTAATAGATTTTGGATGCACATTGAAAAAGTAAATAGGCTCCTGGACGTATTGATTTAAAAGTCTTTAACGATTTAAACAATTCCGATGTATACTTACCGATAGTTCATACGCATAAATAATTCCTTCAACAGGTTGATTGGGAAAATCTCGAGGGCGCACTAATCGTCTAACGAAAGGGGCGAGAAGATCGGGATCCACATCTCTTGGATCCTGTGATCCCGTTGCAAACGCTACAATTAATGAAACTGCTGTGGAGACAATTGCACCAAGCAGGGTATACCACAGGTATGATAATCGATACAGCATAAATAATTCACTAAAAATGAAATACAAATTTATAAAATACAAATAATATTATATAGTCTATTGAAATTTGCGTAAATATTAATATAGTTTGTTTTTAAAATATAATAGTAAATTTTGATTTATTATTTATAATTATACGGGAATAATTCATCATTATTTATCCATAATGGCACTAAATTATATAATGAATAGAAACCCGAACGCCAAATCTCATTTACACCAATAAAATTTAAAATATATACGTTTCTAATAAAATATACGCTTTTAATTAGAGGTTATTTAAGAAAAAGTTTAATTACGATATGAGTATTTAACGCTGATATTAATTTAATTTATTAAAACCCGTATTTCTTACTCCGTATGTTGAAAATTATTTGTTGTTCCGTTCGGATACTTCGGGGTGAAATCGTAGTGGCAGCCCTCTGTGGTGACCGGCTTTTCGGGAAAGAGTAGGTCACCGGAGGCGATTGCGGCTTGTGCACTCAGACAGATCCAAGACATTAATCCCATCCCTGTGACGCCGCCTATAAGGGCCGCCTGCAACGTATAAATCGTATTTCGGTCGACGGCCAACAAGTAAAATGGAGGAATGGGAGCCACTGGATTAAGGAAAACCCACCTTTCCGTGTATCCAAGGCAACATTAAGCCCATAGAGAAGAGACTTAGACACGGTCCTGCAGATATTGCACTTATACTCGCTGTCAACTGCAACAAAACAACAGAAATCTCTACAGAAATGAAAATCAAATAATTGGATTCCAAGATATCTCCCTTTAGATGCATTCATTTTCTGCATATAATTAAAACTATTATATTTAAGGTTTCTAGGCAATTATAAATATACTGGAGAATGTGGAGAAAAAGTAGGTTAAAAGCTTTAACGTAGAAATGACTCATCAGTTCACAACCCACGTTCCATATGTATTTTCCATACACATCAAGGCTGTCGCATAACAATTGAATAAAAATTTTAAATCTAATAAGCAATTTCTCAAAAAGCTTTTATATGTTTTCTGAAAATTAAAAAACTATATTTTTCAGAGCTATGGATTTCAATCACAATGAGAAATAAATTTAAATTGGTTACTATTCCTATTAATAAAATAGTTTTAAATGATAAATCTTAATTATTTAATAAACCTATTTTAATAATTTAGATTACATATGTATATCATACTTACAGCATTGTCAAGCCTAAACAATACTAGAAACTTACTACAGCATTATTTGTATTACTTAGAAAGGCAGTCCTTGCATTCCGTCTTTATTAAGCAACCGGAATTAGTATCGTAAACTTTGGAATAATGCGAATTTATCTTCGCTTCAGGGACATAATTCCCTCCCTTGTTTTTTCTCCGTTTAATGTAGTCGTTATAAGTGTGCGGCGCAAAGCGGAGCAGGAGAAGGCAGATTTAAGGAGGAGAAGTTTTGTAGCTCGAGACTAAATGGCTCGTTATTAATGGAAAAAGGTGGCGGTTTTATGCAACGGTTTCCTTCTTTTGCTTTTAAATTTGAAGCAAAGTAAATATAATGAACTACAACTTTTAAATCGTAGCAGTACATAAGGGTGCGATAAGTGTTAGCCCAATAATTTGAAGTTAATAATTGCAACGAGAAGTCACTTAAGTCGTCAGCTATCTTAATTGTAATACATTAAATTAAGATTAATAATGAATTCTATTCCAATATATTTTTGTCTATATTTGCAACACTTATAAACCCTTGTTATATCTTAGTAAAGATATAACAATAGAATTCATTATTAATCTTAATTTAATGTATTACAATTAAGATAGCTGACGACTTAAGTGACTTCTCGTTGCAATTATTAACTTCAAATTATTGGGCTAACACTTATCGCACCCTTATGTACTGCTACGATTTAAAAGTTGTAGTTCATTATAGAGCATTTGATATTGTTAAAATCGACTATAAGCTAAAAAAACTTCATGCATCTTTAAATTTAATTTACCTGTAATACAGCTCCTAACTTTTCCACAACAAATACCAGTATCACACAAATAATTCCGAACACGACCACAGTCGATTTCAACAGAATGTACGTCATCTTCTCGCTAAGATCCTTGCCGCAGAAAGTCTTATAGAAATCTTCCAAAACTACAGCTGCCATTGAGTTCAATCCAGTTGATAGAGAACTGAAAGTATGAATAGTTTTACTGCAGGAAAAATATCTTATAATTTAACAAAATATTCGATCCATAGAATATTATATCTGTAAACGTATGGATTTCAAACAAGCACAATAGATAATATAGCGTAAGCAACAAAACAATATAATACAACAAAAGAATTAAAAATTTTAAGTTATTAATTTGAAAGTATCATTTTCGTGTTGTAATAAATACGGCAGTTCTGCCTTCCTTAATATATAATAACAAAGTTTTTACGCGTAAATTTTCAATTAAAAACCAATTTAGGTGCATAGCAAGGGAAATTAATAATAAGGCAATTACGGCCATTGCAGTATTTAATTATCGCCCACCTATAAAAAAGATACAATTTATCATCAAGTAAACAATTTAGGCTTTCATTGGAGAAAATTTGTATACGATATTTCAATTTCGGCTTATATTTACCGAGAGTTAATTTTTTTAAATAAGGAGAATGTTGAATTATTTTAAAACAAAATTAGTAAAATATATTAAAGGCCTTTGGGTAATTGAAGAAAATTTAGTAGTAATTAAAAAAGAAACATTTTATAGATCTACAACAGTGAGTCGTGCATCTACTTCAAAGGGACAGCAACCCTCTCCACTCTCAATCATCTTCGCACCCTATTTAAGGAGAAGACAATCTTACAATAGTCAGTTTGTTAGCGCACATCTACTCGGCCTCACAAATCTCTTTAGGAACACTTATCTATACTACGCCTCATACAAGAAACCAGCAGCGTAGTCGTAGCTGCTCAATGCCAAACAAAGAATACACCGTGTTATAAACTGGCACCCCAACACATAGCGCAGTTCCAAGGGATTATAGGATATAGGATGCTGCAGATTCAACTTCGCGTCGCGCGAGAAAGTTTTCAAAATGTACAGCATGGTTTAAAGGAAAGACCATTAACCAAATCGTAGAAACTTTAATTACAAAAACGTCGTAAACATAACGGAAATAACGGAAGCAGATGCAGTCACCGAATTCCAAATTCTCTTAGACGGACGAACTGGTAGGTAGTAGGTAGAAATCAAAGCAAAAATCACACCTACGTCAAGCTCATCACCGCTCTTTAAAACGCATTTGCCACGTAAATCCCGAATTATAATTTTTTTCAATACAGACCAGCAAACATGAATCACTTCATAATTAATAAGGGAGCGCTTTTCAGGAGATTGAATTGATAAATAGAGCCAGCATTGCAATTATACACAATCTACAGCCTATTACACTTAGACAAATGGGACTCGTTTGGAATCTAACACGAGAGAATACATTCAGCAAGAAATGCCGTAATACTCTTGGACGATTAAGCCCAAGCAGGAAAAACTAACATTTAAGATAAAATAAAATGCGCCAAGGGTAAAAATTACAACCAAAGAGTGTAGGAATAAGCTCCGTTATACCGCCGCCTTTGCCGAAAGTAACAACTTCTAATATTATTTGAACAAAAAACCGAACACAATACGTAGTACATGCACGACCTGCAATGCTCAACAGAGGAACCACATCTCCTCCATCTCAGTAGACATAGATCCACGCAGATCATACTTATTTATTAACGTTAATGGAAAGCCAGAGTATGCACTCTATGACACCGGCTCCATTGTCACCGTCGCTTTCCTGAAATTTTACGATTCCCATATCTTTTTGTGTACTGCTGGACAGCTAAACCCGTGTAAATATATAAGGGACTGATTTCACGGAGCAGACAGGATATATATGAAACAGGAAACGAAGACATTTATAGGGAATACTCATTATCATTATGACGCTGCGAAACCTACCATGGAAACGCCAGCCGACAACTTAAATATAAGCAAACATATGAAATGCTTATTCTTAGAGCCGTCTAGGAAAATTCGGTCAAAAGAAGAATCACTCTTCCAGTTTTATCCGGAACCGATTGATATTGTTATGATCTTCAATTGAGACCCAACGAAAGTTTTTCCCTAAATCCGAAGTATCATCTTGAAGGTGACATTGTTCAATCGTCACCATTGCGGTAAGTATCATCCGTCGTCATGGTGCCCAAGAAAGACAATGAATTGCCTTAGAGCCAAAGTATCTCACATCTGAATGCTCTCATATTTATTATCCTTCTCTCTGACACCTTCGAACAACACCTTCAGAACCTGGAGGACACACTTAAGCTTGTGATCAAAATATCGATGTCAACAAACAAAGAGAAAACCTATCTGTGTTCCGAATAAATAGGATCATTACATACCCTGAATAACAAGCCACATTGCACCAAAAAAAAAAAACGCTGCTAACCACGGTTCCTGATTAGAACCGATGCTAGTGTCTTCGCTTTTGCAGCAATTCTAGTACAGGAGAAGGGACTAAAGGAAACGCACATGCTCTCGTCAAACAAAGCACGATCTGAATGGATTGCAAAATGATAGTGAAGTGCCCGTTGGGTTAGGCGTGTTGGTGAAGCTACCCAACAAAAACCCCAACATTGAAAGTTCACAAAAAACTTCACCAAAACCGGAAAAGTAACTTCTGCCATCTATAGGCAAAACGGCCTCGTCTACCTTGCGGAAGACAAAGTTGAAGCCTTTTCGGATAGCCTGGGATCGCATTTATCGCCAAACGGCGACACCATGGGCGATGAACTGCTGGACGAAATCGAAGAGATGCTTTATCGTTTTATAGATTACAAACACTGTAAACACTAAATTAACAACGATTAGAGAAGTCAAAGACTTCATCAAACTGGCGCTAAACAAAACAGCGCCTGGACAAGATAAAATCAATTACAATTGCCTCAAGAATCTTTCACTTAAGGCAATTGTATTTCTCATAAATATATTTAATGCCTGTCTGAGAACAGGCTAGTTGCCAAAAACTTCTCCCACAGATTTCTATAGTTAATCTTACTTTTAAAGACACGGCAATCCCATGGGCTGACCAAGATAAATACCTCGATCTGCATATGGACAAAAGATAAAATTTGGACTTGACAAGAGTTACTAGTCACTACTGCTAGACAAAAGTCAGCTTTTTCTCTCCAATAAAGTTCTGCTATACAAGACAATCATACGGTCAAAAATGACGTATGGTTTCCCTGTATGGTAAAAACGTAGGTGAATAAGCTAGAGACCACACAGAGCGTGATGATCAAAAAGATTGTCAATGCGTCATGGCATATCTCGAATAATTAGCTGCGTTCAGAATTAAACATAACCAGAGTCCAAGAATATATCCTTCAACTGGCCCTTAGACACTCCACTAAATTCGATAATATTGAACCAGGACGCCCATTAGGCAAAAACGGTCTATTACAATTGGGCGACTAACCACCGGTCACTTATATATACTTTTTTTAAATATTTTTGGTATTACAACAAAACTTTAACTTTCAGTATTAGGAAGTTTTATCCTTAATTTTTGATTGATTTCAAACTCAAAAATTATCGCCTACCCTTAATACCATCTTATATGAATCCAACATGCGTTCTCTAATATTTTTGCTTCAACCATTCATTCATTTAATATTCCCAACCCGTACCTATATCTCCTGTTCTAAATATATCGTTCATTACCAGAGCAAAAGATTAGCCGATAATATAATTGTATGATTTCAAAACATAAAAGATATAAAACTATTTCCCATTATATATAGACTCTGCCATCACCAAAAATAATAAAACTAATACTATAAATATGCCCTTCCCAAATATATTCTTAAAATTTTTATTTACCAAAGATAGTTTCGCACAGGTCTTTTTCCTATCAAAGCGAGTCGGGGGAATAGGAAGAAGTCTAGAGGATTAAGATCTGGCAAGTATTGTGTATGTTTAATTAGCACCACCCTCTTTTTAACTATTTGACGATATTAGTTGTGTTAGGACATTATCGTGTACAAAAAAGCACGAACCTTGTTGTGCCTACTGGGGTCGTACTTTACGTAGACGTTTTATGAAACGGTTCAAAATTGCACCTTACAACATTTAAAAGAAAGATATTTGATGGTATTCCTAACATCCAACGAAACGTCGAGGCTTTTAAGTTCCATCCTAAAAAAAGCTTTCTTAAAAAGATTCCACGAGGTGTATAGCAGATCTCAGCGGTACATAGTTATGAGAGGTGACTATTTCGAAGGACAGTAAAGTAATATTTCATCTACGCTAACGTTACAGATTATTAACCGAACTTTATTGACAGAGGTTGTATATAATATGGGGTTAATTGCGGAAAAGTCCAAATTTATCTCCGTGCCTAATAGCCTTCTTAATCTGCAGATCTTCATAGAGATTTAATTTGCGGAGTTTTTCTGCAAAGTGGATCAGTTTGTAGTTGGTAACCTGTTCCTGTAGTTTTGTTTTGAAATTTCTTTCCATTTATCCATCATAGTTCTCGCATTTCACTTATATTGCAATCACATCTGATTCACAGTGTTTAAAATACAAACTGACACAGTTCTACATGAAAATCATATGCAGTAATAAATCCATACATGCAACAGAAACCATAGAATCTACAACCAAATGGTTCTGACTAGAAAATAGGAAATATTACATAAGGTGGTTTAACTTGGGCAAATATCAAAAAATCATACACATGAAACTAATAAAACACCTGGATTATTTTATATCTGCCTTACAGAAGTCAGCGAGATTGTTAAAAACAAAACACATGAACATTACATCAACAAGCTCATAAAACTAAATAAACTAAAACAAAGATGAAAACAAGACATGACAGTCGACAAAATCAAAACATTTTATTTGTGACATCTTTTCTATCTACGTGTTAACAACTTATCTAAGACCAACTTTAACAACAATGAAATGGAACTCATGAATAAAGGAATGAAATATTCTCCGTCTTCGAAAAAAAAAACAGAAAATGTTTAAACGTTTAATCGGATAAATATATCATCAGATTTAGACAAAATCCAATTTACCAACATTATTACAAAATGAGTTAAAAAATCAACTGGACATTCTATCAAAACACATCGTGAAACATACACCTTTAGAGAAATTTTCAATAAAATACAAGGATAATAATCTAATTATTTGCAAAGAAGATAAATGTAATACTGTTACGATTTTGAAAAAGAAAACATACATTCAAAAAGTTAAAACCTTTATTTATAAAAATAGCTTTCAAAAAATCGACCCGACTGATAAGTTCCAGAAGCAGATTGTTAAATCAATTAAGAAAGCGCACTCCATTATCCCAGATAATCCTCTATTATTCCGCCCAATGTGCACAAACCGAACATCCCAATAAGACCAATTATTTAATCGTGGAGGCATTGACTATAATTAAGACCAATTGTTTTAAATATCAATGCTCCCTCATATAATCTGTGTTCTCTTCTTACAGAATCCTTCAAGAAATAATTCCCAGTACATCCAAATACAGATATAAAAACTCTATCGACTTCGTGAAGAAAACCAAAACTCGTTTGATGTCAACAGCCTCTTCACGTCAGTACTAGTACTTAAACTGAAAGAAATATTATGCAAAAGGAACCAAGAGCAATCATCAACTTATATCACGGCAGAAATCACCAACTTAATTAGTACTTCTTAAGAAGAAAATATATATGCATGTATTCCATTTTTAAAAAATACCAGCACAAAAATCAAACAACAGCTAAAATCGCACAATATACAGACAATTGTCGTCAATAGATCTAATTTAGGAAGAAGACTAGTGAACAACAAAATCGAAACGAAGGAAAAACAAAAGCGATCAGGCGTGTACAAGATAGAATGTTTTAATTGCAAGGGAATCTACATAGGTCAAACAGGCAGAAATTTTGAGGTCCGTTATAAAGAACATCCAAAATCAATTAGTGACGGAAAAACAACATCAGGATTATCCGAACATTTGCAAGAAGGGAAGAAAGCTTAACCTGTTGGAGGGATTAGAGATCAAGAGGGCAATCGACAGGGGGATTAACGTCCTTAACAACCAACAGGAGCTAATCCAGGCCGACAGCATTTTAATCGCGGGGCTGTCCATCAATTAAATACCTGCTTCAGTATATATGGTTGTACATTTTTCATTTGTAATTAGTTTTAACTTTGATAATGGTCTGCGAAGACCGAAACACGTGTCAGGCAACTGTTTCCATCAAGAGTGTAGCGCAACAAGCATTAACTTTATTTATTAATTTTATTTATATTTTAGAAACATTATTGGATGGTTTAAGCATTCGTAAAAATATTGTTATATGTGGTGATTTCAATGTCAAATTTAACAGTGGTAATCAGCAAACGTTCTATTATATATCTACTAGCATCTTATAGTTTGTTCTCTTAAGTAATCTTCCCAACCAGGAAATCTAATTGTATAGATACCGTTTTCTCTAACATTAAAGACGATTTTAAGGTTCTTTCAATTGACACAGAATTATCCGATCATATTGGAATTCACGTTCAGCTTGAACTAGCACTAAACCCAAATATTATAAATCAAGTTATAAGACCTATAACCGAGCATGGCAAATTTAGCCTTTTAATCTTCTTGAGTGTACAAATTTCACTTATATCGATAATCCTGAAATAAGTGTAGACGACAAGTTTTCTACATTTATTCTCAAAATAGAAAGGTACATCACCGAATGCTTTTTACGAAAAATTATCTGTACTAATAATAATCAGAAATACCACTAGTATAATAACAACTTGAGACAAATGCGCGAAACTCTTTGTTTATTAAAAGAAGCTAGGGAACGTATACCAGAACTCAAAATGAACTTTGTTAATTATAAATTAACCTATAAGGTAGCTCTTAACAGAATAGACAGTCTGCTGCAAATAACTTTATTAAAAATAACAAAAATATGTCTAAAGCAATGTGGTCATTAATAAATAATAAGCCATCTGCATGTGATAACTCCTGTGATATTGAAGATGAAGAATTCAATACATTTTTTAACACTGTAGCAGACACATTAGTCAACCCGTGACATTGACCCTCCACAAATAATGTGCTTTAATGCAAACTGTGCACAAAATGTTTATTTTAACTTCCATGAGGTTACTACGATTGAAGTAAGAGACTAATTCTTAGCCTAAAAAATCCCAATCTCGTGATATTTATAGCTTGATAACTCGAATTGTAAAATCCATAATAAGTGTTATTATTAAGCCTTTAACCAAATTAATTAATTATAGCATCAAATCATATAAAATTCCCGCTGCATTAAGAATGTATCATTCCTGTTCATAAAAAAGGCTGCAAAATCGATAAAAATAATTACCGACCAATTGCACTACTTCCCATCATATCTAAAATAGTCGAAAATATCCTACTCAAACAAATGGTAGAATATTTGGACAAACACAATATATTATCGAATGAACAATACGGTTTTCGGAAAGGAAGGTCTACAGATGATGCGGTCAACGCTTTTGTGGATGAGGTCTTAGAGGGATTCGACTCTAATCTCTACACAGTTGCATCCTTTCTCGAACTTACTAAAGCAGTTGAACGCGTCTCTCATGACATTCTTTTACGAAAACTTTATTTTTATAATTTTAGCCCCCAAACAAACAATCAATTGTCGTCGGACGTCACAATTTCACATGGGGTGCCTCAGGGATCTATATTAGGTGCAATACTGTTTCTAATATACGTCAATGATTTACCAAAAAGTGTTGATTGTTCTATTATACTGTATGCAGATGATGATCTGCATTAGCCAGTAATAAACATCAAACAAAAATATGTTGTAGTGATTCACTGCTAACAAATTATCGTTAAATTCCAACAAAACAGTTAATGTTATTTTCACTCTCAAACCAAACAGTGATTTATCATCTTCAAGATTCTTGGAAATAACTTTAGACAGTAAAGTAAACTGGCATGTATATGGTAATATTATTGCAGATAAGCTATGCAAGGTCATCTATTTAATCCGACAATTGCAACTCTATCTCCCGCAAACGGCTACAAGGTCTGCATATTTTTCACTATTTCATACCCACATTTCATATGGAATACTAACTTGGGGCTACTCAACAATTAGCAGCATGTTGTTTGGTCTCTAAAGACGTGCAATTAGGACTATTCTTTCTGTTGGTTCCAGAGTTGATTACAGGCAAGGTTTCATAAACCTCAAAATACTCATCCTATCATGTATATATGGTATATACCTGGATGTGTAATGTATGTCAAAAAGAATATTTCTTCATACAATATAAACTCTCAAATTCACTATCATTACACTCGATATAAATTTAATATCTGCCTTAAATCGTTGCGATTGTCGAAAAATAGAAACGGTATAAATTATTATTGGACCAGAAATTATATAATGCGCTACCTGATGCTCTCAACTCACTTGGTGATCACCAACTTAAAAATACACTAAAAGAGTATCTATAGAATAAGGCGTTTTACGATATTCATGAGTGCCTATCCAATAACTTTCTTGATTTGAAAATTAACACTAGTTTTATCATTTTTATATATATGTACACTGCTTTTAGTTCGTTTTAACGTCAGCACTAGTCTTTAAGTTTTATATATATATATATATATATATATATATATATATATATATATACACACTAATTTTAGTCTTTAAGTTTTTAGTTATATATTTACAATGGTTTTAGCCTTTTAAAATCAGCACTAGTCTTTAAGTTTTAAATTTTTGCACTAGTATTTAAGTTATATATTTACACTGATTTTAAATGATGATGTTCTATTCTTTAATAAGCAGTTGAGAAATTACTGTTTAATGAAAAAGAACCAAAAGAAGATAAGAAGTTCGCAGCCTTTCCTTACATTCCATACTAAACTGGGATAGTTCAAAGATACATTTAGTTATAACAAAATAGAGACAATAAATCCATGAGAAAAATGCGGCATTTAGGAAGTGAAATGCGAAAACTGTGATGGAAAATATATAGGAAAAACGTGAAGAAATCAAAGTCAGTTTCACACACAAGAAAGCATTAGAAAAACAAACCACGGGAACAGGATATCCGAGCATTGTGTCACAACGGGGCATCAATTAGCTAAAGTGAATTATTCATCTGCCTTTTGAAGCCACAGTGTGGTGAAACAATTGTAGCAGTGTATCTACAAATAAAGC
The DNA here is from genome assembly GCA_963969525.1 of Ontholestes murinus. Taxonomy (NCBI): domain Eukaryota; kingdom Metazoa; phylum Arthropoda; class Insecta; order Coleoptera; family Staphylinidae; genus Ontholestes; species Ontholestes murinus. The sequence continues at coordinate 36,242,655 of OZ018391.1, forward strand.
AAAACTCCAAACAGTTGTGTTTTTATTTAATAAACCAAACAAATGTCAAAATTATCTATAACAATAAACAACGTATTTAATAATTTGCAACTAGGCCTAAACGTTAATTGATTAAATATATTTTCGAATGATGTGAGCTATTTTTACCTAATTTTAACAGTTATTAATATGGGTTTTTAGATATTTTGAAAAGACCGAAAAATTGCCGAGTTTACAGAAAAGTAATCAAATTATCGTGATACAGATATTTGAGAGATCCAAGATCGACGTAAAAATCAAGGTCATAAAAAGCTTTTGAGAAAATCTCTGCTCTTTAGGTAATACTGTTAGAAGCATATATATAAAATATAGTGATATCATGTCTCTTATAACGGATGTAGATAGTATGGTTATTTGCTTCGTCTGGTATACACCTATCATATTTTATAGAATTTTTTATTAGGGAAGAAAGACCAAAATCATAAAATTAAATTGTATTATAGTTAATTGTATTATTGTATTAAATTGTATTATCTGTATAAAAATTAAGTCTCAGTAAAAACACTCATATATATTTGTTCCTAATAAGGTCAAATGCAAAGTGCATTTTAATTAATCCTATAAAACCCGCTAATGCATTTAACCCACATTGCTTTTAACTCGTAGGATTTTTAATTAATGTGAAATCTCAATACTATTTCATTAAATATAATGTAAGTATACTTTACGCTATATTTCTCAATAAAGATACTAATGCCTAATTTATAGTTATTATTACCTGAGCGCGGCACTGAATATTCCGGCGATAAAAAGTCCCGGTAATCCAGGATAATCGCCAAGGACTTCCATTACGAGGAGGGGTAGTAGCTGGTCCTTCTCCCTGGCCAGCTGTAAGCAGAAATATATTGGTGTTGGAATGGAATTTATGATGATCCTTGTAAAGAGTCTTGACACCGGGATGTCTTGATATAGTGTATGGGAGAGTAGATTCATGAGCGAGTCCTCACCGTAGTAGTTAAAGGGTCACACCTGTAGTACGTTGCATAGATTAACATGCCACTGTAGGCGCCTAGAGCCACGTTCACAAATATTCCCAGCACAAATATCCATAGAGATCTATAAATAAATATGTTAATTGAAAAAACATTATCTAATATAAAATTTACTCACTTTCACTTTATTTAATGTAATTATTGTTATGTAATATATTAAGAATTTGTTTTTTTCATACATGCATAAGTGTAAGTAAAACTAATGAAAAATGTTCAAGTTATATCATTATATACCCAATTTAATGATATAACTTGAACTAATATATAAATCTATTTAATTTTTAGGTGGTTTAAATAACGTCATAAAGCCACTTTAAGAGATTTTTATAATATCTAATTAAAAAAACCATTTTTCAAGTTATTAACTATGCTCTCCTACAGTTGAGTAATAAGATAATATATTTTCTATATCTTTTTATAAATACAAACATAATTTCATTCTTAGTTTGGATTGTGTTAGTTTAATCTAATTGAATATTTCTCTTGTTTTTCAGTTCACAGATTTATTTATTAATTAAAGAACATATTGGCTAATATTTATGAATTTTACCTGTTCACTTCTTTAATATTTGGCAAAGAGAGATACCGCTGGATCATATTCTGGTTCATAACGGCTGCTTGTAGCATATAGAAGGCTCCGCCTATTGTTAAGGTCCAAAACGTGTGCCTTGAGAGTGGGTTCATATCCATGCTATAAATAATTTATTATTAGCCTTTATTTAAAAAAGTAACTTACTAAATAAAGTATTTTAACGTAGAACGAATAAAAATAAAAGTGGTAAAATGTATCTGACCATCCCAGTCTCTTTGATAGATCTATACCTGCATTGTTTTTGCTTGCCTACCGATCAGCAAGTTCATGAAAAAACTGGATAGACTCTATCAAGCATCACCATAGGCCGTGACCTATATTTTCCTTGTGATTTTAAATTTGGCTACCCACGTGGAGATGAAATGGTAGAGGAAATTATATTAGTGGTCTAATAAGCAAAATGAGCAAAATTAAGACCAAGTACCCTCCAACATTTAACCAGTAATCAAATCAAGAAGAATTATGGCGTAAATATGACAATAGCGGTTATATATGTGAAGATATATGTATAGGTATATACCTATATACATGAACGTTACGGCGGTTTTCTTAAGTTGCAAAAGTCATAGGATTTAGACACTACTAAATTGTAGATTAACGACTTGTTATATAGTATTCATTTCAACTTACCCTACATACTGAAAAACAAAACTATGCTGCGGTAGGTGCCGTTTTCCAATAAGACAATAAAGAAGAATTGAATAATGGGATCTCTTCCAAGAACCTTCAGATTATAGACTAGGATACTGTGTAGCAAAGGGCTAAAATATGTGTGGAGGACCACCGTAAGGTTTAACTTATTCAACGAAGATCCAGGTCAACTAAAGAAGATTAGTACTATCTAGTATCGAAGAAATAGTTCTACGAAAATCAAACTTACACAAATATATTACGCCCATTAAAAACGCTAAAGGATTTATTCACCTACAGGACGAATTCCTATCCCTCTTTCTAAAGACAGCAGCAATTTCTTCAGACATTTTCACTTGCGTCATCTTAAAAAAAATCAGTGCACCCAGGCATGAGTCTATGGGAATTTACCTTAAGAAGGGGTCCTAGAGACATCGTAGCATGGCAACACTCTTCTTGAAAATAATGTTAACACCACGGTACATTTTGTTGCTTTAATTAACTACAAAGTTGGTATGACTCATATTATTTGCAAGGCTGATCCTTCTAGATAAATTATTTAAAAAAATTTTTTTTCAATTGAAATAAATTAACAAAGGTAATAATCATCTGTTACCTAAGTTACGTTAAGTTTGCCTTTATATAAACTATTGCACACGGAACAAATCATTTGGAAAACACCCGATTTCGTTAAAGGAACGATTTTATCTTCTGAATTGAATAACACATTTTATAATTTGAGGCTAAACACGATTTAATGATCATGTTTTCGAAGGGTGTACTATTTTATATATAGTTTTACCAAAATATGAAATTAATTGATTTTTGTTCAAATTTTGGGCTTTCGGATAAATATACAATATAATATTATTTCTACCACTCAAGCTAGTTTATGTTAGAATTGCAATTGCTAGTGAAATTTGCATGAATTTTGTCATCCATTTTTGCATTTAGGCATTTTTAGTTCCTTGTGAATATATGTACACCCTGCCTGCTTTGTGAGTTTTCCACAATTTAAGTTCAATCGTTCTAAAGACATTGAAACACACCAATTTCATGCTTCTTACAAAGTTTACAAGAAAATAACCTAATTAATATGACAATCAAAGTTTTTAAATAATCACTACTCAAGTACTCCCATGAAATCACATCTCATTTACAATTAATTAAACTATGGAACATGCTTGGATCAAATTACATGCTATAACTTTCTTGATAAAATTAATTTATTAGTTATGTATCATTCAGACTTCATTCATTCATTTAGATTCAGCAAATCAGAAAATAAGGCCTAATGAGTGCGAGGAGACTGGACTGGACAATTAATTAAACTATGGAACATGCTTGGATCAAATAACATGCTATAACTTTCTTGATAAAATTAATTTATTAGTTATGTATCATTCAGACTTCATTCATTCATTTAGATTCAGCAAATCATAAAAGAAGGCCTAATGAGTGCGAGGAGACTGGACTGACGTGGTACAGGGAATAGATTCAGGCACCCAAAATTTCTGAACCTGATTAAACCAGAGTTCCTACAAACAACGTCGGTCGCAATGACGACCAAATTTGATTTTGAATTGCGCTTTAAAGTGATTATTGATTTGGCGATAGTGGGCGACAGCCTTAATCGAATCAAAAAACTAAAACACAACACTTATTGAATGACTTTCTCATTTATCACTTAGTGAAACATTTCAAACTGTCACTGATAAAGATTTAAATTAAATTACAATTAGTTTGTTTCACAATTTTTCTCTATTTAATAATTTAATTTAATTTAAACCTTCATCAGTAATAAGACGCAACTCGATAATCTGGTATACAGATTAATCAAAAGCGGAAATAAGCTCCGGAATTGGCATATGCGAATATAAATACAGGAAATCAGTTCCTATCGGACAAGGCCCATCAGTCTTACAAGCTGAAACAATGACGTTGGAAAGATTTGTCAGGTTTGTACGAAGAAGGGCTCAGTACACTTCTGTCTGACCTCGGAGAGCCAGGCTGCTCTTCTTCAATTACAAAACTTATTGGAACTATAAACAAGCTCTAAACCAATTGACTAATAAGCTCACTCCAATATGGACACCATGACACGCAAATATAGGGTCCGCCAATAAGGGCGCGTGAACTTTAAAATTGAATAAAACAAGTTGTGTGTGAGGTAGAAACGAAATTTATTTTTCATTCGAAAGGGTATTCGACCCCATTAAGTATGGAAGATAACATCGTTCAAATGACCACCGCGGCTCCGTTTGGTAGCCCGGATCCGGGAGGTCCAATTTTCGATGACTCTGGAGCACATATCGGCCTCAAATTGAGCGATGGCGTTGCGTATGTTGACTTTGAGGTCATCGGTGTTTAGAGGCTTGTTGGCGTAGACCAGCGACTTGAGATAGCCCCAGAGAAAAAAGTCTAAAGGCGTTAAATCGCACGATCTCGGTGGCCAGTTGATATCGCCTCCGCGCGAGATGACCATGTCCGGAAATCGCTCGTGGAGAATGTCCATTGTGGCATGGGCTGTGTGGCACGTGGCGCCGTCCTGCTGGAACCACATGTCGTCCGTGTCCATATCATCCAGTTTAGGCCAAAAGAAGTTGGTTATCATCGACCTGTAGCGCTCCCCATTGACGGTTATGGCCGCCCCAGCTTCGTTCTCGAAAAAGTACGGACCGATGATGCCGCCGGCCCAAAATCCACACCAAACAGTGACTTTCTGGGGATGCATTGCCACTTGGTGGACCTCGTGTGGGTTGTTCTCACTCCAAATGCGGCAATTTTGCTTGTTCACATACCCGTTCATCCAGAAATGAGCCTCGTCGCTGAAGATGATTTTTCGGCCAAAATGGGGGTCTGCTTCCAACTGCTCCAGAGCCCAGTCAGCGAACGCCCGACGCTGTCTGTGGTCGTTTATCTTGAGCTCCTGGGTCAATTGGATTTTGTACGGGTGCAGATCCAAATCCAGATGCAAAATTCTGCGAGTTGATGTCTCCGAAAGGCCAAGTTCCTGTGCACGACAAAAAATGGACTGCCTCGGGTTCTCGCGCACACTCTCACGGACAGCAGCGATATTTTCGTTCGATCGGGCGTTTCGTCGACGTGTCAGTGTTGGCTGGTTGTTTACTGAACCAGTCGACTCGAATTTGCCCACCAATCGACGGATAGTCGACTCTACAGGCCGATCATCGCGACCGTAAAATGGGCGAAGTGCGCGGAACGTTGCTCGAACTGATGACCCATTTTCGTAAAACAATTTAATAATTTGCACGTGCTGCTCGACACTCAAACTTGCCATGGTGATTTGGGGTTATATACTGAACAAATGACAGCAACTTTGACAGCTCTACCTCGAACAACATGGCCGCACCCTTCCGGCAAACTTCGCGCGTCCCTATTGGCGGACCCTTTATAATAGGCAACGAACATGCCAATGTACTTATCAGGGAAGGAGCTGTGACTACCATTATCGGATCAAAGTCTACATGTAGGCTATCAAAAATACATAGCAAGGGCATGATCCTAGAAAGGCAAAAAAATTACAAAACTGGGTCCTGAGTAAACGCATCAGGTTAAAGATAATCCAAAATATACAAATTAAATATTGAAATTTGAGTGCAGTATTAATAATGATAATTAATAATGAGAAAAATGATTGCCAAGTAGAGCTAAACAGCTCTTGCGCCTAACTAAAAGAGAGATAAGACTGGTCATGGGTCTCCTTACAAGACATTGCTCAGTGAAGTACCGTTTCCATCACCACTTGTAGACTATGTGGATTGGCAGAAAAAAAAAACGGACGAGCACATTCTATGCGGGTATGTAGCACTATCTAACCGGAGAAGTGAAGGTAATGCCAAAACGGGTTATTTTCAAAATTAATAAAGTGTTAGAATATATTATTGTTGATAAGAGAACATGTCAGGAAACCGAATATAGTAATATAAATCCAAACAAGTATTTTAATTTAGAATTGCTTAAAGTTATAACTTCTTTGAATCAAATGGACAGTGTACACAGAATTTACCCTTTTAATATACAGTGTTTAAAGTACATCCTCACCTCGTTGTACATGAAAATAAGGTGCAATAAGAAATTAGAAGAGGTAACAAGATTCATAGAAAAACAATCACTTATTTTGAACTAAAAAACAGAAAATAGTATGCAAGATTTAACTTACGAGAATACCAAAAATCAAACATATGGAACTAAAAAATACGTAAATAATATATCACTGGACATCTACTTTACATAAACTAACGATGACGTTAACAACAAAATACACAAGCCTTATATCAACTATAGTCTGTTCGTTGGATCTTCCGTCGTACGTCACAAAATATCGCTTCGAGAAACGACACAAAAACTTTCAGTCTGATAAAGTAAACCAAATGCGTTAGAAAAAGAACGCACTATAAAACTTTCGTCGTTTTTTAAAGCGATAGTTTGTGACGTACGACGGAAGATCCAACGAACAGACTATAGCTCAAAAAACTTACTGAATTAGAAGAAGTCATAAAATTATCGAAGACCAACTTCAATAATACTTAAATGAGTCGTTTGCTATTTATGTACTGAGAATAGAAAAAATAAATAAATCGTAGGCCACGCTGAATTAACGGTCTTTTGATTTTCGAGAGCCACAGATGCTACATGACCAGATTTTGTATAGAAAAACGCCACCATTTGCTTCTTAACGCTTCTTGAATGAATAACTTTTGTTGGCTTTACTTCAAATTGAAACATTAAAACTGCCGGTTGGCTCATACACATAAATCCAAGTCTCGTCATTTGTGACGATACTGTATATGGCTTTGGATGCACCACAGTGGTATTTTGAATTTTTTTTACGACACCAATCGACGAGGGTATTTTTTTGAACATCTGTCAACAAATGTGGAATCCAGGGCAAGCACAACTCCCGATTTTGTGATCAGCATCAACATTGTCCGCATAACGACCAATTTTAGACGACCTTCTTTAACCTCATCCATGAGTGAACTACGTCCATGTTTGAATTCAGTGTACCAGCGATATTCAGTGACTGTGGATGGCGTTTCATCGACAGAAATTGAATTCAGTTGATTGATGCACAATTCTTGAGACGTGGTCTAAGTCAAAAGTTATAATAAATCATAGCTTGAAAAATTTCGCGAATTAATTCCATCTTTTGGGCGAGATGAAATTCTCAAATTACTGTAAAGAACACAAATAGTTCTCGCACGTCAAAACGTTCTCAGTACATATAACGTCAAAAATGTTCAACACTCGTAGAACATTTTAATAAAGGGCTCAAATATTCTCGAGCCGTCAGAAACCCGAGCAAGATTATATAAAACTTTGCGTTTTAAACAATATAAACATAACATCAGATCTGAAAAAAATACCAACATTATCAGGAAAGGTATGGAGAAATGTTTGAATTCTAATATCTTCCGAAAAACAAACGTCATACATGGAATAAAAAATAAATGGAAAGATATAAATCCAATAATTTTGAAAGTAGACGTAGGTAATTCTATTACGCTTCTTAAAAAAACAACTTTATGGAAAGAAATCAATTTTAACACGTTCGCCGCCAAGCGAATATTTCACATAAGTGCTGTTTTGAATCCCGCGTGACCGCCGGCGGTCATAGCTAATATAAGGAATAACTACAAATTATTTCCCCGGCGTGGAAGAAACGACGACTATAAGACCGCCGGCGGTACATGTGGCGGTGAACGTGTTAAAGCAGGGATAAGAACTCAAAAGCAGGTTTGAATCAGCAAATTCCATTATTCTAAATATTTAAATATATAAATATAAAATCCCCACCCATAGTGCACTAAATACTAAATATCCTAGTAAGACTTATAATAATGCTTCTTTATATAAAGTGTGTTCCTCGTCAATAAAACTCCTCTAGAAATAATTCCCTGCACATCCAACTACAGCATTAAAAAATCCATCGAAAACTAAAAGCCTAGCCGGCAATAAGGAAATTCTGTTTTGTTTGATGTCAATATACTCTTCACGTCAATTCCATGGGCTAAATACATATGATAAATAAAAAATCAAAAGGACAATCTTCAATTTATAATACAATGGGATTCAAAAACCTTATAAATAGGGGAACATGCGGCAAAACCGATTGATTAAGCACTATGGCTTCTAAAAACCACAAAGTATTTAGTATCATTGGAGAGCGGATTCGTTGGGCTACATTCTCGCGAAAGACCATTTTTCTGTAGCGCGTTTCTATACTGAGTTATAACATTTCGACCAAACCCTTAAACTGTTCGAACCGATTGCTCATTTGCAAAAGATGTTTTGATAAATTAAGTCTAATAAATGGCATGACACGCCGGTGGTGGCGCATCGGTTACGGCCCCGAACTGACGTGCAGCAACGTTGATTCGGGTCAGTAGTCGGATGGGTGACCGGTACCATTCACCATTGGGATACAATTAATGGTGCTTTAGAGTGACGGGGGCGATCCTTTAAAGTAACAAGCTCATTTACACACACACAAATACACAAATGACACATGGCGGAAGGACCACGTGGTCGATAGCCTAACACTACTACTACTACTACTACTACTAAATGGCATGTTTAGTGATCAAATCGATTGAAATGTTATGTTATTTTGAGTAGAAAAATGAAAAAAAAAATGAATTCGTGTTCAAAACTAATAAATGAATATGGAATTGAGGAAATTAATCACTATCCGACGACGAAAGCATCTTTCAGATGTACACGTCCACTACCACTACGTCCACGCCCACCACAAGTCCACGACCTCAACCGCGACCACGACCAACGTCACGTGTTTTGGCTGCGGCTGCCACTATCTGGTTTCATCAAGAGGGTAGATCAACAACCATCAACTATACAAATTGAATTGTTTGTCAGCGTTCGTCACATTATTTCGCCTCTTAATACATTCAACGCTGATGTTAACAATTTTTGAATCATAACTTTTGGTCTAGTACCAACGCGCTTCGATGCATCGCCGCAATGAGTCCGCAACGTTAAATACTTCAAACCAAACTCACGAGCTGCAGTTTGTAATGATTGACCATTTGTGATCGCTTTTTTGCCTTTTCCAATTGTCTTTTGTGGGTTGCCGGCGTCTTACGTTTATAATCGGGAACCATTTTCACCTACAAACAAGCAATCGTTAGTGCTCCCAATGACAACTTTCACAAAAAAACCTTTTGTGCTTTGGAATTATCAAATTTTGCAAAATGAACACAATACTCTTATTCAGCATGAATTTTCACTTAGGAATACATTTACCGGATCAATGTATCTCCATTATTAGCCAAGTTATAGCACGGCCAACATGGAGCAAAACACGTAAGCGACCAACACAAAAACACATTCAATATTGTGGCATCTGAAAATGGTGGCGCTGACAACTCAAATTTTCTGTGTAGGATTTGCTTCAAGTGACTACTCTACAAGTAAATGTTGTGCTAATTAGGTAAGTAGTCTTGTTTGAAAGTGGGGCAATCGCTTCTTCCCCATGTTACCCTACATGTAAAAGTGTGTTTTTTAATAACACTACTGGTGTAGATATGTGGATGTTTTAACAACTCTCAACTCAATTAATAGAAACATTCAAATTAAAATAGAAAAATAGTAAATGGTATACTCAAATACTTTTAACATCTAAATATCTCAATAGAAAGCAATGGCTAAAAATATGCGACATTAATAACCCACCGCAACAGAAACAATTATTTCATCAATGTTACTCAAATCAGAACAAATAAAATCTTCAGCATTATGATTGATAGTGCAAGCCATTACTTTGTGACACATTTTGCCATCAGGAACTATGAAAGAAATTGCACTTTACTTATATCGAATATCTTTAAATATTCAATCCCGCTCAGAAAAGACGAGAAACTACAAACAATTTACGAAATAGCTGAAAACAACGAATTAAAAAATAATAAAGTAGGCAGAATATTTAAACGAAAAGAAAAAAATCAGTTAATTATTATTTCATGGAGAAGAAATAAAAGAAGATAAAAAGTTTCTAGCTATTTCATATGTTTCATAAATAAGTCAAACAATAAACAATGAAGTGAATAATCATAACATCCAAGTAATTAAAGTCAGCAAAAATAATCCTGCAATATATAAGAAAACTGTAACTTAAAATATATTGGACAAACTGAGAAATTTAAAAATCAGATCTAAAGAAATAACAAGGCTACAGAAAACCGAACACGAGAAACAAATAAATCTCCTTAAAGGTTTTGAAATTAAGAGAGTTACCCCTTACGTGTTCGACACGATGAATATATGCTGTTTACTCTCGGAGAGTGAAATTAATAATTTGGAATTCGATAATAATGGAAAAATTTAGGTTAGTACTCAAGGTGAAAAATGTTTTATATGTGAAATATGCTATCATCTTGAGTGTTTCAAGTTGGAAAATAAGTTTGGTGTACTAGCGTGTTCAGTGTGAGAGAAGAATGGAATTCAGAAGAGTAGTCTGCAATTATGTTAGCAAATGAAACAAGATATTACACCGATCAAGAATCTTCTAAGAAAAATAGGAAAGAACCATTCAACATAACGATAAGGTAATTGAAAATCTGGAAAGTGAAAATATTAACCTCAGAAAATTGGTAAACAATGAAAAATTTCCAAAAGATCACTCAAGAAGAACTCTGAATCAATTGAAAAGAAAACTGTAAAATCCAGCCCAAGAGAGTACAGTTATCCAAAAAGAGATGGCATAAAATCAAATACTATTAATACAGAATTCGTTAATAGTAACAAGGTCAAAAACAACGAAGTATAAAAGGATGCTCAGTTTGAAAGAATGGAAAAAATTACTGATAATATTGTCGTAAAAAGATTTGAATGAACAGATAAACCAGCGACAGAAGTATCGGGAAGAGAGCAAGAAAATTCAAATATTTCAACTAGTCAAAATAAACAAGCGACATAGGAATGGAATGTAATAAAAAGGAAACAACCTGGAAAATAGTGCACTTTAGCGGCACATCTGAAGATATGGATTTACCTATAAGTAATGATAAGAAATTGACACTATGACGCTACAAGTGATCAATTAAAATATTACATTAGGTGAAGAGTAATACTTGTTTTGTTCCATAATGTCTTTGATAATGGTCTGCGAAGACCTAAATACGTGTCAGGCAACTGAAAATAGAAACATTATGGAACAAAACAAATGTTGTTCTCCACCTAATATTAATATATGTCTCCATCAAGAATATAGCACAACAAGCATTAACTTTATTAAAAAAGTACATTTTGAAACATGGAGCTGTAACATCAATTATTGAAAAACTTAAGCCAAAATATGAGTGAGCCAACTATGCATCTTTTAAAGTAGGAATTCCCATAAATGCCACGAGCGAAATCGTTAATCCAAGTTTCTGGCCAAAAGGTAAGTAATAATTCTAATAGCATTACTGTAAAATACTGTAAAAGTTATACACCAAAATGTCCAATCATTAACTAATAAAATAAATCAAATATATAAATCTGCACTTGATGGACAAGACGTGGATGTAATATGTATATCTGATCATTGGTTGCAAGACACAACTATCAAATCCAAAAATATCACTATACATTCTTACTTCTTATGACTGCAGGACCACAAGAAAACATGGGTGTGTGGCCATGTATACAGCAAAACACGTATATACAAAGATGGTTAAAGAACTAGAAAATATTTCAGAAGAGGAAGTGTTCGAATGTGCGGGAGCGATGTATGTTTTCAACAAAAAGGAGATTTTAGTGATAGTATTATACACAAACGGACTAAAACAAAACAGTTTTTTTTTTATGAAACTCTATATATTATTTGACTTTCTTTTATAATAAATATACAACATTCATAATTGTTAGCGACTTCAACATCAAAACGTTAGTATATAGTAATCAAACATGTACTTTTAATAATATACTTAATTCATATGGTTTTAGAACATTAATATATGAACCTACGAGAGCCAAACATTGCTTAGATAATGTAATCACTAATTACAGCGGCTTTAATTATGCATACGGGATTATCTGATCATGTGGCGCAAGTTGTAAATATTGATAATTATGTACGTACAAAAATAGAGTAAGGAAATTTTTACTTAATCAATAATGAACAAATATCGTATTTCTGCAATAGAATAAAAGAAGAAAAATGGGATATTCTTAACTCGCATAATGATACCAATCAACAATTTGCAGATTTTATAATTACATATTTAAACTACTTTTATGAAGCTTTTCCTCTTGTGACGAAAAGAAAAAAATTGAAAAAATTGCAATATTTATATTAATATATTAATATCTGTTTATACACCTGAGGCAGTAAATATATTAAAAGACTACAAACAGCAATACGCCACACAATTAAGGAATGAGAAGAGAAATATTACGAAAATCAAATATTATATTCAAACAATAGAATAAAAGCTTCATGGAATGTAGCAAAAACATTAACAGGTAAAAGAGTTGAACAAACAATAGTCATTGACATGGATGACATTAAGAAACTGGCATTTAGTTTTAATATGCCACTTTATCGGAAACAAAAGGAATTGTCTCTTCATTTGCTCATTACTTCTCGTGCACTTATGGACCATTGCAAGATGCAAATGAAGTATTTTATAGATCTTCTCAAATGGGTGACTATTACATCTCGGAAGATATTGTCTTAAAAATATGAAGAAAGTTAAGCCTAATTTAACCATGGGGGTAGACAAAATACCAGCATTTTTAATAAAGGATTGCCCAGCGTATTATACGTACCACTTACACGAATTTTTAATTTAATTTTTAAAAGCGGCGTATTCCCTGATTGCTGGAAGTCTTACGTGTAATTGCTGTACATAAATCTGGAGATAGGCATAATATTACTAACTATAGGCCAATATCTCTTCTGTGTAACTTTTCAAAGGTCTTCGAAAGTATTCTCTCTGATGAAATTTATAGTCAGGTGCAGCATAATATTTCGAATAACCAGCATGGCTTTGTTAAAAAACGAAGCACCATGACAAACTTAATTAACATCACCCCTAAAATATCATCAGAATTAGATGTGTCGAAGGCCTTTGATTGCATGCCTCATCATATTATTTTAAATTATTTAAAGGAATATAATATTAGTGATAGTATTACGTCTGTAGTAAAATCCTATTTAACTAATCGACAACAAATTGTTGAGATTGACGGATATAAATCTCCGCCTTACATTGCAACAAGTGGTGTACCACAGGGGTCCAATTTAGGGCCTCTGCTGTTCATAATATTTATAAACTCTAATGACATTAAGTTATTTAAAACAATACATACAATTTCTGACTGTACGGAACTACAGAATAATTTAAGTAATTTATATCGATGGTGTGTTGGACATGACCTAAATATTAATATTAAAAAATGTAGTGTGATATCTTTCTACCGTAAATCTAATCCTGTATTATTTGATTATAAAATCAACGATATAATTATTGATAGAGTATCAGAAACAACAGACCTTGGTGTAATATTTGATCAGCGTTTGATCTTTGTACCTCATCTAAATAGAACTATTCAATCAGCACTAAGAATGTTAGGTTTTATTATAAGCAGCTGTAGGCGATTTAATAACATACAAAGTATTGTTAGATTGTGTAATTCATTTGTGCTTAGTAAATTAAATTATTGTGCGCCTGTCCAAATTACTTATGTCATATACATTCATTGGAGAGGGTTCAGAAAAAATTCCTAAAATATTTATATCGTTTTAAATTTGGAGTCTATCCTCTAACCTCTGTTAGTTATGACATGTTACTGTCAGAATTTTCAATGCTATCAATGTTACAACGCCATAAATACATATTAATATTAACTTTATATAAACACATTTACTACTATATTGATAATCCGTTTTTTTTAATCTTTTCTACTTTTACGTTCGGCGATTTTTACTCGCAATTCATTAACATTTTATTATAATAATTATAACACTACTCATTTTTCAAATTCTCCGTTACATCATATGTTAAATAGTTACCATAGCATTCAATGTTTTGTCGACATATTTTGTCCAAGTTTACGTATGTTTTCATCTAGTATTAAATGTATTGTTAGTTTGTAATTAGTTTTTTTAGAATAGTATTATTTTCATATGTATTTAATTTTTACGTTTCCCTGTAACTGGATGTTTTCTGTTGGGAGATACATAAATAAACAAATATTCATTTTGCGGAAAAAAAAATTAAATATCCACAGCAAACCTTCCAAAAGTAGCTTTTGAACATAATATCAAAATAGTTTTTAACTTCATCCGGTAACACCTCAAGAGATTATAAAATACGCTTTAAATTTTAATTATTTAAATATGATATTTTATCGCCAACCGTCAGTAAAACCATGCATTACCACAGTGATTTCCGAAAGTAAACAAACACTTTATTTAACTGTAAAATTTGCGGCAGATAAAGTACTTTACCTGCCGCAAAACAGGCAGATAAAATACTTTATCGCCAATCGGCACTAAATACATCTATTATTATCGCCATTTGCGGCACTAAACCGTCCCATTATTTTACTACTTTCAACAAGTAACATTATGGGACAATACTAACAAAATCTAAGGAGGTCGAATCCTGTCAGTTTAGTTGTCAAAAAAAAACATGAGTAGTGAAGAGTTTGAAATACCATGTACTCCACCAGAAATACGCGAAAGAGCGATAGAAACAACGCTCGAAATTCTTCCAAATAAGTCTAGACATATTTATAATCGTCAACACGATTTATTCACAAGTTGGTGTGACAGAAATAACATTAAAAAAATTAGCGAAAACGTTCTCTTGACATATTTTTCTGAAAAATCCAAGGAATATAAAGCAGCAACATTATGGTCATATTATTCTATGTTAAAAGCATCTCTTTCGGTAAAAAACGACGTTGATATAAGCCAATATAAGAAACTTAAGGCGTTTTTAAAACAGAAATCAAAAAATTATACGCCAAAAAAATCGAAAGTTCTCACACAAGAAGAAATAATACAGTTTCTATTGAATGCACCAAATGAAATATATTTAATGATGAAGGTAAGATAGTAATCAATTATCGAAGCATATTTGTTATTAATGTAGATATTATTTTAGATTTGTGTTATTTTTGGCGTTGCTGGAGCCTGCCGTAATAATGAATTAGTAAATCTTAAAGTTGATGATATAGAAGACAAGGATACTGTATTGATTGTGCATATAAGACACACGAAAACTAATAAACCAAGAGTATTTGTCGTAACATCAGAGTTCGAAGGACACGTTAAACCGATTGAGTTATATAAAAAATATGCCAAACTTCGTCCCGCACAGACCAAACATGATAGATTTTTTATTACATATAGAAAAAGTAAATGCACAGTGCAGCCTGTGGGTATCCACACTTTTGGAAACATACCATGTAAAATTGCGAACTATTTAAATTTGCCAAATCCGTCAGAATATACTGGTCATTGTTTTCGGAGGTCGTCTGCTACTTTGTTTGCTAATGCAGGGGGCAGCAAAGAAAATTTGAAACGTCATGGAGGGTGGAAGAGTGGATCCGTTGCTGAGTCCTATGTTGAGGAATCAATATTGAACAAAACGAAGATTGCAAAAACGATTTTGGGTGGTGATCAAATTGCGCACCGTTTTGATATCAATGACAACACTGCCACAACTTTACATCAAAATGAAAATATTCATTTTCTTATTAATAACACCGAATTGCATAAAGATGAAAATACCCTTTTAAATAATATTCCACAAAATTTTTCCGTTGATGGGTCAACATCAGGAATAAATTTAAATATTGCCACAGGATGCACCATCAATTTCAACATATACAACAAATAGAGTGGTTTAATATCTTGATTAATTCGTAGTGTTTGTTTAAATAATAATACATATTTTCTGTTTTTTTTTTAATTTAAATAAAAAATCCTATACTTTTTCATTTATTTTTAAGATTGGCGATAAAATTTTGTATGCACCACGTCAGTAAAATATCTTTATCGAACTCGTCTTTATTCACCTCGCTCGCTCCGCTCGCTCGTCTCATAACCTCAGACTCGTTCGATAAAGTCTTATTTTACTGACTTGGTACATAAATAATTATTACCTGCCGCAAATGTTTATTGACATAGCCATGACTATATGACATTGACAGAAATCGTGCGTCTCGCTGACTCAGCTCCAACAGTGAAAATTTAATCGAGAATTATTTATTAAAAAATAGTGGAAGAAAACAAAAAGGAAGATTTTTACTAAGTGCACCGGATGAAATCTACTTGATGATGAAGGTAATTTATGCAAACTTTTCAAAACAAATTTGATATGAATGTTTATGTTTAGTTTATTTTGTCATAATAAAATGTGACAAGTTTGATATGTTAATTTTTTTTAATTATAAATGTTTACGGTTGGCGATAAAAGTTTGTATGCACCACGTCAGTAAAGTGTCTTTATTGAACTCGCCTGTTACTCGCCTCGTTCGCTTCGCTCACTCGGCTCATAATCTCAGACTCGTTCAATAAAGTATCACTTTACTGACTAGGTACATAAATAACTATTTCCAAATGTGTTTAAATATGGTCTAATAAAGCCACTATTTATAAACGAGGATAAACAAAAACTTAATAATTATCGACGAATTACTATATTACCAGCTTCTTCCTTTAACCAAGGAATAAATATTATTAAACGCTTAGCAATTAATAATGGTTACCCTACGAATATGGTAGATACAATTATAAATAAAAAACAGAAAACCCAATTAAAATCCTTGTTATACTATGGGACATCTACTAGGGAGAAGAAACAGACTATTACTTTAACATTTTTTTGAAAACCAACTTACAGAATTAAGAAAATTTTAGAGAAACATGGTTTACAAGTAATATTAATCAATTCTATTTAATGCGAAATAAAAATCCAATAAAATGAAAAGATCTGGTGTTTATAGACTTAAATGTGGATCATGTAAGGATGTTTATATTGGTCAGTCTGGAAGAAATTTTGATATTCGCTCAAAAGAGCACTTGAGCTCCTTTTACAATAAAAAAACCAACTCCACATTTTCTAAAAATATATAACTATTCCTACATTACAGTTAATATTGCTTAACATTTGTAAGGATATTTAAATAATATGCGAATTTACCAGTTTGCTATTGTATTCTGATTTTATATCATAGTATATAATTACTTGTGTGATTTACATTTAACATTAACCTAATCCATTCACTTTTTTCCTTAATGTATCATAAAGATTCATTTTACTCTATAAAGAATTAACGATCCATATATAGATATTATCGCTAGCCGCCCTTCTTTCAAACTTAATTTAAATAATCCCTCTCCAGAGATCCTAAAAGGGGACTATTAACTCCAGAACATTTTTTTCTCCAATGTGCTTCTTGTTGAATTAATAAGGATACCCATGGGAACTTTTTTTCCGTTAAAATGATTTAATATATTTAAATTATAAATATAACTTAATTCTTATTACACATTATTTTTAAATGAAAAAGTGTTCATTCATATTTGAAAGTTTCAGAATTTATTAATTTATTTTATAACTAGCTAAGGTAATTTATTTTTAAACTATGCTATGTTAACATGCTTTAACAAATTGTATAATTCATTGTTAAATAATAATAATAATTCACTGTTAAATAATGGAATAAATTTGTATATACAAGTCGTTACCGTTTGAACGTTTGAACGTTTATTTCTTACTTGGGTGCTTCGATCCTGCCGCTTTCGAGATTCCTGTTCCAGACGCTGGAGACGCCTCCGACGTCAAGCGTCCCCTTGACAATGACCAAGACTATGGCCCCAACCATTATCACGGTCTGCACAACGTCCGTCCAGACGACTGCTTTCAGTCCACCCTACATCCACAAAAAAATACAAATGTACCCGATTCTAATACAGAATGGGCCTCTAGTACTTTTTCTACTGACTGCCTAAGTAATTGTGCCCGGTTTAATAAATCGCTCGCTGCCATAGCGACCGTCAGAATAGTATCAAGCAAGAATTGCGAGTTTCGCTTTAATGTCCCATTTTTTTAAAGTAGTTGTACAATTTATTTAAATTTAAATATTGCTATAGTAGATATTTTACAATATGTGACGTGATTGTACTGTTTTTTACCTATTTTCAGGTACTTCTTTGATAATAATTAAGATCATTTTCAGTTTATACCAGTATTTTTGTCATATCTAAATAACTATAATATACGATACATTATATAGATAAATAGAGTATTTATTTATTTATTAAAACTGTATTATTTATTTGAGAGAGATCAACATCTTAATTGGAAGATTGACCGGTGGTCTTTCAGCCCGTATTTATTTGATTTATCTTTACTTTGTTTTTAAATGGCGACCAAGAAATTATTATTTGAATGAATTTTGTATTATTTATTAATATGATGTTTCTAGTTTATTTGTACCTTAAAGAAGTCGTATTCTGTCAATAAATGTTGTAACTTTAGATTTTTTAGATTAAACGTAGATTTATTTCAAACATAACTATTTATTAAATTAGCCACAATAATTTGTAATATTTTTTATATGCATGTAACTATATTTAAATAAATAAATACTTAAAATTATAAAACATTAAATATATTTATATTTAAATTTGTTGCCACGTGTCTAATGTCAATGCATTTTTCGCGTTTGATGTAGACTATTTAAGTGCGACTTGGTGAAAATTCGCGATCGGTTAGTGCACAGAAGACGTAAAATACGTAATCGTAGTAGAAGTTGTGTCGTAATATCGTTCCAAAAATATATATTTAAATTACAAATTGCATGTCAGAAGCCACTCGTAGCACAACGCTCCAGGAGATCCAACGCATAACATCAGAGTAAGTCCCTAGATTCGCTGCAAAGCCACCGGTGGATTTGCATACAGTTGACTCATAGAAGCCTTCCGCTGCACAGGTGGGATTGTTGTCATTGATTATTTGAAGTAAAGTGAATTAATCGATCTGTATTATTCGTATTGAGTTTATAGCTTTACGGTCTCTGTACTTTGTACCATTCACTGAAGATAGGAAATACTACCTTGGAAAAACAATTAATTTTCGTTTTCTTTAAAATCGTATATTTACATTGTATCGTTATTAATGTGCATCTTTCAATCGTATTCTAAAGTCTTTATATAATTATCTATATAAATTATTGATATGATTGTTTACTTTGCATCATGATAATAATATTCATGGAAAAGACATCTGTATGAAAAACATTATAGTACCTCATCTATCACTAAGCTAAAATGCTTTAAGTTTTAAATGAATTTTAGGATATTGAACACAAAACCATGATCAATCTGATGATGTCAAATCATTAGTGGATTTTGATAAACTAGTTGCCCTGGCCGATGACCATATGTTTAATATTAAAGAAACGCGCAATACTGTTTGCAATGTCTAATAGCTAAAATCACTTAATTCGCAAAAGTGAATCCTCCAATCTACTCAAAATATACAGGGTCTTCTAATAGGGACTAATGAAAACATTATTTGATCAAAATGTGTGTTCTGTTCGGGCAACGTTTCGCGCCCATTTTACGATCGCCATAATCGTTCTTTTCAGGGCAGTCCACTGGTTCAGAAAACAATGAATCAACATCTTTTCGACGACGAAACTCAAAATCTGCCAAAAATATGGCTGCTATCCGTGAGAGTGTGCAAGAGAATCCAAGGAAGTCGATTTCACGTTGCTCACAAGCAGTCGGCCTTTCGCAGACCACAATCTTGCGTCGTGACTTGAGCTTTCACTCCTAAAAAATTCAACTCAGGAGCTGAAGGCAAACGATCATAGACAACGACGTGTATTTGCTGAATAAGCCCTGGAGCAGTTAGAAACTGACCCTCATTTTCATCAAAAAATCATCTTCAGTGATGAAGCCCATTTCTTGATGAATGGATTCGGCAACAAACAAAATTCACAAATTTGATACGATACCAATCCACATAAGATCCAAAAACGTCCAATATATCCCGAAAAAGTCGCTGTTTGGTGTTGATTTTGGGCTGGCGGCGTCACCGGTCCATATTTCTTTGAGAACGGCGAGCATTATAGGTCGATGATTATTAACTTCCTTTGACCTTAATTGGATGATACAGACAACAGTGACATGTAGTTTCAACAGGACGGTGCTACGTGCTACACAGCTCATGTCACAATAAACATACTGCACGAGCGACTTGTGGGCATGGTCATCTTATGTGGAGGTGATGTGAACGAACTAATGAGATTGTGCGATTTGTTTGTTTTGTCTTAGGTCGCAGGTTCATGCGAATAAACCACAAACCACACCCACGGCGACTCTCAAAGCCAACATAACCCATGCCATCAGTCGAATTCAGCCTGATTTATGCGCCATGGTCATGGAAAATTGGACATTTATGGGGCGCCTACCCAGCGAAACCGCGACAGACATTTGCACGATGTTATATTCCACACATAATGACATCGATTAGCCTTTCAAACGATTAAAAATTGTTGGATATCTCATATACGCTTTGTTTTATTTAAACTTAAAGGTATGAAGTGCTTAATTAAAATTAAATACGTTTCCGTTTTATTTTTAAATCTTATCATCTTAACCAATTGAATGATTTAACTTTTTTCAATCATCATTAAATAAGATAGTTAAAAAGTTAATAGAAATGTAAACGAAAGGTTAATTATGCTCAATAAATAAAAATATCATCTACCTGATGAAGTCACTGTGGTAAAACATTGTTGTAGTATAATAATAAAATTATTTAGAAACCATATACTGCGTCAGAATTTCATTAAGTAATACAACAATTCTCGAAAATCAATATCGAACACAAAGTCATCTTGGCTTCAAGCATTTCTAAGGTAAGGAAAGTTGACAAAAACATCGTTCAATTCCTTTTTTGCCAACATCATTTCGACTCATTCTTTGTATCTATTATGCAAAGCTGTCATTGAATTTTATCTTGGCTGATATTCAGTTGATTGTTTTTAAGTTGAAAAAAATTCAACTTTGCTTAAATGTTTTTCGTTTTAATCACGTTGTCTCTCATTGTATTCCTTTATGATCTATCGAGTCTGGTATTACAATTGGGGACTTCCTGATCTGACGATACGTTTTTGAGCGCCAAAGATTTTTCTTTAGTTCTTTTTGATAGTCGATTTAGATAATGTCACTCCAATTCTATGACATTATATAAAAAATTATTCTGCGAAAAATGAATCATTTCATCTTCTCTTTCAACACAATAGAACTGTGTTTTTTTATGAATTATATATATATATATATATATATATATATATATATATATATATATATATGTTTTTTATAAGTTTTCGGGTTTTTTCTCGTGTTGTTGGATTTGGTAAATCTCGACGTTTCGGTGACATCTCATTCGCCATCTTCAGGAGTTTTCAGTTATGAAAAAAAACCGATAACTTATAAAAACAGATAACACTCGTGAAAACCTCAAATACAGCATATATATACAGGGTTATTCACGCTATACGGCACGAAATATTGTGGCCAAAATACGTGACTTTCAAAAAGTTTCACTTTGGGGATATATGGGGGTCTATTAGGGCTACTTTTTAAAATTACATTCATAATATACAGGGTGGCCCAAAAACCCTAAAAGTATCAACACCCTGTATTTTATTGCATTTTTGGATCCTTCGATCAAAATAAGTGTGTGTTTTAATACGGTTTTTATTACTTAAACCTTAACGTTTTTGAAATAATTTGAATTTTGTAAAAATTTAAACTAATTTTCATGTTTCAAATACTTACAATGTAATTAAGTTATGCATACCAAATTTACACTGAAATGTAACAATAGATCATATTTTATTTTCCAAGTATAATAAATTTGACATCTTATACCGGATGTAAAAAAAATGGAATTAAACAAATGAGAACTTGAAATGGCTATAACTTCATTTATTTAAATGGAACGCTATATTTATTAATTTATCAGCAAATACACGTTTTAATTACCTATCGAATGGTATTTATATCTTAAATGTTAAGTCTTCTCGTTTTTACAGAAAACGCCAAAATATTGTTTATTGCACCGTTTTAGTACTTTTTAAGTAAAAATTTTAATGTATCTAGTTTTCTATGGTATTTAAAAACGTCAGATAATTAATTTAGTATGCCACTTTAGTTTAAAAAGCCTGTCTTTTGTTATAGTTGTGTTATTTTGCGTTTTTGTGTTAGATCGTTAGTAATCGTTATTGTTTGAACATCGTTGTTGTATTTAATAGTAAAAAATGAAAATTTACACAGATTTCCTTATACTGGGGTTTTTATAACTGACACTTCCAATTTCTTTAAATTGGTTTAATAGTCTCTCAAAAATGGCTGGCTTAGGGTGATTTCTTTCGGGAAACCTTTAAGTATAAACTCGACAAGCCAATAAACAATTTTGATGACATTCTCCAAGCATAAAGATAATGCCAATACCCCCTTCTTTTGAGTAAATCTACATTTTTTACCAAAAAATACAACAGCGATGTTCAAACAATAACGATTACTAACGATCTAACACAAAAATGCAAAATAAGACAACTATAACAAAAGACAGGCTTTTTAAACTAAAGTGGCATACTAAATTAATTATCTGATGTTTTTAAATACCATAGAAAACTAGATACATTAAAATTTTTACTTAAAAAGTACTAAAACGGTGCAATAAACAATATTTTGGCGTTTTCTGTAAAAACGAGAAGACTTAACATTTAAGATATAAATACCATTCGATAGGCAATTAAAACGTGCATTTGCTGATAAATTAATAAATATAGCGTTCCATTTAAATAAATGAAGTTATAGCCATTTAAAGTTCTCATTTGTTTAATTCCAATTTTTTACACCCGGTATAAGATGTCAAATTTATTATACTTGGAAAATAAAATATGATCTATTGTTACATTTCAGTATAAATTTGGTATGCATAACTTAATTACTTTTTAAGTATTTGAAACATGAAAATTAGGTTAAATTTTTACAAAATTCAAATTATTTCAAAAACCTTAAGGTTTAAGTAATAAAAACCTTATTAAAACACACACTTATTTACTTTAAACTTTAATACTTTTATGGTTTTTGGGACACCCTGTATATTATGAAAGTAATTTTAAAAAGTAGCCCTAATAGACCCCTATATATCCCCAAAGTGAAACTTTTTGAAAGTCACGTATTTTGGCCACAATATTCCGTGCCGTATAGCGTGAATAACCCTGTATATATATATTTGATAAATAAATAAACAAACTTTGTGACAATTCTGAAAGGAGATGATCGTTTATTAGAACTTTAATCAAATAGAAAACTAAATGTATTCGCCGTTTGTCCAGGTTCGTATTTTATTCATCATCAATATTATCAATTCTAATAAAATTACAAGTAAATATTGATGAAGTTAACAAATATTACAGGCTTTGTGTTTGTTAGTTTGAAATTATATATTGACCTATTTAAAGGTTACATTTCTTATCGTATTACAAATCGCCGCTACTAATATTGATGTGTTCATCGGTACACTAAGCGATAATAGTGTCAGCTTTTGATGCTGTTCAAATTTAGGCGTTACAAAATGGTTCTAGCTTTCTTTACGCTTTAGTGAAATTGTATCTTCCTCGCTTACTTTAAATAATTCAGTAACTGATTATGTCAAAGTCTAAGTATTATATTCGTAACCTAATTGTTTTATTTTTAGAGTAAGCTCTATGTTTTTTTCGGGAGCAACATTGACTCAGCTTCTACCGTTATCACATGTTCTTACATTAAAAAAATAATAGTGGTCGTCGACTACTTCTTTTTTGGAGAGGGTTTCTTAGCGATGGTTTTCGGAGCGGCCTTCGCCCTCTTGGGCTTGAGGGTCTTGGGTTCTTGGTCGCCTTTTTGGCTTTCGACGGGAACGACTATTTTGCCTTCGATTTTGCTACCTTCTTCTAAGAAGTATCGGTGGTAGATGAGACTTTTTGGCCTTTCCGGCCGAGGATATCTTTTCTCTTGCGTCGGCCTTCTTGGTTCTGCCTCGGTCACCACTTTTCGCTGGACGCTTAGGTGATTTTGTCGCCTTCGTGATTGTAGACTTCTTGGCGGTTTTAACCTTGGCCTCTGCTCCATTGGCGACCTTAGCGCCCCCCTCGACGAACTGTAAGCAACCTTGAATTATCTAAACGCGTCCTTGCCCTTGGTCTGGACGAGGATACCCGAGATCACAGCCGACTTGAGGAACTTCTTAAAGAATGGCGACATCTTTTCCGAGTCAACCTTGTAGTTAGCTGTGACGTACTTCTTGATGGCATCAATAGGAATTCAGTAATTTAAAACAAATAAACAAAAAATACAACCGCTAACGTGTCGTGCGGAGTCTAGGACGTACGTGCATGCAGTGTGCGTCGAGTCCCAGGATTGTAATTTAAAAATCTATTTTATAAAATGCATAATTTTATCTGAGTTTCCCATATTCAATCCTATATGATCAATCGCTTTTTGTAAGGCATTTAGATTTCAAAATTAAATTGAATTGCAATTCTTTCTACTAAAATTTAATTTTATTGGTGGAATTAGAATAACTACATATTAAATCTCTTCGTATAATTTTTTTTGAGAAACAACAACGGAATATGTCAAATTCATGGCTTTTGAGATGCCTCAGAAACAAATTTTTTACCCATAGCAAATTTTCGGGTTGTGTATAATGAAATTATATACAGGGTGGGTCACGAATAACCATTAAAAGTTTACGGGGTTCCTGCAAGAGGAAAAATCAACATTGTACGGTTGATTGCGATCTCCTGATGGAAAATATTTTTGACTTTCTATCACTTCCGGTTGTACCGGAAACGGCTACCAACTTTGTTATTTTAAATGGAACATACTGTATATTAATTTATTTTTGAATTCCTCGTTCGATTGCCAACCTCTCTATATGGGTTAATGTCCACTTAACTTTTACAGTTTTTGATTTAAAAATTTATTTGTCCAATTATTGACCTCAAATATACGTTTAGAAAAATGCCTATAACTTCTAGTAGGTCCAAGATAGATACACGAGCGGCACCAATATTTTATCTCATAGTGTGATTCGCAAGACAATTTGCTACCAAAAAGTATTATACATCCCTATATCTAGTGCCGGTAGTTTTTGAGTTATTTCGAAACTTGTTTCGTCAGAATTTTTTCACATTTGAATAATTCCTGTGCTATTCACACGGGCTCCATAGTAGGCTTTTGTCAATATTTGTTGAATCGAACGTATCAATATTTATGTACGCTTCTTTCGAGTAATATTAAAATTAATACCTATACCAATAAAGAAATTATGAATTTATTCGTCATATTTTTAACAAAACTTATCCACACTTACCGCCGATGGATAGAAAAAAGTTTCGAAGACTGGAGTCAAAGTTTGTACTATTTGGAAAACAAAACGCAGAAAAAATCAACTAAAGCCAATAATCCAGAATGAGGAAATTCAAGTAAATGTTTTGACTTATTTTCAAGCAAATCCATGCGCATCAAAGCGTAGATACCAGGAGGATTTGAGAGTACGCAGACCCTCACTGCGAATAATTTGGAAAATGTATCGGAGGTATAATTATAAATTTAATTTGGTGCAAGAATTATTTCCCCAAGATGCAGAGAACAGGATTGATTTTTGTGAGTTGTTGTTACTTAAAGACAATTTTTTGAAAAAAAAATTATTTGGAAAATGTGATTTTCGTAAAATTTTAACTTTAATTCTTTATTTTCGTTCCTCAAAAAAGGTTTTGAAGTTGAAAGATTATCAATTTCTGTAGTATTTTAATTCTAATTAATTTTGCTCTGTTATGTTTTTGTTGTAAAACAATTAGGGGGGCAGGAAATTGCATAAGTGTGATTTTACATGTTAAATTCCTATTACCGAGAGGACAGCTCAACACCCGGTATATATTGATATCTAATTAATAATAAGTGGTTGATTTTCAACCAATATAATGTATATTCTTCACCTGAAGAAGCCACAGTGTGGTGAAACAATTGTAAAGAGTTAAATGAAAATTTGAAAATCAACCACTTATTGTTAATTAGATTTAATATAGATTTTCAAGTGCCTCGTGAATCAATTCATTTAAACTAATTGATATTCTCTGTCCATCATCATTAATTGAATAATGATTTTTGTTAGTTGCTATAAAGATTAGTATCTTTATATTGGTTTAATTTGTTAACGCAAAAAGTACAAATACCGAACACGATTAGGAAACTATAATCCAGTACTTTGTTCTCCCCAAGGGTTTCGTCCTAGGTAATTTATTTTTCATACATTATAATGATCTATTGTTTGGCAATCAATAGCTTTTCGGCGATCTTAGGTTTTGCTAAAATCTCACCAGAGGTTCAAGAGAAAATAAAATGAATACTGTAGTGGTTCTTTACCCTTGAAAGTCTGCTAAAATTTTTCGTAAAATTCAAAATCATCCTGTGTTATTGTTCTAGAAATAAACTTGATACTTGTAGACAGTTATTTAACGAAGAGTGCTATCTACCAATATGTATCCTGAATAGAACAGACTGTTTTATACATCTTTGCAATTTATCTCACAACAAAACTTTCATGCGAGGCGGTCATTTTAGAAATGCAAATATTCCTTATTATCAAAATTATTCTAATTTATTACCTTACTAAGTTGAAAATTAATCAGGTTGAACAACAACGTTTGCAATTGGGTATTTATTTATTTATTTATACAATTGGTCGTTGTTATCGTTGTTCTCTAAAAAAACTGTGTATTTAAACCTTTTAAAGGCAAACCTTTTTCTAATGAAAGTATCTTAGCTAAAATTTTCCTGCCATACATAAATGCATTTTGTTGATCTATATACCATTTAAATTTCAAACTATCGTGGTTAATAGTATTTGTTAAACATCAAAAGTGTACGACTGTGTACCTTTTTTGTTTTGCACGAAGGATATACATCTTGATTTATTGATATTTTTGTAGCTGCGCTTCAGAATATATAAAAATTAATACAAAACGTACAAAAATTTTAGATAGAAGAAGCTGGGCGGAGTTCATGCGGTCCGATGATCTTCCACTCTAACCCATATTCCTGATAGGCAGTATTAGTATAGGGATTATAATACCAATTCCGTTGGAATAAAGAATCAGTCGCTCATTGAAGAAACGCCATCAAGCCCTTATTTCAAAGGCTTATGGAGTCAGAAAAATTGAATCTGGCTTAAACTCTAACCCACTGAGTGCCATATGTATTCATGCAAATACCTCATTTTCTTTTAAGACAGTTTTTAACATTAGTGTCCTTAGCCGCTCTTCCTAATTACAATGTTCTAGGTGGAACCAAATTATTCCCATAATAATTCAGATTTACCTTTTCAGCGTCTGATAGGTATAATAATTCCATTAATCCGTGATCCTAGCAATTCTCCACCGACAAATTGTTAAACTCTTCCATATGAATCAGTAATTATTTAGACTTTTTTGAAAAATATTGCAAATTTATTTCATATTTTTGTGTGTTTTTGAAGCATAATTAATTGAACTTATCTTAAGTTCTTATATAAGAAATAACAGTTTTATATTTATATTGAAAACTTCTATTTTATCTAAAATTTTGATGTTAAAAAGATTTAAAAAAAACGCCAGTTGTGGCAATAGCAAAAGTGAAGCAATGTGAAGCATTATTATTAATTTATGCAAATTATCAAATTTGCTCTTATAAAATTCCAAAAGAAAGAGTGTTTATATTAGTTCTTAGTTATATCAATGCACTGTAAATCAGTAAATTTCTATTTAACTTTTGGCGCTATTTTTTTATTTTGATTTCAGTCGCAAAAAAAAACGTGTGTGAACATTTACCTTCAAAGCACTGAAATTTACGATACACCATTTTAGTAGTATGGCTAAGTATTTTAATGTTTTAATATGTTACTAACATGTTTACGTAATTTTAATTGAAAAAAGTATTCTTTTCTGCTGGAACAATTTTATTTTATTGTATAAATTAGGAACGTGCTGGTTTTCTTCTTAAAATTTTAAATTCAGAACGTTCATATGTCAATCAATCACAATAGAGTACTAATTTCTGCAGTCTTTTATAACTTTGTAACTAAGTTTCAATCACTGCTCAAAGTTATAAATAAATTTTAGGAATTGTTTGTAATTTTGCTTACTGGGTTTATAAAATGACCCACCCACATAACTAGTTTTAAAACTTCTGATATAAACTTCCGGTACGAGGACTGTGAATGATTATATTAATCATTTTTTACGGCTTTTCATAATAGGGTTTTTATTTTTTCTCCATCAAAAATAAAAATTTTAAAGTTATTCTATTGGTTTATTTTATTTTCATTGATGTCATTTTCAGATCTCTTTAAAATAATATCCCCAATAATCGTACCATTGCCAATTAATAGTATAGTGTATCAAGAAGATTTTCATAAAGTGTATCATTTTATCTACTTCTCCGGCAAAGGCCATAATAATGCAATAATGCATTCTTTGGTTATTTAACCACCAGTGAATGGTTTTTTAAGTTACAATTTCGAAAGCCACATGACAGCCTCTTACAAAAATTATAAGTTTCGTATAAAATATTGCTGCACTATCAATTCCTTCCGTTATATATCCTGTGTGTTTTAAGTAATAATACAGTTTATATTATATTTATATTCTTTGAGAATGACTACGATGTAATAACAAATCATACATAGTGTCAGCTTACTGGATTCAATTGAGAAATATTGAATGTTTATTATGCGTACTAGTAAATCATATACAAAAAAGTTAAGTCAAAATAATGTAACGAAGATTTTTTAAACACGCAAAAACACTCCGTAACTCAAGAGTTACGAACTACTTTATATGACAGCAGAGTTTTGTTTTCTTCTCTTTTCCTAGGAGGACTAACTCACGGTGGCATCGCTAGACGCTTTATACTCCAATTAGTGCCATCTACAAGTGTAATGGATTCTATAATCATAATGACAGGCTAATGTCCAATTCATCTCCCTAAAAGGACAGAAATAGCCTGTTTTTTTAAATATATTCCCAATGAAGGATTCAGAATCTGTCAGCATGTCTTACTGGACAGTAGATGGATATGGGCCTGATTGAAAGATAATTGGAAACCAGAGAACTCCGCTCGTGATTCTTGCTATCTAAATTTGTGTACTTGTTTCATTAATTTATTTACAGGGTTATTCACAATATACGTCAGGAATATTGTGGCCAAAATACGTGACTTTAAAAAAGTTTCACTTTGGCGCTATATGGTGGTCTATAAGGGCTACTTTTTAAAATTAATGTTATGAAATTAATTTTAAAAAGTAGTCCCAAAGACCCTGTATTTTATTGCATTCTTGGATTCTTCGATCGAAATAAGGTTTTTAATACCTAAACCTTAAAGTTTTTGGAATCATTTGAATTTACAGTGAAGTGTAACAATAGATCATATTTTATTTCCCAAGTATAATACACTTGCCATCTTACACAGGGTAAACAAAATTTAAAATTTAACAAATGAGAACTTTAAGTGGCTATAACTTCATTTATTTAAATGGAACGACATATTTTTTAACTTACCGGGTAATTACCTATCGAATGATATTTAGAGCATTAGCTTGATGACTTCGCGTATTTGCAGCAAACGCCAAAACATGGTGTATTGCACCACAAGGTGTTTTTTTAATAAATGTTCTTATGTATCTATTTACAATTAGAAAAATAATAATATAGAATATGTTTACAAGTGTTCAAAAACTTCCAACTCCTAATTTATTATCCATTAGGCTATAACAGCAATAATTGTAACTATAATAACATACCAATGATAACATAAAATAGAAACAAAATATTTACAACAGATGTTTGAAATGTCGACCGTTCAATTCCAGACACTTACATATTTTTATTTGAACATTACTGCTAACTTTGGATAACATTTGCGGGGTTATAGTTTAAAACGCGTTTGGGATGCCAATTTTGAAATCCGTTCCTATTAATCCAGCTACTTTGAAAGTTGGTGTTTAAAAATTACAGAACCTCGTGATGATAATAAAACGAAGTTCCACACAATTGAAGTCATAGGTTTCTTCTAATGTTTAAAGGGACTTATTCTAATAACGCTGTGAATTTGTGTAAAAGAAACATCATACCATTTAGAGGTCCTTAAATAAACAGGGTCCTATTAAATTTAGGCCCAGTATTCCACCCCACACATTAATAAACCACATTTGATTTCTCGTGACTCTCTATTCATGTGGATTCGTATCAGAATAGTAATTAAAGTTGTGTCTATACACGAGACCATTGTTATGAAAAGTGCATTCATCACTAAATATCACATTATCAAAAAAATTTTCATTTTCTGCCACTTTATTATTATTTACACCCACATACAAAATTAAATTCGATCGTCAAAATTATTTCCATACATTTCTTTGCAAAGTTGGATTTTATATGGAAGAAATCTGTATGTTTAAAGAATTCTTGAAATACTTACTTGACTTATATTTTCGGATATCTGATTTTGACTAATACTGGGATTTTGAATAACTGAACTTACTACTGTAAACATATTTTCTTAATCTTCAGTGACAGATTTTCTTATACTGGTTTTTTTTATAACTGTCACTTCTACTTTATTTAAACTGATTTAATGGAACTCTCAAAAAATCTTCATTTTTTACTAAGACATACAACAACGATGTTCAAACAATAACGATTACTAACGATCTAACACAAAAACGCAAAATAACACCACTATAACAAAAGACAGGCTTTTTACACTAAAGTGACAGACTAAATTAATTATACCATAGGAAACTAGATACATTAAAATTTTTATTTAATAAATACTAAAATGGTGCAATAAACAATATTTTGGCGTTTTCTGTAAAAACGAGAAGACTTAAGACTTAAGATTTTAATACCATTCGATAGGTAATTAAAAAGTGCATTTGCTGATAAATTAAAGAAATATATTGTTCCATTTAAATAAATGAAGTTATAGCCACTTAAATATATGATGGCAAGTTTATTATACTTGGAAAATAAAATATGATCTATTGTTACATTTTAGTGCAAATTTGGTATACATAACTTAATTACTTTTTAAGTATTTGAAATATGAAAATTAGGTTTGATTTTTACAAAATTCAAATTATTTCAAAAACCTTGAGGTTTAGGTATTAAAAACCTTATTAAAACACACACTTATTTTGATCGAATAATCCAAAAATATAATAAAATACAGGGTATTCTATTAAAAGAACACAACTTTGATACTTTTAGGGTTTTTGTGACACCCTGTATATTATGAAATTAATTTTAAAAAGTAGCCCTAGTAGACCCAATATATCCCCAAAGTGAAACTTTTTGAAAGTTACTTATTTAGGCCACAATATTCCGTGCCGTACAGCGTGAATAACCCTGTATTCTTTTGTAAATAGCAAGAAGAACAAAGTTATAAAGAATAAAGATTTCAATAGAAACTTGAAACAAGATTATTTCATTGCTAGTGCGCTTTTGAAAGTACTACTGTCGGTATCTATTAGCAATAGAGGGTACTACCACTACCTATTTTCGCTTGTGATCACCGGGTGTCATTAAGTTTCGTGATCATAATAATAAAGTACAGCTATTATACAAAAAAGTTATAGATAATGACAGGAAAATAAAACGCTTTTGACCTTTATAGTTAACTGGAATGGCCCTAATAATAGGAAATTTGGAGGCCCCAAAGATGTAAGATGATAAAAATGTTCAAAATTTGAATATGAGAAAATATCAAAAAATCCATAATAATATGTAAAGTTTCCCGATTTCTTATATGAAATAAATAAATTAATTAGAAATATAACTTTCATTATTGTCAACCTTAGTGTAATATTCTTAAATTCTGATTCTATGAGTCTATGAAATAGTTAAAATTTAAGTTTGTCATGTTTGTTTTCAAATAATTATGTACTAGATATGATATAGTTTTCAATTTGTCAAATTTTTAAATTTAAAAGTATATTCTGAAGGAGTGAAAATATGAACATTCACTTGACTGATAAATTGACGAATAATATATAGTTTAATTCCATTTCTAGCAGCCAAAACTATTGAATGAATTCAAGTAAAAAATAAAAGGTAACCATATATACATTTACTAGGCTGCAATATTAATTATTTTAAAGTAACTCTAGGCATTATAGCTAAATAATAGAATTTACACATGTCACACATTTGGACAAACTAATAAGATATAATACATACTTACTTTGATTAATTTGAAAAATTTTGAATAGTAATATAGGGTGTCCTAAATGAAAGTTTATATTTCGTTAGCTTCCGAGCTTTAATTGTTAAAGCGCTAGAATGCCAGTCACTTGAAATTTTTCCTAACAAATTCTCTCCAGAAGAGGTAACTTAATCTCTATGGATATTCTTCTGTAGGGTTTTTTAAAATCTAAAGTTACATCAATATACCAATTGAGTAAAATGATAGAAAATATCCATCACGGAATGGAAACTACAAGATATATGAAATATTAGTGTTCGAATAAATGAGTACTGTAACTCCGAAGGTTTACATTTAATATTGGAGCTAGTTCTATTAAAGTGACAATTTACATTTTAATAATATGTATATTCGGATTTAATTTTTTTTAAGAATTGATTTATAAAACGATATTTTAGATTACTAACGTTTTCATAATGACTCTAAAAATTCATATGTCAATTTTAATTGATTCATAATCATAAAAATATATAAACTTATACGATATATGCCAATTTTAAAAAATCCCATATTTGCTATAAGTATCGTATATTATAGTTTTTTTAAATATATTTATATGCACTTACAATAAAAAATAACTAAACTATAAAATATATAATAATAACAGACTTACAATTGATGTGTAGAAAATACAGATGAAACAGACCGCTGGTGTAATTAAATGGACGTTAACGCCGGTGACTGCACTTGAAAGAAAAAAGTAAATTACTGCACTTTTATTGGGCGCCGATTAACGTTGGCTTGAATGGATTTCTACAAACTTGTTTTACCTTGATTGAAAGCTAGGGCGGGCACGTAGATCACCACTGGTAGCCAGACCAACTGTAAAAACATAGATACAGACGACATTGCAATTAATTGGAGCGTCGCGACGCTCTCAATCACGTACGGGGAGCGAGAGTTGAAACGGATTACAGTTTCTTATCAGTTCTCTTGCAGATATTTCTTTGTAAGCCACTTATATAAACGTACTTGCTAGGTTAAATCCAAATTAATTGAAATGTAAATGTCTCATTTTATAGCACATTTAATCGTGTGTAAAATTGAGTTATCACCGCTAGCGTTCAATTAAAATATATGACTTAATGAAGTAATATATTAAAAGCTATAATAAAGCGACAATTTAATATAGTTATTAGGTTAAAATTTTAAAAATACATTTATTTTTAAAATATAATTCTCATATATTATTTTTAATTATTCCTTAAAAATACCTCAAATAATATATTAACTAGTTATTACAATATTTATACTATCCAATTTAATTTCAAATTATTTTTTAGAACATAATTAATGGTTTTTTCTAATATTTTAACAAAAAAGTAGACAGCTATTATAAAACTTAGGGCCGGGACTCTGCAACTAATGATAAAATATATTAACAAAGGCCGGACGGTCAAAAGCAAACATTTAATGTGTTAAAAGAAATCGCTACGTCAATTTAAAAAAAATTAATCTTGGGAACTTGATTTTTTTTTAAATGGAAGTACCAACTTCTTTTGGTGCATCAAATTCATTATTGAATTACCTTTCTAACGATATTGTAATGTTCTAATGGTCCATCTCTTCCACATTTCACTGAATGTATTTTTGAGCCATGTACTTACAATAGGGGCATCGTGTGGAGGTACTCCATCTTGTTGAAAATGCGTACCTCCAATTTGAGTAAGCGGTACATCTTCCAAATAAATCGTTATTTAGAAAATTTAAATACATGTTGGAATTTAAAACACTATAAAAATGGACAAGTGGCAGAAGTGCCTAAAATACCTGCCCATACATTAACCGACCACTTTTCTTGACTATTAAAGTAGTGAGGTTTTTCCTCAGAGTAATAGTAAAAATTGTACCGGTTGACAAACCCATTACGGCGAAACGTACAGATGTCCGTAAATAAGATTTTATCACAAAAATATTCATTTTCATTTACATTTGGTTCTACCCAATTGTAGAAAATATTTCGGAATCGAAAATCTGCTTCCTTCCTGGTGCTGTTCAATATGATAGGGATGGAATTTGTTTTTATTAATAATTATTAGAATAGAGGTACACCTGATTTCAAAATCTATTTCAAGTTGGCGTATACTCTGAATATCATTAAAAATTAAACATACTGTGAATTAGTAGGAATTCTCAAATTAAAAAAATCTGTAATGGATTAATGTAAACAATCTGATATCGTTAGGAATGTAATTAAGTTCTGCATACAAGTTAACCATGATTGAAATTTTGTAAATTGGCGTAGGGATTTCTTTTAACGATAAAAAAGTTTGTGATTGACTGATCGGCCTTTGTATATTTCATGATTAGTAACATTGCAGAGTCATGGATTTCTATGTTTTATGATAGCTGCGATATTCAATTTTTACCGGACGTCCACTTTTTGTTAAACGAGTTATTTTAGATACCATATACATAAAGTAACACCGGAATTGACCCAGAAAACCAAATATACAATAATATATTCAGTCTAAAATATTTTTAGGTTGTAGCCTTAAGGGTCCTCCATCATATCACAATATAGTATTTAACAATACTAGTAAGGTTTTACTGGCGGATAGAAGGATATGACTGGCGAGTCGCAATTATTATAGAAGCCTCCAGAGTAGCTTTATTATTATTTATTCCAGAGTATTTATTTATTATTGCCTGCAAAGTCGACCCCAAGATACGAAAGAGTATAAAATGACTTTTAAAAGTGGCAAAAAATAAATGTGTGACAGAAGATGTTCTATTAACCTACATAAATCAGATATCCTTAAAATTCAGTCCTAATTCACTATGGTAAAATAATCAATGCTGAAAAGCTGTTTACAAATTAAGGAAAATGTTCAAGTTCACAGGTATGTTTTAAATTAAAATATTTAAAAAATGCTTATTTAACATTTGTAGGTTTCAAAAAGGCCCTTGTATTAAGTAAGGAGGAAGCGCCTGATGACTCCTGGTTGCTTGCGAAAGTTGTTAACAATATTTGGAATTTTTGGTTATTGTCGGTATGATAAACTTCTCTTCCTAACTATGAATGGTGTAAAGGATATGGGTAAATATGTTGTTGTGACATTGCGACAAACAAAAAATTTGACAACAAGAAGATTTATCATTTACCAATGATAGCTGTAGCTTCGAACCCTGCAAGTTGTTCAGAAAATAGATAAATCTTCGGCCTCCTGGAAAAGAAAACTTTTGATTTTTTTTACATATCGACATGGAAAGTGCATTTCCCTCAATGCTGGTCAACATACTATTGGCGCCCTCTCAAGGGCCTGTAGAACCTTGACGTACCTTTCTTGGCCACAAATATTTTCCGCCTCAAGTTTCGTTACATGTATTTAATGGTGTTAACAAGTCTAAACAAGTCATAAATTTTGTTCGGCCAGGATGGATTTGTGGCCTCGGCTTTTTTTGCCGTACACATCTGGTATCGGGCCTACTCGATATTATAAACACTCCTCCACTAGTGCCGCGACAAGAAAAGGGACCGTTTAAGTGCCCAGTATTATATACAATGCAATTGTTATTTTTATATGCCAGTAAATTTAAAATCGCATTTACTATTATATGGATAGAATTTGATTATTTCTTTTTTCATTAAAAAATGTAATAATAGTATATGTATGATATCATGTTCTTTACATTATAAAATAAAATCATCAACAATAACGAAGAATGTATAATTAATACTTTGAAGCCGTTTAATTTATATTAATTAATAGATACAAATAAAACCGTATTCTTAACAAGTTTATACAATTTTACTTACAAAATAAAGCTGCTAAAAATCAAATCCTTAAAAATTGTTAAATATAAAATTAAATTAAATAACATTGAGGTTATTATGAAGATGAAAGAATAAAAATTATTGATTATTTTTAAATAGTTCTAAAAGTTAATAAAGATATTTTGAAAGGATGACAGTTTTTGACTCTCTGGGAAGGATATAAGTAATAAAAAGGATAAAAGACCTATAGTCGATAGCCATTTTATAGATTTTTATGTGTTACATTATTTAATTTGTATTTTCTTAAAACAAACTGATAATTTTAAATTACTCCAATTGTATATAAAATATAATACTAAAGGGTGCAACTATAATGAAATGTAAAATGGTATATTTTTGAATTTTCGAGTGGAACAAATTGATGAACATATATATTTTTTTGCCGTACACATCTGTTATATAGGTAACATAAATTCTTTACCGAGTAAGGGTTTTTATTATATACCATTTGAGTTTTACAAGCTTACACCACAAAAGAAAAAGTTCAGTGCTCTGAAAAGTACACGCGTTCTAAAATTACAGAGTTCAAAGGCACATAGTCACTATTCTTTTTAAAACGAGTTAACTTAAAGGTACAATTGATAAGCAGAATAAGAGTCATTTTACTATTTCTTATTTATTTTGTACAAAATTAGAAAACTGTATCTAGTTTAATTACAATTATTAGACTATTCAAAATTTTGAAAGATGCTTTCTTACTTTACATAAGAGAAACCCGAAGTAACTATTTCCCGACAAACAAATTGAATTAGCCTTGATAAAAGAACGAAAAATCACCTATTCATAGTACATTTTTAATTATTTTATCTACGATCGTACAGAAAGTAGACGCTTTTTGCATGATTTTTCATTGTAAAAGTGGCTTTTTAAAGCACTAGTGCTTTTTTACGTTTTTATTGCACGGTAATGTCAAACTGTTTTTATTGCACAGAAATGTCAAATTTGACAGATGAATATATATAGCACAAAATTTCGATGAAAAACTTAATTTTTTATTAATTGATACAAATAACTAATAAACTATAAATAAAATATATAATACATACGAAATGGCAGATTTAAGAACTCTGAAGATTTCATTTAATGCAAGTCGAAGCGATTACAATAAAGCGAACATTTTTCCTTAAATAATAATGGCGGCCGACTTGTTTACTGGTTGCTAAGTAACGCTTCCATTAGTGCACTGCGGGTAAAATATGTTTTCGTTAATTGAATTATTGTAATGACATTAAAATATTACTCATAAGAATATATTCTTTGAAATCCTTTACGATCGAAGATAAAATTTTGTAAGGCACACGTGTAAAAAGTTTCTTTATTGCACTCCTGGCTTTAAAAAAACTCGCTCGTTCCTCGCTCGTGTTTTTAAACGCCAGTTCGTGCAATAAAGCATCACTTTTTACACTTGTACCTTAAATAACTATTAAAGCATGATATTAATATTAATAATTTATTATTATAATAGTAGTAATATTTAGTAACGTGATCAATTTTTGCACAATATAATAAGTAGTACTATAATGAAATATGCTAAATTATAACTAGATTCAAGAACGTGATAAATACATATATGAAACATAATAACTATACTATCTAATCAAGTCTAATTTGTAAAATAGAGAATTAAAACGCATTCTAATTAAATGATCCGATCTATGCAAATGTACAGATAGAGTGTTAAAAGATAACAAAAATAGCAATATAGCAATATGCGCGCGCGGTATATACGCAGACTCAAAATTTATTTTTACTATTTATTAAATTATTTATACGATAGTCGAAAACAATACAGTTCCTTTTGCGCGAAAATGTAATTTTGAAATATTGAAGCGTAAATAAGAAAATTACATGAAACTAAATGAGATGAAAGATTAATAAATAATAAAAATTTGAAGGGCCCACTGTGGGAATCCTGCTGTACACCAGAAGAAACAATAATTACATTCGATATATGGTTATCAATCTTTACATATTGTGTTTTATCACTGAGGAACACCCGGTTAATTAGTACTGACACACGCGATTCGTTTTCAAATAACCGTAAACTTTCTTTTAACGTTCATAATTCCAAGACGCATAAAAAAGTAATAGCTTTTACTATCAATCATATAAAAAAATTTCAGAACATTTCAAAACTGAAAATCGTAAATATAATACAATGCATACAATAACCAAATAATAAAAATTTGTTATTTAATTTAAATAAGTTGATTTATTTTCGCCCTGCATTCCGCTGGTAATAATATTGTAATAATTTAGTTTATTTACCTGAAAAATTAGTATAATACAAATATTATATGATTATTTTTTGATAAAATTTATGTAACATTTCCTTTGAAATAATATACCAATTTTTGGGTATACGGCAGACCGTACGTATCTACTTCAAGATGCGGTAACATAACACCATTCACTCTCGGCTCACTCTCTGTCATAAATATTAGGGCCTGTCATGTTTAATGGTTTGTTGATACTAACACAGCACCCGCCCGATCTTTATAAAATGCCGATTGGGGCCAGAAAGGGAGTTTTCTCCGCTACCCGCGTGTTTGTGCCGTGCGTGGAGACCCGTAAGGGAGGACAAAGGGAACCTGGTGGCTGAGTCGCCCTCGTGATGCGTCACGTACGGCGGCAACACTCTACTTTGGCCCTGAGTTCTCCCCAAACGGGCGCACAGTGTGGGATTTTACAAATCTAGCTGGAAAAAATTATAAATTATAATAAAACATCTTTTTTAATTGTATTAGTTCATTTAGGACGTAAAATAAGTTTGTAAAATATAATTGACGCATATTTTTACAGAAATGTATATACATTTTTACATAGTTTTTTTTATTTTGTCGTAGGATGGATATATTTCTAGCTGCTTATCTAATGCCGATTTTCTAATAATTTCATATTTTCTGTACCTTAATTTTGTTGTACTTATCAATGCCAATGCTTCTTCTGCAGAATACGGAGGTGTTTGTTGGCCTGTGGTATCAAAAGCTCTCTTCCCTTTTCTTCCTCAACTTAACTTGGAACTAAAGTCTTTTTTCGGAAACCTACTTTTTTTGCACACTGGATTCCACTTGTACTGGGTGCATCCAAATTAATTATTGTAACGGTAGTATTTAATCAATTATTGAACTGTTTAAAAACATATTTTTATTGCGATGATACGCCTTCCATCTTTGGTTGAATCTGATCATGAACGAATGAACAGTCCGGTTTAATTCGTCTTACGTTATTTGAGAACAATGATGTATGTTAAATTTACTTTTAAGGTAATCCACAAGTCATTTTCAGTCGCAGAAGAAGTTGATCGTGGGTTATTATCGTCACTTTTTAACACTTGGATATCTTTGAAATACGCAATTTATCGCACTCAAAATTTTATTGTATATATTCCAAATGGATCCAAAATTATAAAAAATATAAAATCATGGCGTACAAAGGTGTACAAAAGTTTTGGCAGTCTAATGAAATCACCACTTCTAAGTAATTTCTGATTTTTTATCGAATATTCTTTGCTAAAATTTTATTAAAATTACATAATTGAGGAATCTTTCTTAGGGTACAATATAAACTACATACCTTGATGTAAATTATCCATGGCAAAAATGTTGTCACAAATAAATACTTTATATAATACGACCTTCACAATTTACGCGTAAGGAATGACTGCGAAGCGGTTTTGAAGTGACAAATATTTAACCTCTTTTGTCGAATGATTGACAATAAAGCCGGTCATCTACAGATTTTATATTTTGCTAATGGCATATTTAGTACCTCAGCTAAGCATTTAGTGGGTTATAAGTAAATATTTTGTATGTTGTTTTTAGCACTTTTTTCCTCCTGGATTCGCAAAATTCCACACTGTGGGGCGGTCGGAACTAACCCACTCCGATCAATCGGCTGCGTCGTAAGGTCAGACTTACGACAGGGTGAGCCCCTGGGAGCGGAGGGGTGCTCAACGGACCCAGCACTTGTGCCAGGCACCCGTTCGAGTGCAACCCGTCCTTGGTGACTGTATCCCCTTGGTAGCCCTGGCGATCGATTATCGACG
Source organism: Ontholestes murinus (assembly GCA_963969525.1). NCBI lineage: Eukaryota > Metazoa > Arthropoda > Insecta > Coleoptera > Staphylinidae > Ontholestes > Ontholestes murinus. The sequence continues at coordinate 36,283,086 of OZ018391.1, forward strand.
TCGCCAGTGCGGGCTCCGTGGCGGGTGGGGAGCCAAAGAGATGAAGTACTATCCATTAGCATGGACAAAAATAAAATAAATGAAACAACGGTAGTAGCAGGCAGGTCGCAAGATCAACCTGCTACTACGAAAAAGACAATAAATGTGGGTGAGTCCAAGGATTCCCCGCAACAAACAGTGGCTGCGGGCGGGTCAACTGATCTACCCGTCACCATAAAAGAAGCCGGCCCACAGAAGCAACCCCCAAAAAGGAAGCGCATTTGTGGAGCCGAGCTAAAGCGCAGAAGGAAGGCCAGGGAGGCATTGGCTGCTGCAAAGACAGCTGAAGCCCCCAAGACCCCTTCTGGTAAAGAATGAACACCTCGGGTGGAGGTCCCGATGGAAACGGAGGATGGAGGCACACCGGGTGGAGTGCGCCACCTCCATCCCAGAGGAGCCTTCACAGCCGTAAAGGTGATACAGTGTAACCTGCATCATTGTAGGGCGGCCGTGGCAACCCTTTGCCGCCACCTCGACACTATGCAGGACACAATAGCCGTCATCCAAAAACCATGGCTTGTTAAATCCAGGGTTTGTGGATTTGGTAAGTTAAATGGGAACATATTTACACATCCCACAAATAATAAGCCTAGATCATGTATTTACATACCTAAGCACATAACATCCTATCTTATGCCACAGCTTTCCACCAGTGACATCACAGTGGTAAGGCTTTCAGCAGGAGACGGCAACAAAGACACCATCCTGGCGTCAGTTTACCCCCCTCACGACGCCCCCGCACCAACCAGGGGGCTGGAACAACTCGTACTACACTGTGAGATGGAGAAACTTCACCTCGTCATTGGCTGCGACGCACACCATATCATGTGGGGCAGCGTGGACACCAACAACAGAGGTAAATCACTACATGAATTTATCATTTGTAACAAACCACCACGAACCCACGTTCGTGAAAACTCGGAGCCAAACTGTAATAGACATTACATTGGCGACTAGCGGTATCTCAAACAAAATCCACGACTGGCATGTATCACCGTTGGTGTCAATGTCAGATCATAGGTGAAATATACACTAACACATACAACCGGTAAGAAAACACGTTACCTTCGCAACCCGAGACTAACGGACAGGAATGCCTACATAGACAACCTCTCGCGGAGTCTGCGAGCTTGCGAAGATACTGGCCAACTTAATACAGTGGAAGACATTGAAGCCTATATAAATACGTTTCAACACTCCATTATAAAAGCAAATAAGGATTCCTGCCCTGCGAGAAAGGTGGAAGACTCCAAGAACGCCAAATCCTTTAACAAAGCAAAGAAATCTAAACAACAGTCGGACTGGATGATATAAAAACATCCAACAAGACTACAAAAAACTAATAAGGCAAAAACAAAGGGCAGCCTGGAGGTCTTTTTGTGAGGAGGTTGAAACCACCTTGGCAGCTGCAAGGCTCAAAAAGATCCTCTCAAAGGATCCCTCACGACAACCAGGTTGCCTAAAACGAGAGGATGGAAGTTACTCTTCTAACCTCTCGGAAGCAGCTGAGATTCTCATCAACACCCATTTCCCAGGATGTACGAACACCTCCGATGAAGGCTGGTCAGAACGCATACCCTCAAACCCCTCCAAGGAGGATTGGGAGGTGGCAGATCACCTCACGGAAAGGACACGTATAACCTGGGCGATCAAAAGCTTCTCACCATTTAAAGCGCCAGGCTTGGACGGTATATTCCCGGCCCTCCTCCAAGCCAAAATCTTCAGGGCATGTATTGCGTTCAGATACATCCCTCTAGCATGGAGAAAAGTAAAAGTTATCTTCATACCGAAACCTGGTCGTATAGATTATACACTAGCCAAATCACACTGCCCAATTAGTCTAACGTCATTTCTCCTGAAAACGTTAGAGAAATTGTGCGAAAGATTAATTCGCGAGACGGCTTTGATTACGAATCCGATCCACGCTAACCAACATGCATACACTCAGGGGAAATCAACGGAGTCGGCTCTGCACACTGTTGTAGACCGAATCGAAAGATCTCTGTCCACCTTGGGCGTGTTCATTGACATAGAAGGTCCTTTTGATAAAACGACCTTCAGAAAAATGGAACTGCTCTCTCCACGCATGGTGTGAACCCCACAGTTAGTGGATGGATCAAAAGCATACTGGAAAATAGGGCAGTCACAGTAAATGTAGGAAACACCACTGTCAGAAAGATCGTTGCTAAAGGCTGCCCACAGGGTGGAGTACTCTCACCACTCCTGTGGAACATAGTTGTTGACAGCCTACTGCGGCGACTTAACGACAATGGCTTCCACACCATAGGATATAACGACCAGTTTCTGACTATAAACCCGCCAAAGACTGAAATGGTCCTCTTCACAAAGAAAAGGAAACTAGGTAAGCTAAAGCTTCCTAAGCTCCTCAACACCCAGTTGACATTGTCGTCAGAAGTCAAATACCTGGGAGTGATCCTCGACGGCAAGCTGACGTGGGAACCACATCTCAAAATAAATTGTAAAAAAGCATTCGTCTCCCTCTGGCAATGCCGGAGGGCTGTGGGGCAGACATGGGGGCTATCTCCCAAGATAGCACTTTGGCTGTACACAGCGGTAGTAAGACCAATGCTAATTTATGGAGCACTGGTTTGGTGGCCCAGAGCCAGACAGAAAACCTCAGCAAAGCAGCTTACTCAGTTGCAAAGGATAGCATGCCTCAGCACGACCGGAGCAATGCGAACAACACCCACTGCAGCAATGGAAGCAATGCTCTGCCTTCCACCTCTCGACTTATACGTAGACGAGATGGCCACGGCGGCAGCACTGCGCCTAAACTCAGTTGGACTCTGGTACAAAGGAGGCAGGGCTGGCAGACACTGTCACCTTTTAGAGGAGGCTGTCAAAAAGACACCCTTCCTTGGAAGGAAGACAGACAATTTGCCACCCTGCTACGTCTTCAATAGACCCTATAATGTATCGATAAAAAGAGGAACCGGGAGTGTAGAGGGTGGGGAAACCCTCCGAATTTACACCGATGGTTCCAAAACCAAAAGAGGATCCGGGGCGGGAATTTACTCGCAACAAATGGACCTCTCATTAGCTATACCCCTAGAGAAGCACACAACTACTTTGCAAGCAGAGATCGTTAGCATCATCTAAGGGGCGAAAGAAATCCTACACCGAGACATCCGTGATAGGAACATCCAAATCCTTACAGACAGTAGGGCAGCAATACTAGCAGTGAGTAGTCACAAGATCACCTCAACACTAGTAAAAAAATGTCACAACACCCTTAAACAAGCAGCACAATCAAACAGTATTGAGCTGCGCTGGGTCAAGGGACACAATAATGAAGAAGGCAACAGCAAGGCAGACGAGTTGGCGCGAGCTGGATCGGTTCTCAGTGATACCACAGACGGGCCCCCAATCGCGCCAACACCGAAATGCCTCACTGATATCCTCAAACAGAATACTCTTAAGATGTTAAAACAACGTTGGGACTACACCTCAGGCTGCAGACAGGCCAAGAAAGCAATACGCTCACACAATCTGAAAACAGCTAAATATTATCTGCGACTATCTCGGGGGAATCTACGTCTTATCACAGGTATCCTTACGGGTCACTGTCAGCTAAGGAAACACTTGTTTACTATGGGACTGGTGGAAACCCCATATGTAGAGCATGTGAAGAAGAGGACGGGACAGTGGAACCTGTGTTAACGTGCTGTCCTTTGCACGCCACCTTGGGTGGCTAAATAAGTGATAGAACAACGCAGGGCTGTTCCAGTCAGGGGGGAACAACGGGCCTAGTGAGGCCTAAGTGCTCTGGTCAATGATTTGATCACCCTTGGCAAACTCAATCCAGATCCAGATCCAGATATTGGCGCTTCCCAAAATAAATTGCAAATTCTTTAGGCTTAAAAGAACTAGAGTTATATAGGTCATTATTTTCGTCGAACTAAGGCAACTATGATTTCGGATGCGGGTGGAGAAATTTTGTCTATAAAACGTGCAAGCGTATGGAAATTCACCGAAATTGCAACTAGCATGACTCTATTAAATCAAAAGTTGAAATGTCAAAAAAACTATTTTATAGTTCTAGTATCATAGCGTTGGCCTCCACATCAATTTCAGCCTCCAATGTTATGCCGAAACCTTCTACATCAAGTTCAAATAAATCTGAGTCTGTCTGCATTACTGGAAGTACAAATTGCAGCATGGTCTTCAACTTATATGACCCAAATAAAATATTATGCCGACAATAAACTTAAGGCCACTCTGGAAGCTTCCATAATAATTGCCTCGGGCACTTTTTGAGACACTCTTTTTTACGAAATTGATAAACAACACGCGTAGTTGCATTACCGTGCTTTTATAATTTTCTACAAATTATTCAGGATTATAAGTAATTGAAATTGAAATGTATCTACCTAATAATTATTTACAAGGGATTAACAAATAAAATACCATATATAACAATACACGCAGGTTAACGGATTTTAACGGTTTATCCTTCTGTCCGCCAGTAAAAACAGTTTTAACTTTATTGTTAAATACTATTACAAGTTAGTAACGTCATAGTAACGTGAAAATAGAAACTTTCTTAATTAATACAGTGTTTTGACAAATTGACGTTAAAAAATGAGAGACAAATAAATGTATTTTAAAACTGTACGTTGAAAAACCCACAATCTTACATTCACACACTATTGGTCCACCCTGTATTCTACAGATCTAGTTATTCACGTCTCTACAATTTTTTAAAGTGGAAAAACCTTGTCTTCTACTGTGACGGGCAAAATCTGATTTTACCAGCAAAGAACAAATTTATTATCAGCATGGAATCTTGTTACTCTCAGAAAGATGGCAAAAGTTATTGGTTCAAAATGAACAATTAATAATTTGATAAAATATAAAACTTTTATTTTCGAAAAAAAACGAACTTTTCTAACAACCTAATACATTCCAAATGGTACAAATAGCAATATAATACGAAGAATTGTATACAATTATAACATTTGTATATTTGGTGCAAATATACCACTCTATTAACTACTAATTGTTGAAATCAATATTTCTCTACCAACTTATGTAACTTTATCTCTAATTCGTTTTATACGAGCAAATTTCTATATCAATAATAACATTGCATTTATAATTCACTTCCCTCTATTTAGGCTTATGGTGTGTTTATTTATTTTAAATAATGTATATTTCAAAGCAACCCTCAGAAAATTAGTTTTCATTCGAACTAATGAGACTTTGAAATATGTCAATAGTGTTTATATTTTTTTTTTCTCATAACTTGTACCTATAAATATAAACATTGAAAGACTTTTATTTACTTTACTTAATGTTTTTCATATGTATAAATTAAATTATTTTATTTAAATTCGACTATACTAGATACTTTATAAATCAGAAGTAGTATAAACAAGCGTCTACGTTAAACTAATTAATGTATTTTATACATACCTAGTAATTTAAACTAAAACAGACTCACTAAAAATTTTATTCAAACTTTAAAATCATAAGGTTTTTATAATAAAATAACAAAATCGATCTATTTTTGGATCTTATCAACGTAGCGCAAATGAAAACAGGGAAACGAGTTTTACTGTATTTAATTCTTGCGGTAAACCGCCAAACAGATATTATCATAAATGAGGTAAAATGGTAATATATGCAACAAAATATTTTTTGAATACTCACCAGTCCAATTGTAAAAAGAATTGAACCGAACAAACGTATCCTCTTATCAAATCTCCTTTCAAGGTACTGCAAAAAAAAATAATAAAAATTAATAATTATTATTATTGATGATATTAAATATGTTTTAGTAAAATAATTAATTGCTTGAGGTTAGAGGCACTTAATCAAGAAGTAAGTGCTTCTTCATGGCTCAAGAACCTCGAGATAATCGAGTACTTCCCCTGCCAAGAAGTGAAATTTAACAGCTTTATGTACAAAAACCACCTGATGGTCACCAACACGCACTTGGTTGTGTTGCGCGAGGTTTCGGAGAAAAAGGGCACAGCCGAGGTGATTGTAAAGATCACAGCGAAGAAGCGCCATCGTGAATTGGTCACATTAAAGTACGGCGTTCCGGACTGAGATTCCCTGCTAATCAGCGACATGGATAGGTTCCTGATACCTACCGCCAACAAGGTGGTCTCTGATCAGATCCTGAAGCAGCTCAGGGCAAAAGACGGTTGACTCGATTCAATGGCCATTTATTATATTATACGATTAAAGATATTCACTTTAGGGTAATTTGACGGAGGCCTTTCTTCTCTAAATGCAATTCGAAGCAGTAGATGTTTTAACCAATATAGGACATTGCGCGACCTTACGTTAAAACATTTGATTCTAACCAGATAGAATTTATATATTATATGTTCATAGTTGTAAATAAGGTTATGTATATTTAAATATAATTTATTTACATTAAATATGACTCTAATTATCTTGGAAGCATGGATTAGAACAGATAGAAACATTGAAGAAGAATGTCAACGTGTCACATTATACCTAAGACTAATCTGGGAATGACCTTGCTTAAGGACCAGACTGATGTAAGGTACAAGCCGCTATTTAACTGTTTTGTATAAATAGGTTACATTTCGTAAATTTAAAACACTCTAATCATGACTAACGGTTAGTGGAAACTATAGTCACATGTAATTTTAAATAAAGTGGTAAAACAAAGTCATCGTGTCTTTTTCTTCATTATATTCAAGACCTTCCGCAGAGTAAATGCCTCCACAAACAGGAAGAGAAAACTAAGATATATTTATAATTTTTGATCATTAGTTAAACAACATCAACACGAATTTCCTTAATATCAGGCTAATATTATTTACAACATTGAAATTACAAAAGAGTGTTAGTAGTAATAATTTAACAGCGATACACAATTCCAGATGTTTGAAGAGGCCTTCTAGGACTCCACTTTAGTCTGAGAGATGGCACAATGCATTCCAGAAGGATCAGGAGGATATCGCCGACGAACCCTACTCTGTATACATCTAAATAAACATATCCACACAGCTTGTGTCGACAGTGTTGTCGGAAGACCAAGAATAACTTCGAGTCTTGCGCTGAAGAAATGTTGGATTTGATTTTACCTGCAGGTGCTCAAGAGATTGAAATGCCGGGTCGTACGCGTGACGGCTGACATCAAGCTTATCAATTCCCTGTCCCATTTCAAAACACCGGTAGTCCCCCAGCCCCTTACAATTACAACATTTGTACGGATACCACCAATAAATATATATTTCCTAGAAAATTCGCATTATGCTTATAAACGACCTTGTATATAAAGATTATACCAAATTATGAATTAATTAATAACAGCGACTGCATATTTTTTGCACTTCAATATCAACATCATATTACTTAATAATACAGATTGGACGATAGGGTATAGTCCGCCTACCTATATAGCTATTTGTAATTTTCTAATATATAGGAATGGAAACATGGAGATATAAATTTTAGTTTTTCTGATAATGCATTGTGCAATACTTACTTCATATGTAGATGTAATTTTTAAGTTATGGAAGACCGGCAAGTATATATATTGGGCCATCAAAGCCATTAAGCAGGTTCCTAAAATGATGTAAACGTACTGAATTCCATAAACATATATTTCGGTTGGTATTCCCAATAAAGAAATGCCACTAATAAAACTGCAAAAAAAAGAAAACTAGTTAAGTAATATACAAAATCAGTGAAACAAACGTATTTGACAATTCTTTACCTATTATAAGTGTAGTAATTATATGGAAATTATATAATTCATTCAATTGGATCAAATTCTTCCTCATAGATAAAGTATGATTTGCACTCCCAAGAGATGTTAAAACTATTAAAAATAAAATATATTGTTGTCTCTCCCCAAGAGTTAGTTTTATTTTTTGCATTATCACAAAATTGGTTAATAATATTTTTTTTAAAACAATATGAAAGCTGCTGCAAATTGTTAAAAGTATATACCAATATGTATACTAGAGGCAGTAATTAAACGTTCATCAAGGAGTGCATGAAGCATGTGGACTAAGTGGAGACTCTAGAAGTGAGCACGCAAAATTTCTGCTGTTGTCTGAAGACATCAATAAAAATGATTCATTGCGTTATCAGTAACAATAAATTTATAGCAGTCCGTGATATTTGTAAATATATTGACTCAATAATTTATACGTTCCAAAGACCTCCCGTAAAATATTACATCGGTGCCAGGATAGCGTGTGCAATTTGAAATTAAAATGGCATTAATTCATTTAAACTAACCCAAAACTCCAGTTAAAAGATCGATATTTGTTTAGGACATTGAACTGTATTTAATCTTTTTCTAACATGCATTGCATAAATAAATATATAATTGTACTAACACGCAAGAAAAGGAGGTCCGGTTTGAAATACAAATATTATAAAGGGTCCGCCAATAAGGACGCGCGAAGTTTGCCGGAAGGGTGCGGCCATGTTGTTCGAGGTAGAGCTGCCAAAGTTGCTGTCATTTGTTCAGTATATAACCCCAAATCACCATGGCAAGTTTGAGTGTCGAGCAGCACGTGCAAATTATTAAATTGTTTTACGAAAATGGGTCATCAGTTCGAGCAACGTTCCGCGCACTTCGCCCATTTTACGGTCGCGATGATCGGCCTGTAGAGTCGATTATCCGTCGATTGGTGGGCAAATTCGAGTCGACTGGTTCAGTAAACAACCAGCCAACACTGACACGTCGACGAAGCGCCCGATCGAACGAAAATATCGCTGCTGTCCGTGAGAGTTTGCGCGAGAACCCGAGGCAGTCCATTTTTTGTCGTGCACAGGAACTTCGCCTTTCGGAGACATCAACTCGCAGAATTTTGCATCTGGATTTGGGTCTGCACCCGTACAAAATCCAATTGACCCAGGAGCTCAAGATAAACGACCACAGACAGCGTCGGGCGTTCGCTGACTGGGCGCTGGAGCAGTTGGAAGCAGACCCCCATTTTGGCCGAAAAATCATCTTCAGCGTCGAGGCTCATTTCTGGATGAACGGGTATGTAAACAAGCAAAATTGCCGCATTTGGAGTGAGAACAACCCACACGAGGTCCACCAAGTGGCAATGCATCCCCAGAAAGTCACTGTTTGGTGTGGATTTTGGGCCGGCGGCATCATCGGTCCGTACTTTTTCGAGTACGAAGCTGGGGCGGCCAATGGGGAGCGCTACATGTCGATGATAACCAACTTCTTTTGGCCTAAACTGGATGATATGGACACGGATGACATGTGGTTCCAGCAGGACGGCGCCACGTGCCACACAGCCCATGCCACAATGGACATTCTCCACGAGCGATTTCCGGACATGGTCATCTCGCGCGGAGGCGATATCAACTGGCCACCGAGATCGTGCGATTTAACGCCTTTAGACTTTTTTCTCTGGGGCTATCTCAAGTCGCTGGTCTACGCCAACAAGCCTCTAAACACCGATGACCTCAAAGTCAACATACGCAACGCCATCGCTCAAATTGAGGCCGATATGTGCTCCAGAGTCATCGAAAATTGGACCTCCCGGATCCGGGCTACCAAACGGAGCCGCGGTGGTCATTTGAATGATGTTATCTTCCATACTTAATGGGGTCGAATACCCTTTCGAATGAAAAATAAATTTCGTTTCTACCTCACACACAACTTGTTTTATTCAATTTTAAAGTTCACGCGCCCTTATTGGCGGACCCTATACATAGGTCACTAAAATCCTATGTTTGAAATCAAAGTTTTAGTGAACATAAATCTTACCTAGCAATTAAGGAGAGAGCAACTGGCGCAGTACTCATATTCCTTCCTCCAATAAGGTACTCCTGTGCGGTTGAGTCTGCCTTCTTCCTTAATGCAAAGTACATTCCAATTCCTACACAAGACGATAACATCACACCGAAAACAATGTAATCAAACCAACCGAATTTTTGCATGGAAGCACCCACATCATGTACACCCACTGCAATTTTTTCCTCGCTAAATGGTATCGCTTCCATATTTACAAATTCCGCCATGACCTGGAAAAAATATAATATGATAATAATATAATAATAGTAATTAGCAATATAAAACTAGTTTTAGGTAATAAATATAATGGCATTTAAAATAATATCTTGTATAAATTATTTACCTCTTGTGTATCGATTTGGTAATTTGAATGCATTGCTTAAGGTGTATTTAAGTTAAGTTATAATAAGTTTAATTTGTTATAAATAAAAGTGCGCTATCAATTTATATTTAACTCTTGTCAAAAAGTTAATTTAGAAACTTATTAGAACTATTAGGCAATAGACATCAATCAAGAATTTAATTGTCAGTTTTATGCTTGGAAAAGTTAACCTTAATACTCTTAGCATTATTAATTATCAATAATGTACGTTTGGGATAAATGTACTAAAACTAAATTAAAAACCTTGAAGATATAAATTACAATGACGGAATAAAGAGCATACAAGTAGTTTTACAGATACAAAAACTTAGTTTAAACAGTTCTATAAAATAAGAGAATTTTCATTTGTAACAAACACACACCACTATTGATGAGAAAAAAATTGATGATGTATGTAGTTTGCTATCTACAATAGAATGTCTAATTAAATGTTCGAACTCCTGTTCCATCACTCTTTGGCAGTAATTATTAGATTTATGTAAAGATTTAATCAAATTTTATATCTATGTCTCTTAAATTTCTGCTATTTCATCGTACATACAAAGTTTCAAATCTTCCAAAATATGAGACTAATTGACATATACAGTTTTTTTTTAGATGACCCTTTAAGAAGAGTTGCCAAGTCTGGATATCTATCTTGCAATTGTTCTTCTTCTTCTGATGCAACGTATCTAAAAAGTTTTGTCCAAGTAACTACTTGGACAAAACGGTGCTCAACTGACCACCAAAAGTTTGTAGTGCTGGAGGCACTGTTCTGCTGAACCCATGTGAGTTGTTTGAAAAAGTTAGGATAATTTATACATAGGAAAAGTTCCCTAAGCCTCGGAATATTATTATTCTAGAGTAATTGAAGATTTAATATTTACTTCTATGAAACATGTAATGGTTGACAGTGCAATTTAAACAGAAGATAGCTTCGTCTGAAAGTACAAAGAAATCTCCAGAATGACCATTTTCTTCAATAGCACCCATTATAATTCATGCACAGGATATAATTTAGATGAATGTTATTTCTTTTCAAGATTTTATTAACTGAAGTTAACGACATATTTTAGCCCTGAGCCTCTTTAGGTTATTCTTTTATATACAATATGCGTTAAGAGATTTCATTTGTAACAACTATTAATCTACTTAGGTTCCTGCGGTTTTAACTCATCTAGTTTCAGCAGTTTGTACAGTAAACTGACAAATACGGTTACCATTTAGATGTGTATTGTTAAATAATTGTCATACTTCTAGTTGTATGCTTTTCCTATCGCCATTATGAGGATTTCTATTTTTCCTCTTTTATCCAATTTCGCCATTATTACAAACGATTCAGTTGAGAAATATATACGTCCGAGAATCAAACTAAGATGAAATAATATGTATTCAATAAAAGTTGTGAAGCAACCAAAAGTGTAATCAAAATTAAAACAATTGAGAACTTTTGTAGATAAATATAATGTTTATTTTAGAATCTCGCTGTGAGATTTATGGAGAAAACATTATGACGAGGAATGGATTGGGCGACTTTCTGTTATTACTATTTGATTGACGAAAAGGTCCGAACAGGCAATTCTCAATGTTTCTCAAGTTTTAAGAAGTATTTTGTATGAAATTGTGATCGAACGCTTAAATTATAAGAAAATGGGTACAATAAACCATACGTTTAAGCAGGGCTTTGGCATTTCTTGAGCATTATGCTACAGGTGACTAATCGTGGATCTGCGTTACACTGCAATTAAAGCAGCAATCAATGGAAAGGCGATGTTTACATCACCCAAGAAATTGGTATTTAGATAATAAATCCTTTCAAATTATTTTTTATTAAGCTTATAAATTTATTATTTATTGCTTATATAACATAATAAGAAGAAAATTACTGCCTAAAGATGATATCGGAAAAGAAATATCTTCAGATCCTGAATCAAGCACTGATGAATCAAACATTGATCTTACTAACGATGAAAACCTATGTATGAGAAACCAGAGGAATAGATGGGTGATCATTTCTAACTCAGAAAATGAATGGTAAAATAAAGTAGATAAAGTTATACCAAGCTGTTTAGACAATGGAATAAAACTGGCAGAAAAACAGCTCACCACTATATCGATCTTTAAAATCTATCATCGTAATCTTTATATCTGATGATATAATTGATTTAATTGTCGTTTAAACAAATTTATACGCCCAGCAAAAGGGCAAAAGGCAAACTCCACTAATGATGAAGAAATTCGAACATTTATATACATACGATGAATTAAATTCTCACTTTACCCGTGGAGAAAATTTTTTATATCAATTAGAGGTTAATTAAACACTTGGTGTTGTTTCACAATTTTTATTTCATTTCGTATTTTAAACTCGTGTTTATATAACTAAATATAGTAGATAAAGTATCACTTTATCTACTATATTGATGTAAAGTTATATTTTAAGCTTATAAAGATTTTATTAATTGCTAGATTTTTCTGATAGATTGATTGTTATATTACTGTTTCCATTTTGTGTAAATGCTTATTCGCCAAACCGAACCTTGCCATTGCCATAGGAATATTTCGCTATGGAGGAAATTAGACGTGCAGAATTTGAAGCGGATTCAACAGCAGCATCATTATAAATTTGTCTGGCAATTGTAATTTTATTATTGACAAAGTTGGTAATATACCGATCCACTATTGAATCGGTTTTCCAACCACGATGTTTCTTGGGCACAGACTTGCTTACACCAATATTGGCAAGCATATTGATTGATATACGTCCAAAAGAATGATCGGTATCCAAGCGACTATTAGGAAGCTTTAAGTAATTAGCAATAGATCTGGGAACATCTTCCAATTTATGAATCCCAACACACTGCTTTGTGCACTTTTTTCATAATTAATGAAAAAACTCTAGCGAGGTACATAATTTTGTCTTAATGCTGAATATTTTAGGAAAATATCGATTGCCAGCCAGTCAGAATAATGAAAATTCAGAATAGCGATCACTATGAGTCTTCGTGCCTCGAAGTGTCCCAATAATAACATCGTTTCGAACTTCAAAATCTGAAACCTACAATCAATACAATTCGTTTTCTTAGCTTTCATTTTTTATGTAATATATAAACTTTCTAAATAATGCAATTATATATATATACCTTTTGAAACAAGTACTGATCATCTGGTGCTTCCTTTAATAAATTTATAAATTCCTCACGTTCAAAAACCTTTGCTTATTTCGCCTTATCATCTACATGATAATTTTTCAAAAATATTGTAACTTTAGGAAATTTCATATAAATTTTAGCTTTATCTTCGGTAACGCCCTTTACATTTGTTGAATTTCTTGTATTCTTTTTCGTACGCCGCTTTTGGTTTTATTGGTAACAACGTACTATTCAAAGACGCGCTTCATTTATAATTTCCTATGGAACGAACACAAACGGCCTTTCTTCTGCAAAATCGAACATTTTCGCTGCGAACACTTTTTGTACTGTCAATTGAAATTTGTTTACGATACACAAAGCAACTTTACTTATTTATAAATCTAAATATAAACGACTTTCAAACATAATAAATTAGATTAGAAGTACGAAATGAAATAAAATAATGTATGCAATTCGGGGATCAAGGTTTATTTCAATACCGCTTATTACATATTATATATTTAATATATGAAACTTGTGAAACAAGTGTTCAATTAACCTCTAATTCGTATACATTTTCTAATGAGAATTAATAAATTTCGTATCTAAATGACAATGTATTAATGCCACCTAGAAAGAGTCCTAATTACAATTCCACTGTTGTGTTGACTGTTGATCGCCGTTTATCGAAAAGTTATACCGATATGCCATACTAAACTGAAACCCACAAAATCGAAATTTTAATGATGATTGGCTATGGAGATAGAACAAGAGAAGTATCCTGATTTACCAGCTATATTGTAAAGCACTGTAAGCAAAATTGAAAGACAGTTCGGGAAATGGGCATTTAAGGAAAACAAATAATGTTCATCAGATTGTCTCCTCTAGGCAGATGGCTAACTTAAAATTAACCAGTATTCAGTGTCAAAAATCCTTAGAGCCCAACAATTTCATCCTTATAAAATGACAATCCTCCAGGAACTCATCGAAGATTATCCGGATAGAAGAAAAAAATCTATCTACTAGATAGAAATGTTCTAAACATAGAACACATCTTGCTTTCTGATGAATCAACGTTTATGTTAAATGGTGAGGTAAATCGTCAAAATTGCCGTTATTGGGCAGACAAGAACCCACACCCGATGAGGGAAAGCTACACTCAATATCCAGTAAAGTTAATATTTGGGCAGGGATTGTTGGTGATCGAATTATAGAAACTTTCTTCCCAAAGAATCTCAATGAAGCGGGATATTTACATTTCTTGGAGGTACAGCTAGTTCCGAGTTGTGTTATTTTGTTCCCTTGCCCGGTAGAAGCTGATGTCCCGAATAGAAACATCTGGTTTCAACAGGACGGTACGCTTGGCGATTGGCAGAAGAGTACCAGTTGAATGGCCATCCAGGTCTCCAGATTTAACACCTATAGACTTTTTCTTATGGGGGTACTAAAAAGTAAAGTTTTTAAGGAATGAGGAATTTAAAGAACGAATAAGGAGTGTAGAAAATGGAGAACATTTTGAGCATGTATTGCAGAAAGACTATTAAGTTGAATTAATTTTTCGAATGTGATAATGTGTGTTAAATATATTGTAAATGAGTGAAATAAAAATTTGAAATTTAGCACACATGTGTAGCTTGATTGCTCTTTAAGACTAGTCATAAAAAATTAGGGTTGCCATTAAAAATATAGTCGATGATGTTATATCTCATATTTGGAACACGCTGTATAAAATTTTATTACATAAAAAGAGCGAAATTTAAAATACTAATCTACCTATCCGAGCATATTTTCAAAAAATGAACTTTCTATGATTTACTGAATTTATTCCAAGTAAGAGGCTCGCCCTGTATAATTTTAGAAGAGCTAATAGTGAAAACAAAATGTTCTAAATATCAAACCAGTAGTTACTAGGCAAACATTAGAGTTGCTCTTTCTTAAGACGATAAGCGCCGCTCGAAAAATTCGTGCATTTTGCATGTCCGTTCATAGAACATTGTGAAGTAATGGGTAATCATTAAGAAAAGATATTTTGCGTGACGAAAGACAAAGGTTTAAACTAGGTGTATAATAAGTTATAATTGTTTAAATATAAGTAAGTGTAAAATACGGAATTTTCGCAAGTAATTTACTGCAATATTAAAGGAATAATCTCCCTTAGTGCTTTATTGAAGATTTGCACAAAACAAAATTAAAATTAAAAGCTTGATAAACTCATAATCAACTATGAGCTAGACGTGCGTAAAATACATAGTATTTTTGTATTCACGTATATGAATGAGCCTCTTATTTTAAAAGAGTTACTCGATTCTTTTATGTTTCCGTAATGTGGCGAAATAGCTGGATTACGATTTCTGATGCCAAAATATGTGGTTTTAACATAACATATTTATATCCAAAAGTTTACAATTAAGCCGGAATTAGTGTTTGATGTTCCAAAAATTATTTATTTTATGTTATAACAATTAAACGCTATTTTCGATCAAGCTGAAATTTGGTGTAGTTGATTATCATAATATAACACGTCTTTTTAGTTATTATGGTTATCATTTATAGACATGAACTGTAACAAACAGTGGTATTACCCTAACATAAAACCATAATTTTTTATTGGCACACTATAAATTCGTACGAGACGTCCTACTACGCTCTCCGCCCGTACCCTTCAGGTCTACCTCTGGCGTGAAGAACTTACCGCATTAATACACAGTGTATTAGAAACGCGGAACAAATACAATGAGATGGGTGCATTAGCTGTTAATAACAATATTTTTGATAGTTTATGCTTATTCGAGCATTGGCTGAATCAAACAGAAGTTTACACATTATCAATTGGCTGTTACAATATGATCTCTCACTTTTCTCGTATTATTGTTCAACATGGTGCGATAATAAACCTGGTTAAAATGGTATACATATATCCGACCTAGTCAAACTCAGTCAAAAATCTGCTGAAAAACACTGCGAAACCACCTCAAAATGCTTCCGACCTTACAATACTATAGAAATAACTTTATATCGTTCACCTTCTGTTAGTTTTATTGAATTCTTATCCAACAGGTTACTAGATAAGATCGATTATGATAGGACCCTATTGGTTGGTGGAGATTTTAAATCCAGATGGACTGCGTGGACAATGTGACATTTTAGCCTATTCAATTGATTCAGGTCTGTCGTATCACATTGGCATTAATTTAAAATTAAATACAGATTGCAATAATACAAACTTAGAAAAGAAATCTTCCATTAACTAGCGTCGGTAAATTAAAATTTTATAAGTCTCTTGCAACAATAAACTAGAATATTCTGGATGATGCAAGTGTTTATCTAAATACTAGTTTTGAACTATTTATAAAACCCATACGACAACATATCAACGAATCCTTCCCTCAAAAAGTAATTATAGGTAAACCAAATAAAATAAACATTAACTGATATAACAGTGACCTGAAACAAATGAGATAAACACTCCTTCTTATGCGCGATGCTTGTAAAGAATTCCAAATGCGAGCAATAACTATATAAAGTACAAGAAATCTTACTATCTGGCGCACCAACAAGAGAAGAGGAATGCCAAACACGGTTATTATAAATTCTAGTCATAATAAAACCAAACCAGAAACTAACTGTGATATAGACGTTAATGAGTTTAATTTATTTTTAGGAATATTCCAAAAACCACTGATTGATAACCTGCCAGAATCTAATATTGATCCTATATCAATTATGATTAAATCTAGTCCTTTTGCGAATACGCCATATTTCACATTCAAGTAAGTTAGTTGTCTGGAAATTAGAAATGTAATAAGGAATTTGAAAAACACGAACTGTAAAGACATGTATGGGATCAATGTAGATTTACTTAAAAGTATAGTGGATGTAATTATTACCAAATTAATCAATGAATGCATCAGATCTGGCATTTTTCCGAACGCTCTAAAGCAGGCATGTGCAACTTCATCAAGACCGCGGGCCGGAAAACAAATACAACCTAAAATCGCGGGCCGGACCTTTTATTTGAATTTATAAATAACGGAGAGATTCGTAGTTTGATTTAAGGAAATGATATTACCATATATTTATTAAGTTTACATTCACTAGCGAGACGTTGACCGATACACACGTGCAATAGTCAGAGTGAATTTTATTGTGAATTTAAAGCGATATTCTTAAAGAGATGCCCACGTCGGAATCCGACATGGAAGCAGAGGATGAAGTTCTCTTCATAACTCCGAAAAAACCTCGGGGCCGCGGAAGGCCTAAAAGAGTTCCCCTCCGCAACCACCGAAACCGAGAGCTCGAACACAGAGGTAAATTCAAGCACAAGCACACACACTCGCACTCGTACACGTAAAACATCCCAAGGTGGAAATAATACGAACACACAACTTGAACCACAACCACAGCCAACACCGACAAAAACAGTAGCACACACCCAACAGAACAATCAAACATTCAAATACACATACAAATTCACCACAATCACCGAAACATCCAGAATTGCCTTTGTGCAAATATGGGAAACGCACAAATTCAACCAAGACACACTAATCATCAAAACGAAACATGGATTTATTATCAAATCTAATAATAAGACCATAAAGAACAACCTTGAAACGCTGCAGCAGAACAAAATCACACATGCATACATACAACAAGGCATCGCCAACACCGCAAGAGACCGGTGCAGAAACGCGCGTGGCGCACGCACCGTCCGCATCCTACTCCTGCATTATTAGAAGCGTGGAAATTGAAATTGAAGATGCAACTATCAGCGCGCATCTCAATAAAATGGGAATAACACATCGTTATTGTCGTCGCATAATAGCGAAAGAAAATAACAAAAAGACGCACATGATCCGCATAATCACAGGTTCTCATCAAGCGTACTCAAAACTACTGCATGAAAATTTTAAATTCATGTGCAAGGTTTATCCTGTGATGGAAAGTCGACCACCAACACCACTGCCGATTCCTTGCAACCAATGCAATACATTCAATCATACTACAGCAAACTGTGAAGAGGAAATATCGTGCGCCAAGTGTGGAGGAGCGCATTCAACCACAGCATGTACCACTCAACTCCCTCCCAGATGCAAAGCATGCAGAGACACCACCCACGGAGCTTGGTCAACCAAATGTCCAAGACGACCCATGGCACCCATTGAAGGAATCCCGAATGTAAGAATTCAAAACATCAACAAAAAATCTGCCGATATTAACCCCACCCTGACAAAAACATCTCGCATTCATACACCCATCACTCATCATGATTTCATAATCGACACATACACTACAGAAATTAACTCACCCACTAACACTGACAGACAACTTCTACTTAAAAAGTTAAAAAATGGTAAATTAATGGTCGAAACCAAAACTGATAAACCCTTTCCTCTTAATAATTGGCCATTCATACAAATTCCCTCTTCTTCTCCTAATCAAAACCAACGTGGTGGTTCGATTGTAGCGGTGCGACCAGAACTTAAACTGGGAAAATGCAACGCATCCAGAATTAACAATCCCTTAAATAAATGTGTGCACTGCACAATCGAATTAAAGCTTCCCTCTACGATCATGCTATCATAATCGGTGACTTAAATATGAATAACATTAAACGAAAACAACTTGCCTCTTTTATGTCGAACTCAAACTTTATACGCATCACTACCCCTCTACATTCATAATAACCACTCAACTACACCCGATATACTCCTTTGTACCAGCAACATCCAACATCTAATCCATAATGTAACGCTAATTCCAGACCTATGTTCAGATGACCTGTCTATCCAGTTTTCACTAAAATGAATCCTCCAATACCCGCACCCCCAAAGACAATCTACAGATACCAAGACTGTGACGTGAACAAACTGACAAGGGATATGACCGATTTTATTAATACACATCATAATATTGACCTTTCCACAATTTCCCTTTTTATAAATCATTTTTCCGAATCCGTTAGAAAATATACTCCTACCTATACCAAATCTCCCTATAAATACCCTCTCAATATATTCTAGGACTGATTAAATACAAACGACAACTATACAGAGACTTTTTGACGACAGGTGAACCCCACATAAAACAAAAATTTAACAACATAAACAAAAACATTCATAAGCTTATAAAAGAATATAAACAGGCCAGATGGATTAGTGTATGCGAAGACATTAATACGCAAAAGGAAAGACAATACTGGACTAGCATAAAAAACTATCCAGATACAAAAAAAAATACTGTCTCCAGAAAATTCAAAATCCCATGACTGACGAGACAGTGACTGACGATAATGAGATAGCGAATTTATTCGCAGACTACTTTGAAGACACGACGAAACCAAACAATACGTACGATAACAGCTTTCTTTCCCACGTCAACTCCTGGTATTCCTCGTTTAAAACCTCCTACATTACCCACATCCCAAGTGATGACATAAAAGAAGAAGAGTATTATGAAATACTACATAATGGAAAAAACATGGCGCCTGGTTATGATAGCATAACCCGTTCCATCCTAAAAGCGTTACCTGAGCATACCCACAAGTACATAATCCTAATCATAAATTTCCTATTCCAAAACCAAATTATTCCCCAGGAGTGGAAGCGAGGTATAATAACATGCATAATCAAACAAGAGGCCGATCCACTAAAAGTCAACAGTTACAGACCTATCACCCTGCTTCCAGTTCTGGGGAAAATATTCGAATCCATAATAAAAAATAAGTTACTTCACTATATTTCCCATGCCACTCCTCCTTACCAGTTCGGTTTCCTGCAAAATAGATCCACTCACCTTCCCCTAGCAATAATCACCTCCAACAGCCAAACAGCAAACCTCGAAGGAAGCAAAACTGCAATAGCTTTCCTCGACATCCAGAAAGCCTTCGACTCTGTGTGGCATAGAGATTTGCTGTATAAATGTAACTCCTTGTCCATCCCACTACATCTCCTACTTCTATTTGACAATTTCCTTAACAACAGATCCCTCAATGTTAAAATAGGTAGTTCCCTCTCCCGTCCATTCATACCACAACAAGATGTTCCACAAGGGTCCCCTCTATCCCCACTCCTCTATAACATCTTTGTCCATGACATACACAATCCTAATCCCAATTGCTACAATCCCACAGCATATTGTCTTCTGTTTGCTGATGATACAGCAATAATTGCACTTAGCAACTCAATTCCTAAAGCCTTCAGTACATTGCAAGGACTGATCGACGCTCTGCAACACTGGTTTTCCCAATGGAGAATAACCATCAATCCCAATAAATCCCATCTTTTCATTCCCTTCCATCGTGCATCCACATCTCCATTTGGTATTAACATAAATAATACATATATTTCACCATCCGCAACCTGCAAGTATCTAGGAATTACCTTTGATCCTAAACTATCCTTTAAACACCATTCCCAAACCCTTAAAATGAAAATTAAAAACATTTCAGACGCCTTACATTCAAAAATCAAGGGATTTCCACAAAAACTGCAGTAAATATTTAAAAAATGATATGTCGACCTCTGTTATACTATGCAGCACTCCTTTTCCTAAATCCTCGCCCTCCTGTCCTGAGTAACTTGCAGGTGAGTGAGCGATCGGCCTTGCGAATCCTAACTAAACTAAGGCATCCCAATAACCCTCTACACAATCCCTCCAACACACTGCTATACCAAAAAACTCAATTAATCCCCATTGAAAACCGACTGGAACACCTTGCTATGAAATTTGCCACTAACCCTGATATCCAAGACATCCTCAAGCTCCTATGTTTACCTCGCAATCCTTTACAGCCCCCAAAACCAAACATCCCTTCACATCAATTTTCGAATTCATAACATATTTTCATGATTCATCTACATCTTCATCACCATAATCACCAATGGACAACTAACAACATCAAATTACAAAGACTGGCCTAAAGACCAGGGGTCAATAGCCGTAATAAAAATCAATTACGATTATAGTGTACATAAAGAATGTATTCAATAATAAATAAAGATGTTTGTCTCTCTCTTATTACGTTTAAAAAAAATGTAAAAAATGACAACACATATGTATATACATGTGTACAGTCATTTATTAGAACTGGCTTTCAGAAAATAAATTAAAATGAACAAGTACAAACATATTTAATGGGAAGACTGTGCCTTCATATTTTCACCAAATAATTAATATTGATTTAACAAACTTCATTCTCGAAAATAGCTGCTCACATTTGTATGTACTTCAAATAATGACATTTTTTCTGAGCTAAAGATGCGAGATTTGGAAATTTATCGGTTGGTAAATATTTTTTTATAAAAATCGGTTAACGGCGTGTCTCTAAATATCGCCTTAAGATCGGATTTTCTTGCAATTAAATGAGTTCCATTTGCAATGAAAATTTTCATATCAAATGGGGAGGAGGAAAAAATGTTCAGACTTGTTTCTTTATGATTTGCAAGAGTGGGAAAATGGTGCTATTCCCTGTTCGGAGCTGATTATCTCAATTTATTTTGGAATGACTTGACGTGACCATACAGTTCATGAACAAGTTGTTCTTGGGTTTGCTACTTTGTATTTAATTCATTCATATGACTTGTTACATCAACGAGAAACGCAAGATCGCAGACCCAAATGTTTGGAACTGACGGTGGTGAAGGCCTCCCTCTTGATTAAATGAAATTTATGCAAGAAACTACTGTTTTCATTACATGAGTAAATTTGATCGATTTTGCACAAAAATTTTGTTGAAGTAAAATGCAGTGAAATACATTCATATATTTAGTGTCAATATTCCTACTACATAGTTTCAATTTAATTCTATTGACATCTCCTAAATTAGAACCAACCATAGCTGGAGCACCATCAGTAGAAATTCCACTTAGATTCTCCCATTTAAGCTCAAATTGATTAAAAACTACTTTTACTTCTTCGAAAATGTTTTCTCCTCATGTGGTATCCCTCATAGGTCGGAAAGACAGCAATTCTTCCATGTAATTAAATTTGATATCAACTCCGCAAATGAAAATAGATAATTCTGCGGTATCGGTAGTATATGTGCTCTCATCGAGAGCCATTGAAAATGCCTCAAACTTCTGGGACGCACGTAACTTAAGGTTTGATTTGATATCGTGGGCCATATCACCGATACGTCTTGTTATAGTCCAGCGAGAAAGACTTATTTTTTCTATATCGTCGCTCTTTTCAGGACACAGTTCTTTAATGACGGCACTAAGATACTTTAACAATATTACCTTCAGAATAAGGTTTAGAATGCTTTGCAATTTTTTCACTAATTATAAAACTTGCTCGTACAATACTATTGCATAAATCACTTTGTTTGTGGAAAAGAGTCTGTTGCGCAGATAAACATTTATTCAAATTAATTATTTTATTTTTTCTTTGTTGCCCATTGAGATCACTATGATTAGAATGTTTTGATGTAAGTGGCGTTTTAAATTAAATTATTTTACCACTGATATACTTTCGAGGCAAATTAAACAGACTTGTTTTTTGCATAATAAAAAAGTAACCGTTAGTCCACTTATTTTGAAAAATACGATTTTCAGTATCAATTTTTCCTATCTTCTCTGATGTCATTTTAAAGATCAGGTTAAATTGTAAATTAAGTATGAATTTAGAAATTGCTGTGCCTCACTACAAATAACTAAGTGCTTTTGCTGTGCTGATTCTTTCTTTACTAATCAACATACAGCCAGTGCAAATAAGGCGGGGCTTTCCCTATTTATTGCATACACTGAATGCTGAGTTGACTAAATACAGTACATAACTTTATACCTATAAAATTTTATGATCCTTAAATTATATGAAAATTATTAAAAATACATATATATTTTTTACTTTCAAGGGCCAGGTTTAGTTTGAAAATTGTGCTGCGGGCCGGATAAAATGAAGTCAGGGGCCGGATCCGGCCCGCGGGCCGTACGTTGCACATGCCTGCTCTAAAGCGTGCTTGTATTATTCCGGTGTATAAAAAAGACAACAATATGAATAATAATCGACCTATATCACTACTACCTACTACTACTATCATAATCTGCTCTCTAACATGCAATAAGGTATTCGTAAGGGAAAATCAAGTTGTGATTCGGTTATTAGTTTTATTGAGGAAATACTGAAAGGATTTGAAAATGGAATATATTCTATTGATTTATTTCTGAACCTCGGTAAGGCCATTAACCGCGTTTCACATGACGTTTTCTTGCGAAAACTGTACTATTATAACTTCTAACCCTCATGTTGTCGAATAGTAAGGGTAGGTGCGCACACTTATAATGATTAATCTTCGTACACTTATAATGATTAATCTGTTGTCTTATAAGCAGATGATACAACATTTAAAACAGTATCCCATTCACTGCAGACAGCAAATGATAATGATAAAATTGCCCAAATGATAACCCGTGAATAATCGACATGAAACAGGTTGACACTAAATGAAGCTAAAACTGTAGATATCACATTTTTTCTGAAAATTTCTTAGGTTGTCAAATTAATTCTAAACTAACTTGGAATAAACATGGGCATATTCTAGCTACGAAACATAACAAAAACATATATTTACTAAGAAGACTTAGCAACGCGTTACCAGAGATGGTACTTCGCACGGCTTACATTGCTTTTATTAAATGTCACATTTATTATGTGTATTCCAGCATGAGAACACTCAAGTACGACTAGAATATTGAAGTTGCAAAGACAATTCCATATATTTTAGCGTTAGAATATATAATGTTTGTAAAGAGTAATATGCAAAGACACGAATATATAACACAAGGCAAGCACTGAATATTTACGCGGCTCACACAAGACAATCGAAAAACCAAAATGGCATAAATTACTATGGTCCAAAATGATTCAATATGCTACCTGTAACTGTGAAGTCATTATCAGATAGTAAATTTTATTATGCACTAAAAAGGTATTTTAACTATTTCTAAGTTATCTGTTTAAACACTATTTACGCTGTTTTTGCATAATGTGAAGCCATGTATATTTAGCATTTATGTTGGCACTAAAAATATATTTTTCTATAAGTTGGAGTTTACAAGTAGTGAGTGTTGTTTTCAGTTTTAGTAGGTTGTAGCAGAAAACTACTCACAATTGAAAATCATGTTATTTTTATATTCATTATATTATTAATCAATTAATTGTTAAAATTATTTTTCGAATTTAAGTAGGTATAGAAATAAAATAGTGAGGAGTTTACTTCTAAAATGTGCAATTTTCTAATTTTCTTGGCTAAAAGGACTTAATTGTAATGGTGACTGCAGACTGCAGATCCCCAATTCTCAGTACATTTCTGATTTTAACCAAAGTATTCCAAAACAAAATTTTATACAAAATCAAATTTTTACACAACTACTTGGCAAAAAAGAACAAAACTATTCAACTTCCATAATTTTATTAGAATATTCTGAATCATTATTTGTATCCTAATTTAATTATTAAAGGGGGAATGTTATCAATTGAAAGATTTCCCATTATTTCAGAAACAATGTCATAAATAAATACAATATGATAGCTTTATAATTGTTTAATTTATCTTTAAAATTATATAGAATTATTTTCGAAAAACATTTGTTAAATTATGAAAAAAATGCACTAAAGTTATATTTAAATAAATTAAATTCTTGATAATAGTAAAGTATAAATATACATAATAAATACAGTCCTTCTGCCGTAAAATTTATATTTGTATATAATTAATGTTTAGTTTAAGAGAGCTTTATAAAAAAATACTAATATAATAATATAAATTAAATAATTATTGAATGCAACAATACAATTAATACGAATTCTATAGAAGTGCTAATAATAATAACGTTTTTGTAATAAATAACTTATATTATCTTACCTTAAACTGTATAAGTGATGTAAAAGATGTATTTAGTGAAATGATCGACCGAAAAACAATCTTTGAATTTCCGCAGCAGCCTCTTGACGCTGAAGCCCTTTTTCATGCCTCTTCGAGCGCTGTTATCACTGCTTTGATTGATGCTGATTGTCGACGGGCGGAAATCGCGGTTCATCCAATTTGGCCGACGCATTCCTCTTTTCGACGTCGGTTTCGACCTTCCTTTGCGGCCCTCCTCAGGCGCCCATCGAAATTTTGTCGCCATTGTCCAGCGGTGACGGCGACGGCCGGACACTCACTATTACACGCGTACACACACTTGCCGCGACGTTTTCGTATTCGACCAATTTAGATTACGGCTAATTTACTCGATTAAATTGGTCCTGATAACGGTGAGGAGTGAATTACAAACGTGCACGTCACCTAAATTTACGTGCAGTAGCACACTTGATACTATTCTGACTTATAGATGCATAAAAACAAAACAAAATAGGAAAGTAAAATAATTCTTTATCATAATTAGTATAATTAATTCATGTATATATATTATATACACGTTGTCCCCTGAAATTTTGAATATGAGTAATGTAATTTGTATTGTATCTCGATTATAATTTTTGGTTGCTATGGTTTTTGCTGCAATATACATGTCAATTTGACATTTTGAAGCTATAATGTTAACAGGAATTCTATGATCATCTGGGATATTGTTTGGCTCAACAAGGAGATGTTTTCGAACATTTAATAAGATGAACATTGCAGTTACTTGTTATTCGTTACGTCAGCATTGAGTCCGTAAAAATAGTAATATTAAAATAACGTGTAAATATGTTTCATTTTGATTCCCTATTTTATTACAAATTACAAATTACTGATTATTTCCCGTTGGTCAATCCATTAAAATATGTGACGAGCGTGGTAACTAAGCAACGAGTAATGCATTAAAATGCCCGTATTCAAAATTTCAGGGGACAACGTGTATGTATACACACATACAGTTTTAGGTTTTATGTATATTGGCATTTTCACTATAACTAATGCATATTATATAATGTAGGTCTGCAATGCTCCGTTTTGTGGTTTCAGCGGGTTTTAAATTAATTCGCATAATCTTTCGTTATGTCACCGTACACCCAGATGTTCGAAAGGTTCTTTTTTGCAATCTCTTGAGCAGACCTGTAATAATTCAACAATTTGTTTAGTTTGCTCTCGCGCCTCTTCTCTACGGGCCAGAGCCCATCTTTGTTCAATTGTTTTGCAATGTCCTCTCCCTGGCCATTGCTCAACAAGGTAACGACGAGTGGGTTACACTTGGTTTGATAATGATTACCGTGTAGTCGAAACTAGTCACTGAAAATAAAGTTTATAGTGGTATAAAAAAGTAAAAATGTTTTCTTTATTCTTAATATTAAAATGTACCACGAACTGAACGCCGTTAAGATCCAAGAATCTAAAACAATAAGTTGCATGTGGTGGATTGGTTTTCGTCGGACAGATTATGTGGGATTCAAACACCTACTCTCAATTACCCAAAACGTCGGAAATATTTTTGGATGGTCGATCAAGGTAGGTTAAGAGAGTTTGATAGCTCCTAGATTGTCCGACATGGATTATTTCAATTCCGCCCTTAAAATGTCCTTATTAAAGCAGTTGGTCTTCCTAATCGATACAACTAAGAAAGACTAAAGTAAGGGACTAGGCAGAAAAAAAAAATAGATAAGACCAAATTAAATACGAGAATGGTGAAAGTAATCAAAATGACCGGGGTTTATTTGCAAGAGTTAAGTTAAAAAATCTCACCGAAATACTATAGGGAGTAGTAAGAAAGCCAATAAAATAGATAAAAATGGAAAATAGAAATGGCGAACGAATATAGCAAAAAAAATAAGGGCCTAAAGTCTAAACCTACAAAACAAATATGGTTAATGGAAATATTTAAAAAAACACAAAAGAAACAAGCAGTTATAGAACGAAAGTTCGAACAACTAAAGAAACATAATTAAGGAATAAGTAAAAAAAAAACTAAAGAAAATGTAGGAAGTTAAAAAAAGAAATGGTATAAAACAGAAATGGAAATCTGAAGACATAAAACCAAAAAAGGAAATAAAATAGAAAGTGAACTTTTCAAGATCAATAGTAAAATATAGGCAAACCGATTAGAAAAAAAAGACTCAAATTCAGTTTTCTTTTAAAACAGACTAAAGTAAAAGACAATATAGAAGAATTTATGAAGTCAGATGGAAAAATAAAGCAGATAAGACCAAACTAAACCCGAGAATTGAAAAACTAATAAAATATCAAAAACTTGTGTGTCATTAATCATTTGGTGAAACTAGTAGAATAAATTATTAATTGTGAAACAAGCCAAGTGAATTTAATTAAATTTAAACTAAAACTAATAAAAAATATTGAACACTTAGCAAAGGAAGTAACATTTATTACAAGAGTAAAGTAAAAAGGCATCGAATGGCTGAAGAGAGTAGTAGGAAAATGAAAATAGATAAAAAGGAAGGAAGAGTACATAAAAAAATAAGAGCTTAAAGTCGAAACCTCCAGAAAAATGTTTAAAATAACAAAACAGGAACTACAAGGTTTGGAATAAAAAGAAGAAGAAGTAAAGAAACAAAATTAAGGAAGACGTTAACAGAACTGAATCGAATGTAGGGATAACTACTCACCTGTCTTTAGGGATAGAGGCAAAAAAAGCGAACAGGCGAGGTATCATTTATTTCACGCATGTAACACTCATTATTCGCGTACCTGTTTACGATTTGAGTTTAGCACCGAACAAATAATTAAATACAACTATACCTGGACTTACGTTTAAGGGATGACTACGAATTTAAACAGAAATAAAAGCTATACAAAATGTTACAAAGAACCAAAAATAGGCATATTGACTGCGACATGTAAGGACATTAATGACCAACAAGGAAAACAATATTGGGACGAAATAAAAAAAAAACTGAACAAATATAGGAAAACTGGCTTGTTACAGAAAATACAGGGCCCAATTCAAAATCTTTAATTACGGATGAACAATGAATAACAAATACATTTGCAAACCATTTTGACAGCAATTACACCATGTCAGGTAGTGAAGCATTTGACAACGACTTTTGTAATATAGTAAACACATAGTACGATAATTGAAAAAACTAATTCCATATTCACCTGATGGCGATATAAAAGAGAAAGAATATTTGACTTACCTACACAAACACCGTCTCTTGTTATGACAACGTTTCTAGAGCTATCCTTAAATCTTCCCCTTATAATATCTACAAATACACCCTAAAAATATTCAGTCACATATACCATTCTCACACCATATCTAAGAGTGAAAGCCAAGATGCATTAGACGTGTCAACTTATTGTCCAAATAACCTATTTCCTTCTTGGTTAATTTATTTTTAAATTAGTAAAAAACTAATTAATGCTCCATACATCCCATCACTTTCTCCTAACCAAGGTTTTCTTGAACATCATTATACTTCTTTACCACTCCTTACCTTTAATTTCTAAGCAGTAGACCTCAAACAGTAAAAATTCGCAATAGTCCTACTAGACACTCAAAAAGCTTTGACTAAATTTGGCATCAACGTTCACTGTTTAAAGACAATTCCTTAAAAATCTCACCTCATCTCCTTAACTTAATTGACAGTTTTTGAGCTAATAGATTCTTACAAGTTAAAATGTGAAGTAGTGATAGCGCCTTTCTTGCCCAGTGCAATTGTAGTTAGCTAAATGTAGAAATAATTAAATTAATCGTAATAAATTCCATCTCCTAATTTCTTAATATTATTTACAAAGTTCATCGTTTTACATAATCATTAAAACCATTTCATTTCACATCTCCTTTTTGCAAATACCTTTAAAGAACATTTGACCCCAAATTAACATTTAAATCATACTCCCAAATTCTCAAAACGAGTGTGTCCAAAATACGTGCCTGGAGGTAGCCTTTATATAATAGGTTTGCGACGATTTTAAAAACGATAACAGCAGAAAAGACGTTTTTTGTGCTTAATATAATTTAAGTCATTAAAACACTTTAACTTTGTTTTACCACAAAAAATATTTATTGCTGTGACTATAGTTTCGAAACTATAAATAAATATTTTTTGTGGTAAAACAAAGTTAAAGTGTTTTAATTATCTTATTAAAATGTACCACCAAGTTAACGCCGACAACATTCAAGAATTAATTTAAGTCATGTTACGAGGGCTATTGGTTATGTAATATATTTCCTGTCAATTCATTGGTATAAGAAGTAGTTGATTTAACTATTAGTTGTTATTACTATTCACTGGCTCAGAGTGATCGGGAGACCTAAAGGACTGGAGAAATCCAAAGAGACCTAAGTTGGAAGTCATGCTGCGGGTAGATTCACAGTCTGCTAACAAGGTGGAGAAGCTGTACCAAAAGATCAACTACCGTTTTGACCAAGTTGGACTAAATTCCAAGGGCAGAGGGGAGCACAGCGACTTAGGGCTAGTAAAAGAGCCTCGTCCAAGTCCAAGTGCTCAAGGAAACCCGAGGAAGGATCCTATGTTATCAACAATACAGAAGTCTATTTATGGGGTTGGACAGAAAAGAAAC
Source organism: Ontholestes murinus (assembly GCA_963969525.1). Taxonomy (NCBI): domain Eukaryota; kingdom Metazoa; phylum Arthropoda; class Insecta; order Coleoptera; family Staphylinidae; genus Ontholestes; species Ontholestes murinus. The sequence continues at coordinate 36,312,857 of OZ018391.1, forward strand.
TCTACAGGCAAATAGCATGAAAACAAAAAGTTCAGGGGCTGGTGCCAGTGAGGTGACTAATGACGGGCATACGCTGTATCCAATTGAACCTCTATCATTATAAAAAGGTGTAAAGTGTCCTTTTTAGGAGAGAAAAAAACAAATTTGACATAGGATTCCTGCAGAAGCCTTGGATCAATAAGGGAAGGGTAAGGGGCTTACCTCAAGAAAATTGTTTGGTGTATAAAACGCTCTTTATTACTCCAAGGGTAGTCCGAATGATTAGGAAAGACATTAATTACATTCATTCCAAAATTCATCACAGAGAACCATCAGCAACCCTTGTAGAAGTTCCCACAAAGAATCATGGCCTTGGCCTACTTTTTCAGAGAAAAAAGCAAACTACTAATAGAGGAGGTAAATAGACTCGTGGAATGGTACAGAAGAGGCAATAAACAGCTCCTCATGGGCTGTGATGGCAACACCCACAATATGGTACGGGGAAACACGGATACCAATAATAGAGGTAAGGGACATCTTGCATTCATTATTTCTAACAATTTAGATATTATTAATAGAGGTAGCGAGTTTACATTTATAAATGTCCTTTTTAGAAGAATAAAAAACAAATTTGATGTAGGATTCCTGCAGGATCCTTGGACCAATAAGGCAATAGTAAGTAGCTTACCCCAATAAAATTGTAGTTTTATATATAAAACAGTCTGCATTACTTCTAGAGCAGTCCTAATTATTAAGAAAGACATGAATTATACATTCATTCCAAAATTCACCACAGAGAACCTAACAGCAGCCTTTGTAGAAGTTCCCACAAAGAATAGCAATATGCTAGTTATCATAACATCGGCCTACTTTCTGGAAGAAAACTACAACTACAGGAGTTAAAATAGACTCGTTTAATGGTACAGAAGAGGCAATTAACACCTCCTCCTGGGCTATGACGCCAACACTCACAATATGGTGTGCGGCAACACGGATACCAATAATAGAGATAAGGAACTTCTTGAATTCATTATTTCTAACAATTAAATAATATAAATAGAAGTAGTGAGTCTATATTTATAAATGCAATCACTTAGAAGGTACATAGACTGGAGCCTCTATAGAGAGTATGAGAATCGACGTTCTTCACCTCAACACACAAACCACGGAAGAGGTAAGAACTCATAAATAACATCCTAAAAGTTTTCCGCAAAAAAGAATTTCTCCTTCCAGGAATGTGCTTTTATAGAACAAGGATTTAGATCACCAAAAGATTCAAGCCAGGAAAACTTTCAACAGTACAAAGAAACAGGCAACTGATAGACAAGCATTGTCTGTATAACAAGTAATTGGGAAAATCGAAAAGAAAAACATGGAGAACGTTCTGTGAGAGAGTTAATTTTACCACCAGCCAGGCTCCAAAAAGTTCTGCCCAAATATCACTCAAGCATCATCGGTATAATAAAAAATCGGGATAGGAGTCATGGAGAAGTCTCAGTGTTCAGCTAAAGACGCACCTTCCAGCTTCGACATCTGTGGACTCGTAATCACTTTCTTTTGTACAACTATTGAAAAATGTATTTAGCAAAATAAAAATAAACTGGAGAAACTGATTATAAATTATTTTATATTAAATCATCTTTACATAACTCATCAATCAACATTATTTGTGGATTCCCAAGAAAACACTGCTCCATCTACTAAAGGAAGTATATTTCTTCCTGCTAGGGAGAGAAAAATCAAGACGTGTAAACTCATTACCAAAGAAAAAGCAGGGACTATATATGATAGCCCCCTACCCGCAGGCACTTTACAAAACCAGCTTTACACTAGGCTATATACCAATAGAATGGAAAATGGCTATGGTGATATTTATGCCCAAAGCGGGCCGAAAGCCACCAGATGAGGCCAAGTCCTACCGCTTAATTAGACTTACGTCATTTCTTCTTTTCTAAAAGAAATGTAGAAAATTATAGAAAACGATATAAAGAGCAGTGGCCTAGATCAAATCCGCTGTAAGCAGTTAAGCAGTTTTTAATCAACCTGGCAAATTCACTGTGAGTACACTGCATAGCCCCACAACAGGCATAGAAGCTTCACTACAGCTCAACTAGATTGCTTTAGGTATTTTCGTTAATATTAAAGATGAGTTTAAAAACACAACATTCAAAACCATGGAACGAGTCAGTAAGAAGTGTATCGAAGTATCCATAATAAGATGAATCAAGGCCGTACTTGAGATCCGTAAGATCACCGTAAAAGGCCCCTTCTATAGTGTATCGACCTTTTGACGACATTTGTCGATTTTTGCGATTATATAACAATTGTCATAAAGGGGTAAATATGACAACATCATATCTTCCCTAGCCCAAGACGCCCTTAATACTATAGCAAAATGGTGTCTGACAAAATTGTGATAGTACCTTTTACTAAACGTAAGAAGATGAATAGTATAGCTCCAAAAGTAAAATAACAAGAAATTGCGGTGTCCGATCAGATAAAATATCTAGGTTTAACATTAGAAAGGGAATTTAATTAGAACTCGTATTTAGAAGAAACAATCTGTAAAACTACTGCGGCAGTATGGATATGCTGCAGGCTCTTTAGCATATCTTGAGGACTGAAACCCAAAGTGATACACTGGCTGTATATTATAGTAGTTAGACCTATTAATACATATGATTCACTAGTATGGTGGATCAAGACTAAACAAGTAACAGCATAAAAGAAGCTTCGATGTTTTCAGAGAATGACCTGTCTTGGTTTCAAGAGGGCTAAGCACACCACTCCCTCTTTAGCAATGGAAGCTTTACTATACCTACTTCCACTGCACAAACATATCAGAATGAGTCTAATGAGTGCGATGAGACTGGACTGGCATGGTACAGGGCATAGATTCGGACAAGAAAAAGTCTGAACCTGATTAAACCAGAGTTCCTATAAACACAGTCGGGCGTAATGCCGACCAAATTTGATTTCGTATCGCGATTATTGGCAGTCGCCAAGATAGTCTAAATCGAATCAAGAAACGACATCAGCAGAAGGTAAAAAGCCTGCTTTTGGCAATTAAAGTGTACATTAAATTAAATATTAATTTACCGCTGCAGTATTGTTATAATTATAAATGTTAATGAGAAAAAAAATCTTTCTCCGAGCATGAGAGCATTACTGCACTAAGAGCTAATAGTTTAAACAACTACTCCTTGTACTAAAGCACTGCATTGGATTACATAACTATTAGCTGCCGTCACATGACTTGTTTTAGACGCGCCACGAAAATTAAATTCCAGCGGTAATGCTTTCGATTTTCGAACTCGAATCACGTAATAAGGGCATAGCTACACTGATGAGCTTTTACCATATTACTTTTTATTTGCAAAAAGGCAAACATACATCTATCCGCTGAGGATCTGAGTCACCCTTGCGTTATGAAATAAATATACATTTTATTTATGCTCTAAATATTTAATTCTCAATTAGTTTCACTAGCTACGCTAGGGATATATATATATATATATATATTTGTGTTTGTATGGCCTGAATTTAGAGGAAAAGGGAAATGGAGAATTCTTATTAAAATTTTATGTTCATTTCCTCGGAGACACCTAAAGCGTCCTTGTCCCGTGTTAACGTTTAACGAGGGTGCGTTTTGCTTCTTACATATTTATTACCGGTCTAATAGAATTTTCAGTAAAAAATGGCAAATGTAGGACACAATTTATCCAATAATAAAAGATGAAGAGATATTTTTATCTAATTACAAAGCACTGATCTAAATAATCAAAACTCATGTAATGGATGGTAATATTTTCAGCTCATTAGAGCTTTTGTAAGTTTTTCGTATTTATACAAAAAAGAAAAATTAAATATAGAGGGATAAAATGTTGGGATGAATTCCGCTACTACATGATAAAATAATTAATAATAAAATATAAATGGTAAGAAATTGAAATAAAAAACGAAAATGAATATAAAAATAAAATACTTATCTTTCTTTTAAGCTAATATCTTGTGATTCATTAAAATCAAATTAAAATTTGCTAAAACATAATACCCGTTTTTTAAGACACATTTGAATTAAAACACTTGTTATTTTCCATATTAATCTATTCAGTTTCCTGACGAGTGTTTCTGTATATTACAACCATTATGAAAGGATAATACATTTAATACTTCGTTTTGTTTTTATTTTTATATTAATTGCTACATAGTAACTATCGCAAGTATTATTAGAGTCTTATGTTATTATTTTAAGTAGAACGATTACAGGTGGTGATTGAGTTATAATTTCGGCTTTACTATTGTAACAATAATTAATTCTTCGTTAATGTAACAAAGGCATTAATTTATAAACAAAGCTTAGTTGATGCCAAGAACACTAATGGGAGTATTATATCACATGTATGATGTTTTATTGAATAATATTAATTCCAGTCTTCGTAAGTTTAGTTATCTATTAATACATTTGTATTAATATAAGTGACAGTATAGTAGACCAATATAACTGGGAAATACAAATTAATATTTAATAATAAGATAATTAACAGATGTAGCGCCTATAGACACGTATACTTAGAAAGAAAGGCGATCAATTAATCAATAAAATGTTATCTAAAAGTCTCAAAACAAGTATTCATATTAAAAAAATTAAAATATAAAACAATTATAATACTTTCCTGTACTACATATTTTGTTTGTTATATTAATTATGTTAGTATACTTTAATGAAAATTGCATTTTTAACAAATTCTGCAATCAATTTTCATTTTCCATGATGTTAAGGGAGCAGGTATTCTCTTCGACATCTTTTATATATGCTTCCATTTTATTCTTTTGTCCCATTTTTATGAGGAATTATTAATGTGTGCATAAAAGATTCACATTAGTAATTGAATAATATAAAGAGTAATATAATAACTAGCTGAATTGATATTTTATTAATAATGTGAATTAATGCAAGGAGTCCTATCTATAATAAATTAATAAAGAAAGGCTAATTTGCATTTATAATAAATGAAATTAATTTTATTTAATAGAATATAACAATTAAATGTCTATTGTAGCGTCACTCCACCTCCCTCAGATTCGATACACATTGGGAGATGAATTATTATCTTTAGACATGGTCACTGCTCTTCTCTCCTTTCGGTATGTATACACTAGGTTCACTACAAAGATTAAAATTGTAAAGTATAATAAAAGTGTCTATGAACTGGGTCTGAGGGATATAGTTGCATCTTCAAGAAGCATTTGGAAAACCATTGAGATGTAGTCTAATTTAAGCCTTTAAAAATTTAATGTGAAATTATTTAGTTTATAAATGTTTAATTTAGGGTCCCCGACACTTACTGACACTGTTGTTTAATAAGATCTTTCAATTTTTGGAATCCTACAGATTCTGTAAAAAAGTCGCACTCATGAGGTTGATTGATGAAAAAAACAGAACCTAAGTTTTTCTTTTTTTAGGCACATGCCTCTTAGAGAAAAAATTCTTGAATCAATTTTTTGTTTTAATAGTTTAATATTTGTCATTGTAGATAAATATATCGGTTGAATTTTAGGGGTATAGGATACATTGCACATAAACCAAAAAGTGTTGTGTAATTATTTGGAAGAGATAGGAAATAATAAATTTCCGGTAAATATACACAATAACATTAGAAGCATTACACCCAGAAGGATTTATTTATTTAACTTGATTTTTTGACAATATCAACATTAAAGATACAAGATCAAGAATGGAATTATCACAGTTTTAAGAAATTTTATTAACAAACGATCTAAAAAATAATAATGTGTTTGGCGACCCCTTTGCTGTATACACTCCTGTAGACGTGTGGGCATCGACAAAATGGGATGGTCGATGTCTTCTTGTGGCATCTCGTTCCAAGCAACTTGAATGTCATTGATCAACTGTGCTAGTGTCTATCGAGGACGGTGCAAAGAGAATAGTCTTCTTCCCATGATATCCCATGCATATTCAATGGGACTTAAATACGGCGAACGTGGCGACCCAGGCAAAACATTAATACTAGCTTTATTTAGAAAGTTCATAGTTCAACGAGTAATATGACGTGCGTTATCTTCCTGTCATACTGCCTCGAATGAATAAAAGAGGTGATCGACTACCATAAGCCCCAAACCAATACTCTAGTAGTCCTGTGTAAATGCATCTCAATAACAAACCTAAGATCAGGTCGTTCTCCACGGTAGCGTCGTACCATTCTACGGCCATCATGCGTGCCTAGACAAAATCGTGATTCATCAATGAATACGACATCATGCCATTCTGCCTCGATAAGCAACAATTCGACCCCGGTCAAAATCGCTCAAATGGTAATATTATGGACATCTTCGAACTCCAGGCATTTCGTTTATAATAGTTTTTAAAAAAAAAAAGTGAAATACTTTTTTATTTGCCACAGTAAATATAAAAGGAAGACGGCTGAAATTGTTATCAATGTACATTTTAAATATAGTGACAATGTTGCCAAAAAATTAATTCCAAAAATGCATTCCTTCTTGGTGTAACGCCTCTAATGTCTTTGAGTATACTTTGTTCATTGTACACTTGATGAAACGGAATTATAACATTATACTACATAGCCGAGGAGGAAGACATCTCAAACTGCGATCTAGCCAAATTAATAGCTGACCTTCAAAAATCAGTAGATTTTCTCAGCGAAAAATTCGACAAAATGAAAAAAAGAAAAGACGGAAATATAATATAAAAAAATTGCATAGAACTTATAAAAACAGAAAACAAAGAACTAAAGGAGATAGTACTAGTACTAGAAATTTCAATTGAAATCTCTGAAGAGAAAAGATAAAAATAATATAATAATAACAGGAGTATATAAACAAGGAAAAGATGAATATGTAACAGAAATTTTAAAAAAGGTTGCAAAAGGGTTTAAATATAATCATCGAACACGAAGAAATAATAGAAGTCTGGAGAAAAGAAGATAATATACACAACAGCCCAATTATTGTTAAATTTAAATCTAAAACAGTAAAAGATGAAATTATAGGAAAAGAAAATGAAATATATATATATATATATATATATATATATATATATATATATATATATACATATATATATACAGGGTTGTCCCGTTAATGCGGGGAAATGGCTGGTCCATAGATTCCTGAGGTCAAAATATGACGATTTAATGCAACTTATCTATATCCAAAATTGACGGTTATGCCGGAATTTGGCTTTAAAGTTTCAATTTTTTTTATTTCTTTTGTTTATAACAATTGAACGCTTTATTTGATTTGAATGAAATTTATTTTTAATAACTACCATAATATAATACATCATTTTAGTTATTATGACTATTATTCGTTAACAAGAAGTATAAGAAACAGTATTTTTTATTGGTGGAGCTAGTAAAAAGTAAAAAAATACTACTTGAAGACCATTTAATTTAAAACTTTTTTATCACTTAATAATATTTGATATCTTTTACGATTTTCCCACAAAAAAATATATATATATATTTTTTATCTGGTAAAAACAAAATCTAGTTTTTCATCGAATCGAAAATAAATGTTTTTTCGTGGCCGTCTTTTTTTAAAAAAATGTAAAATTATGTATAATAATAATTATTTAGTGTCTTTGGACAATTAATTTTTTAACTTTATTATAGTTCATAAATGTTCATATTTGGAACAAACAGATATCTTGTTTGTATTAGGATTTTGCAAAGAAAATTGTTTGAAAAGTGTTAGATGTTGTTTTGATTTATATTATTAATGGATATTATATAATTTTTATTCAATCGAGTAAGTTTATTTACTTATCAATGAGTGCATAATGAGTATACTAATTAATATTTTATTTTTTTGTGCAAAAACCGTACAAGATATCAAAAAACAAGTAAGAGTCAAAAAAGTTTTTAAATCTAATGCCCTTTCAAGTAGATTTTTTTGGATTTTATTGGATGCACCAATAAAAAAATATTTTAGTTTTTAAGTGGTGGTACTACTGTTTTTATACTTCCTGTTAATCACTAATGGCTAAAATAACTAAAATGATGTGTGATATTATGATACTTATTACTAATAAATTTCATTCAAATCAAATAAAGCGTTCAATTGTTATAAACAAAAGAAATAAAAAATTTTGAAACTTTGAAGACAAATTCCGGCTTAACCTTAAATTTTTGAATATAGATAAGTTGCGTTAAATCGTCATATTTTGACCCCAGGAATCTATGGTCGAGCCATTTCCCCCGCATTAACGGG